>OZ023217.1:11607716-12207716 GCA_963995525.1 Escarpia spicata
GGTCAGAGACAAAGCATTGATTCACCTACCGGTGAACATTATAGGCATTACGTGCGAGCCCAACAATGGTTCTTTCCTAATCACATGCCAAGAGGATTTAATTGGATTTTAGCTTGAATTTAGTATGACTACTTCTGTCGAGTTTCACCTGACAGTTGTTGTAAAACGTATATCTGGTAAGCGTAAACGACCAATAGGAAAACAGTGGTTGAAATATAGGTCACACGACGGGTTTCAGTACAACACTGACTTAACTGGTGGATGGTTGACTTGCATGGTTCCAGAGCACATTATATGTATGTAACAAACAATATTCGCTTGACGCTCGATATGGTGCTTCATTTAACAGGTGATTTCAACAGTGGAACACACTATAGGATATGAAAACAAATGCCGGAAAAGAGAGCGTGAAGGGGTAGCCATTGCAAGATGGCTTCAAACGGGAAAGAAGGTAGGGACTTCATTTGTTTAGAACGTCAAGTAGTTGTAGTCTGTTCTACATATTGCCTTTGGGTACAACAAGAAAATTGGTTATTGTTGATAGTCTATTCACGCTGGCAGGCACGCGCGCGAAAGAAATGAACGTGGTTATTGTGTTTAAACTTAACTTTTTTATCGTACCATTTTGTAGACACATATATAGACATACACGTACATACGCTCTGGCGTAATGTGTTCATAGAACATCTTGCCAGTCATAATGCAAATACACACACGCTTGTGCTTGACTGATTATAGTTATATTATTTGGCAGTGATCAAATTATTAGAAACAAATGTATCGTCACTTAAGGCACACAAAGTTAATGCACTAATTAAACATTGTTTAATGCTATGCACCACGGCGGAGTAAACACAAGTTCGAACACCATCTCTCTTCGTTATTAATTCACCATTAATACCGCACTGTGTATTATGCTTGAACAACAGTTGTTGGTATAATACATAGACAATAAATATGATTTGATTTCTGGAAGTTTCCCCACTGTGTGCGGCCATATTGGATTCACCCCCTATCGTCGTCAACCAATACTATCCATGAAATTGCATACATCAGAATACTTACAATAGATTAGTAATATTATTTATGCCGCGTATACATACGTTTACTGCATCATATCATATAATATAACATATGACCGAAGTTTTAATACCATTCTAACGAATAATAACTTTAATTAAGTGTAGATATGCAAGTTTAATTAATGTTGAAGTTCACACACCACAATTCCGGCTGCCTGTGTTTGGCTGGTTATATAAGGCAGGTAAAATGTCTATGTTAATTGCAGCTTGACGCGCTCAATATATAGGGTTATATCACGTGGCATGGATGACCACACCGGTTATGGGAACGCCGGGATGGGTTAGGGCCCGATTTAACCCTCCCTTGCAGAGTGCTACCACAGGGAGTGGGTCAACTGTGAGAGATCAGGATTGTGACACTACTCTCCAGAGTAGGGTTGTAAGGAGCTCCCAATGAGATGTCCCGAGCCGATCATTGGTGCAGTTAGCTCTGTATCATAGGCAGTAACGGCTCCAGTGTCTCCCACTTCCGGATTCTCTCTTTTTGTTTTTCAAAAATTAACTTTAATGTTGCTGGGCCATTTTCAAGACCTGAAAAGTAAAGTGCATATCATCTTACAGGTTCTTCCAGGTCCTCTTCTGGCTTGACTAGGGGTTACTGCATCTGCCTCTTACGTGCCGACTCTAGCTTTTGACATATGCTCGGACTGTGTGCATGCGTCTGAATCTGGAACAGTCTAAGATAGGAGTGGGGCAGTGTATTCAGTTTCCATAGGGTGGTTTTTGTATAACTTATATATTTTGTGTCAAACGACTGCATCGGTGAAACCTCAAACACATACTGTGGGAGACGTCTGTGCCTTTGTATATAAATGAGTTATTTCTAATATTTAATCGGCATCTTTCTTTAAATATTTAAGTGGTACCTTTTCGTATGTGCTTCGTTGGCTCCCAAAGCAACAACATTGGATAAGACTGCTAGATCATATTTCCCTCTTAGTATATCATGCATTTCAACCATATCTCCCGTGTGGCGAACGTATGATAGAGTTGGTAATATCATTCTCTGTAAAAGTTCTTTCTATTCAAGGTCTTTGAAACCAGGAATTAATTTGGTTGCTCTGCGCCGACCATTTTCAAGAGCTGTAATATATTTCATTAAGAATGGACTTAAAGAAAACCACTTTTTATCCATGTGAACGAAAGTACGTCGGATTATTCCCATCATCTAATTGGCTTTATTATTTTTGTTCTGACATATATGCTTCAAAAGAAAGCGATGGATCGAAAGTGACTTGAATAACTTTCACATTGTCCGTACTTGTAAGTGTTGTCTGGTTGTATCCCAATGAATAGGCTTTATTCCTTCTGAATAATGATCCAATTCTCATATGGATACATTTATGTGGATAACATTTTCAAAAGTGATGTATCTGTTCAGCGTTCGACAGAGATAAGATCTTATTGTAGTTTTGTGCGGTACTCTTCGGTATAAATAGGACTAAAAAGAATCAGATTATCCTCAAACAATAAAATATGACAGACCTTTATAACATCAGGTAAATCATTTTTTAATATTACAAAACGAAGAAGGCCACTCACTGATCCTTGTGGTATTAGACTGATTACCTCCTGCCAATTTGAAAATGTGATATTTACTCTTACTCGTAAGTGCCTGCACAGAAGAAATAATTGTATGGTTTACAAATGATGATGTACTGACAAAAGAAGAACTAACTGGACTAAAAGGTAAAATAAAAAACCCACTCAACTCCATCACATTTTAAAAGACGACTTACGACGCAGGAATACAACTTTGAATTGCATTATATGGAAACTGTGAACATGAGTGAAGGCAAAGGCAGAGGAATATTCTTATTTATTCAAAAAATTTTGGCATTTTAAGTACACCAGTTTGATGTTGAGTTGAATGAAGCACTGTTTTGCATTTTGGTACTGAAACGGAAGGATATCCTTCTCTTGGGCGCTTTTTATAGGAGCCCTAATAGCACCACTGAGAACAATGAAAACCTTAAGAAATTGCTGGATAAAATAAGTGAGAATTTTTTTTCACATGTTCTGCTATACTTGGAGATCTCAACTACCCGTAGATTGATTAGTAAATAATCTCAACTACAGCAGCAAGTACTGAAGATAAATAATTTAAATTAATTATAAAAAATCGACTGTTATTTGGTGCAACATATTACAGAGCCCACTAGAGGTAAAGGTACAACCAAACCATAGCTCCTTGACCTTGTAATGACTAGTGAATACACCGAGATCTCAACAGTCGAGACTCGGTCATCAATGAATAGTAATATGTGGACATGAAATATACACTTGAAATTGGATACATCTATAACACTATTATATTCGTAGCATAGCTGTATCGATTTGTTATTTACACATAAAATGCTAGTTTTGTCAAACTAATAAAATAACAACACATGTTAATGTTTGTGAATATTTAATAAATATAATGATACATGTAGTAAAGCAATTGATAGTGTTCTGCAAATACACTCGGCACACTGCAAACACACTTTTGGTGACGTGTCTATCGTCACACTAAATTTCCTCACAAGGATTCATGTGGATTCGTCGTGTTGCCCAAGGGGATTACTTGGGATATATCCACTTGGGAACCTAACATTTAAAAAGTGGGTTTATAGGTTTGTTCAGAAAGATTCGTAACAAGTATAGATTGTATTATTTTTCTGTCAAATTATACAAACATACGATATTATTTCTTTTGTGAAACATTAACACTCGTTTATGAAATTGCAGATACGTGTATGTACCATATGACTTTTGCAACAATGTAAACAGTATATTTGTTACTGAATGCTATAAGAGTATTGTGTTGTAAATGCAGACATACTATGTGATTTGTTTGTTTAAAAACTGTTGGACTGTGTTGTTTGTGACAAGTGTTTCAATGTTGTGTGTGGCAGGTTCGATCCCTGCTGTTGTACAGTCATACATTACTGGTTGTGCACACACACATTTATTCATTCAGTAATTTCAGCCGTTTACAATAACTCCACCTAAATTACGTTAATTCCATTTAAACAACTATTAGAAATAGCACAGCAAATTATGGATTAAAAAAAAATTAACCAGGTATATTATGTACTGATGTTATGGTTTTTAGATTATCAGGGTTTCACTGTCATATGAACACTTGTCATAACAAGTTAACATTTTTGAAAAAAATGTATTGACACATCTGTAATCATGTACACATATGCTGTATAATATTATGCATTAGCAATTGGTATGACAACAATATTTTCAAACAAACATGTGTATTAAAACAGGCAATTCTCTTTTATTTAATCCATGAACAGAGGTAATGAGTGACTTGTTTTTTTGTTTTCACTTCTTTAGATTTAAGTACAAATCAACTTGCATTTTGCTTAATTAACATAATGCCAGTTCTTGATGTGTTCACCATAAAGGTGTATTATATTCAAGAATACGTGGCCAGTGACATCTGTGGGGTTATTGCCACCTTGAGATTTATTTTAAATACAAGTTTTAAGAGATAGTGTTACTGAATGTCAAATGTTTCAAACAATTTCAAGTTAGGGAATAACAAAATAATGCTCTTCTTGAGGAAACATTGTTTCTTAATATAAAAATAAATAATACACAAGTTACTATTGATAGTATACATACTTGAATCGAGTGACCCAGCTAGATGTAGATCTACACACCATAAACTGTGTTCATCTTGGAACTAATTAGCATCTAGTATTCACCAGGTCAGATATCCACAGCTAGACGAGCATGTTAATAAATCTTTAAATAATTTACTACGAAAACCTAACGTTTCTTTAATGGGTTTTTTACATGTTCATTATAACGTACTGGCATTTAAAATATAAGGCAACAATGCTGTATTTTGAACATATATATCGTTAAACCACACATGGTTCATCCAACTCTACAAAACTACAAAAGCAGGCACGGGACATGTGAAATGTTGCACATTCTAATAAAATACACCACAAGATTTCTTTCCCCTACAACTCTGTTTCTGTGTGGAAAAATATTCAATTAGTATTTTTCTCAAATTTTACATTTGCGCTCAATAAATAGTTTGCATCAGACCATCACTTCTGTTGGCATGATCTAGTGATATGATTGCACATAATTACCTTATCTCGCCATCATATTAACATTTCTTTATGAATTTGCCCTTCACCATTCAGGGACAACATTTTACTGCTAGAAAATGTGTACACATTAAGCAAAATTACAAAGAATTCACATTTACAGGCTAATGGTACAATTCACTCTGACATTAGTTAACCTCCTGTTTCGCATAGACCTGATCTAGACATGTTGTATCATTGTAGCTACACACAAGTTTATAGTGTCTAGATTCTGTTGGCAACATTGAAAATACATTGAACGTTTCTCTTGGGTTGACTTGGCTCTGATGCCTAAGTCAATATCTACTCTTCAGCTTGTTTTATTACAGCGTCAGGCCAAGCAGAACCAACCAACCAATCCTCTAACATATCCCTTCCAGCGGTGCATAGGCATCCACTTTCATGACATTTTGTTTGCCACTTGTCACGATTTCCAATACTTAATAATTTCATCAGTCATATAATAGATCTTTTTATCAGAAATTTTTCAGCAAGATGACAACAAAACTGTGCTTTTGTTTGAAATATCAACCAGTTCTTATTCTGTTAATAAGTTTCAAATCAAGTATCAACCAGCCGAGATATATAATTTTAATCGGTTACATTTATGTTAATAAAACTAATAAAGCTGACAAAATAACACACTTTGTTTAACAAATAAACTGTCTGTAACACTGGCCCCCAAACTTAAAGAAACAAGAACACTGTAGCAACTGGATGGCCGCAGTAATGAGGGGTGTCAGGGCGCCACGACATACCCCGACAGCGTCAGTGGTGAGGTCCAGGGGTCCCTTGCCCTGGATATACAGGTTGCTGACACAACCCTCTAGCATCTTCTCGTGCTGACCAAATGTCATGCCATCCAGGTTAGGCACGCCTCCTGAAGCATAACCAAATTAAATCAAATTTATTGTAACTCATTACAATACATACAATACAAATCAAATTTAGACAAATCCTATATAATAACATAATGAGCACAACAAGTGAAGAACATTATACTATGTTATATTCGCTACATAACAACCAATGTCAACCCTTTGGCAATACTGGCCGAACACGCTGCAATTAACCTATCCAGCACGTGATATGTTGCCTAGCAAAACCTCCCGTCAAATCATCAGAAACCAGAGAAAGTGTGTGTGTGATAATTTAGATACATTTGCTGCAGTCTCTGATGATGATGTGCACAAGTTGGTTATGAAATCTAAGACAACCAGCTATGTTTTGGACCCCATGTCAACCAAACTGGTCAAATAGTATATTGATGCATTGGTGCCATTCCTTACATACATCATCAATTGCTCCATTGCTGCTGGGGAATTCCCACATGAATGGAACACTGCATTTGTAGAGCCACTGCTTAAAAAAGCAGGACTGGATCCTATTCCAACAAACTATCGCCCTGACAGACAGTCAGATATGTGGTCAGATACATTGAAAAGTATTTAAATGCAAATGCAAATACTTTTGACATTTCAAATGCAAATACATTTTGTTTATGTCAAATGCAAAATTAAATTTTCTCCTGTGACAGGTTAATCCTGTTTTCCATTTCCTGTGCCCATTGATGCACTGTCTTCCAATAAAATTAGAATAAGCCACCCACTGTTAATTAAATGCTTGCTAACCTGACCCTGTCACAGGCCAACTGATACACTGATCATCCATCTGATAATGACCCAAGTAGTTAATGATCAAAGCATGCAAATGCTGCAGTTGGTCAGCCAATAAAAGAGCCATAGGAAGACCATTTGTCTCTCAGTGAATGTCATGCCTCGGTGATCACATAAGTAACATGAGTGACCTGTATCAACTACCTAGACCACGCAACAATTTAATTAAGTACAGCTGTGATAACAGTTTTCATTGACATAATTAAATGCTATAAGTATTTGAAAAGTATTTGATTTTTCAAATACTTTTAAAATGTATTTAAATGCAACTAGTTTTGGCTCCAAATTTTCAAATGCAAATGCGAACACTGGATCAGTTGCATTTAAATGCATTTAAATGCATTTGCATTTGACCCCATGTCTGCGCCCTGTGTCGAATCACCAGTATATCTCTAAATTATCAGAACGGGCTGTTGTAGACCAACTTTACTTTCATTCAGAATGTGGATTTCCTTGTCACCTTGTCAGTCGGCGTATAGAGCTGGACATTATACTGAAACTGCACTTGTTAAGGTCCAGTCTGACATTCTTTTAAACATGGACCAACAGAACACAACTGGTTTTAATTTACTTGTTGTTGACTTTTCATATTGGGGACCATAAGATTTTGTTGATTATTGTGAATTCTTCTTTTGGTTTATCAGGCACAGCTCTAAATTGGTTTTCGTCTTATCTTCAAATTAAATCTATTATTATTGATGGTACTGTGTCTGACCAGTTTAAACTTGATCAGGGAGTACCGCAAGAATCATGCCTCGGTCCTGTGGAATTCACACAGTATCTTAGCCCTATTTTTCATATCATTGATCAGCAAGGTAAGCTGGGGCATGTGTATGCTGATGACCATCAGGCGTACTGTAGTTTTAATGCCAATTCTATGGACAGTAATCACGAGTCTATGGAACGGTGCATTAGAGACATCAATAGCTAGATGCAAAGCATGAAACTTAAAACAAACAACTCCTAGACTGAATACATCTTAATTGGTTCTCCGCAACAACTGGAGAAAAAAACAGTTGTTGCGGAAAACGCCTAAAAGTGGTCTTATTTACGATTCTATCATTTTTGGTTCTCGAGTTATTGTACAACATTACTCCGAACAGTGGCCATTTTGGAGTCAAGTCAAGAGTCATTGTCACACACGTTTGCCACAAAACACTTGGAGCAGTCAGCCGCACATTCTACAACAAGCAAATAAACATCAGTTGAGTAGTCACAACAAGGAACAGTAGATGACAGTCTCTCAAGACAGACATCAGCCATAGAGACAAGGAGAGAGGGAGAGCGAGGCAGAGAGAGAGGAAGAGCGATGGAGAGAGAGAGAGAGAGAGAGGGAGAGCGATGGAGAGAGAGGGAGAGCGAGGGAGAGAGAGGAAGAGGGAGGCATAGGGAGGAAGAGAGACAGAGGTGGAGAGAGACCGAGGGGGAGAGAGAGAGGAGAGGAGAGAGGGGAAAGAGAGAGAGAGGGATGGAGAATGATGGAGAGGAAGAGAGACAGACATACATAACATTCGGCATTTGATTGGCAGCCAGTGTAGTTCTTTTAGACGTGATGATTCTGGCTGCCATGTTTTGGATTCGCTGGTGTTTGTGAATGTGGTTTCGTGGTAGTCCAGCCAGTAACGCGTTCCTGTAGTCCAATCTAGATATGACGAAAGCGAGCACAAGTGGTTTAGTCGCATATATTGTGAGGTATTGCCTCATACGACTGATGTTGTGGAAGTGCATATACACTGTTCGGCAAATGGTACTTATGTGGTTAGTCATGTTGAGGGATTGAACAAAATAGAGCGCCCAGGTTGCTCGCACTTGAAGACGAAGTCAAAGTCGAGTCAACAATACGAATCTCCTTTAGTAGTGACAATTTCTGTTTAGTACCAAACACCATGACATCTGTCTTCTGATCATTTAATTTCAGTAAATTGGTCCGAGACCATTCGCCAATTTCTTCTAGGCAACAGCACAAACGATCCATTGAGTTCAAGTTGGCCATCTCCACCAGGACAAAACGAAACATAAAGTTGCGTGTCGTCGGCATATATCTGATAATCCAAGCCGGATTTCTCGACGACGTCGCCAAGTGGTGTGATATATGCAGTGATCAGCAATGGCCCGAGTACGGTGCCTTGCGGTACACCAAACGGCACAGCAGTTGGGGAGGATTTGACACTTCCAATACGAACGACTTGATGCCGACCGGACAAGTAAGATCTGAACCACTCAAGCGCAGCGCCAGTGGCACGGAATATGTGAGTGAGTCTGCTCAATAGAATTCCGTGGACAATGGTGTCGAAAGCGGCGGTCAAGTCAAGCATAACCAACACTACAACACAGCCACGGTCTACTGCAGACAGACTGTCATTGTGAACTTTAAGCAGAGCCGTTTCAGTTGAGTGATCTTGTCGATATGCCGATTGAAACTGGTCGTGCAAGTTGTTCTCTTGCATATGGACGTTCAGCTGTTTTGCTACAACGCGCTCGATTACTTTAGAAAGAAATGTCAGTTTCGATACAGGTCGATAATTCTGCATTGATTCTGGATTTAGTCCAGCCTTCTTGATGGCGAGATGCAGCCAGTCTTGTATTTATCTAGAACAACGGACGCGTGCGAATAAACTAAGCTGACCTGCATTATGATCGTATTGATCAACCAGTTCTTCTACGTTCAGCAAGTCAAGATCATCCGAACGGAACAGTGGAATGTCTTGTCGAAAAGAAACTACATTATTGTTGCGTAAATTGCAATATTTGATTTTCATCAAAAGAGTGTGATGTTGAACAATGTCTATATTGAAACTCACCACAAAGTGGTCAGAAAGGCTCATGTCCGTAACGGTAACATTTCGAACAAGGTGTTCGTCCTTGCTGCGGGTCATGAGTACATCCAAAGTGTGTCCTTTCCTGTGGGTTGGCCCGCGAACATGCAACACCATCCCTGTGGCATTCACAGAATTGGTCGGTCGCCGTGCGTCAACATTTGCAGCGTTGTCAATATGAAAGTTCAAATCTTCCATGATAATCAGAGGTCCAGGTTTTATGGAATACTGGTCGATTAAACGGTCCCATTCTTCAAAAAACACAGTTGTTGACAAGCCATTTTTCACTGATGGCGGGGGTCGGTAAATAACAACGATTCTCGTGGATGACGTAGGTGTTCAAAGGATCGAAACGCATCGGCATCGGTAACGGTATTTGTGTAAGACGATTTCGGCGTGTGCTTGATATGGTACAATGTATGTAATCACATTGGCGTCGTTCGAAGGCTTCAACCATGTTTCGCATATCGTCATCATATCGATATGGTTTTCAAGTATATGTTTTGTTCCGACACGATTGTGCGTTAACGTAGCATACTCGTACGCCTTGATCGCGCTGTACCTGTTTATATAATGGTAAAGTTATGAAATTTGGTACATTTCGGCTTGGTTGTGGCAACGTCGGTACTCTTGCGTAGTGAATTATTGTCCCGATCTGTTTTGCGACTTTACGACCGCCACGGTGTTTACGTTTCGTAGTCGAACGCTTGGAGATGCACAGTTGTTGAAAGAGAAGATTTACACAGCAGGTCACCGGAGATCTGATATACCTGGTCGCATGGTCGGTAGTTGACAACAAATGTGTCCTAGAATAACGCACCACTGATGTTGACACACACGCATGCTGAAGTGCGTCTTGCGACACTGAGTATCATCGTCGATTGCACAAAAGTTGTCCGTGGTCCGGTGTTATCCAAGAATAGACCAAAGCGTTCTGCTTGACAAGTTTGTAACCGGTTCTCAAGGCAAGCGTAGACGAATGTCGATTAAAAACAATAACAGTCCGGCACCAGTAATCATTTTCAAGTAAAATGTAAACGTCCGAAGTAATGTATGTACCTCTATACACGCACCTGAGAAATATGAAAAACGTTCCTTGAATTGAAATACGTCAAACTTGTAACAATAAGACAGCTGTCGTGGGAGCTACTGCCAAGCACAACACCTCAGCTCCATGTCATGCCATGAATATGTAAAAAATAAAATCGACACACACCTCAGAAGGGCGGGATACTTGTAAATAAAAAAGGGTTGAACTCTCGATAAGCCAAAAGGCTTCTTTGTCCACCTGCCATCTAGAGTTAATTATCTGCGTGGCAATCTTGTTAAATAAGCAGAAATTATGCTGACGCGGCGGTGAACAATTTCAATAGCAACCCCCATCTTCTGATGTCACAGTTGAGCCAGGCAAGTAAGCGGAGAAACTGAAGAAAAGTTGAAGTGAAGATACAGCGATATGGGGTAGCGGCAAGAAAATCAACAGACCTCCCCCGCCCGTCTTCCCATTCCAGCAGTTGAGACGAGTTATAGGAGGCAGCGCAAGAGTCAGCGAGAAGAGGTGAAATTACGGCTGTGCAATGACGAAACATTTTCAACAGCACCCCCCCCCCTCCGCCCCATACTCCCCTTCACCCACCCCCCAGTCATCCGATGTCACCAGTCGAGCAGAGACAGTGGAGAAGCTGATGTTACGGCGGTGCAGCAGCAACACATTTTCTGCGACTACAGCATTTGGTTCGGCTCAGATCGAGAAACCCTCACCTGCATGTTAAGTTAAGCCTTAAGACTCACAAAAAATGTATAATTACACCCCCGTGAGTTTCACAGAAACTCACTGAGGCTCACAACACACTTCCAAATATACACCTACCAACCCCACCTCCTTCACTGCAACAGCAAGACGTCTCTGGATGCAGTTTTGTTTTGTGCGACAAATAGTGGCTCCACATCACGGGGCTTGGTTAATCAAGGCTAGAGGAAAATGCTGTAGTTCCAACAGATGACATTACTGCTACTAGCAGTCCACGGACAGCCGTCTCAGATCTGCTGAACTGGGATGAAACGTACTTAAGAAAGTTCATTCCAGCACGATACAGACGCCTACAAACAATCATAGTTGTTGATGAGACGGTAGCTGTTTGAGTGTCAACACAGTGTGCTTGCGAGATCACTCAGAACAGCCTCAAGTAATCGTTTAGTTAGTTAATGGGTAGATGTAATCACCATCCCAATGAAAAACCATTGCACGTAATATTTTATCATACCTTTACAGACTTATGTTACGTATAAACATCGAATCAAACAGACATGAAAATAATATAGTAATTGTTGTAGATGTAGGCTCTCCATGCATAATCTTTCCGCATCATCTTTGTCAAACACGTCCGTAGATGAAAACAAGGCTGGCCTGGCTCACTGTCTCATCCATTACATGATGGAGCACGGTAAGCACCTGTCCGATGGATGTGAACTCGTTGTGGGTGGGGGATTTCACGACAACAAATGCGCAAAATCAACTTTTAGAGATGTTTTGCATTTAAATAAGGAAGCAGACACGCGCATCATAGTACATGCATGAGACAGTGACAAGCCCGTTCAACAGGACAGTGGTCGTGTACATAGACACACGTGTCTTCCTCGTGTTGCTTCTCTTTATGGCCTCATATTACATGCATGTGGCAGTGACAAGCACGTTCAAGAGGACAGTGGTCGTGTACATAGACACACGTGTCTTCCTCGTGTTGCTTCTCTTTATGGCCTCATATTACATGCATGTGACAGTGACAAGCACGTTCAACAGGACAGTGGTCGTGTACACAGACACACGTGTCTTCCTCGTGCTGCTTCTCTTTATGGCCTCATATTACATGCATGTGACAGTGACATGCACGTTCAAAAGGACAGTGGTCGTGTACATAGACACACGTGTCTTCCTCGTGTTGCTTCTCTTTATGGCCTCATATTACATGCATGTGGCAGTGACAAGCACGTTCAAGAGGACAGTGGTCGTGTACATAGACACACGCGTCTTCCTCATGTTGCTTCTCTTTATGGCTGGATTCAGTAAAACCAACTATTGGGTTGTACTTGGTAATGTTGTAAGAGATGGCACTACTTTGAACACACAGAATTGCTCATCTGCAGGTGGTGTGGTGTATATATATATATATATATATATATATATATATATATATATATATATATATATATATATATATATATATCAGTTTGGAGGTGAACACATATTGTGAAGGCATTATGCTAAACCATTAATGTAAGTAAAAAACAATCTGGAGCTTCAGCGCCATTCCGCTCCGCTGGGTCTCGACAGCGGAAGACGGGGGGGGGGGGGGGATAGTTCTTGAAAATTATTATTCTGCATCGCGCCTCGGTAATTTAACCTTCTCCGCTGCCTCGGCTCTCGGCTGACATCGAAGACGAGGGGTGGCGGTGGGAATATTTCTCGCGGGCCGCAGCGACGTTCAATATTTTTGAAGCTCATCAGAAACCTCCAGTTGCACCTCATTGACAATCGCCACGAAAAAAAAACATCTTATGGATTCCAGAATACTTCGATTTGCCCATTGACGCTCGCCAAAAACCCACATGCACGCTCAGATTTATTCGGGGGGAGGCAGAACCATAATATGTCTGCCCTCAGCGAAATTCCAGGGGCAGTTACCCCTTTGCACCCTGTTCCCACGCATATTACTCACCATAGAAACGAGCGCAGTGGCTCGCAGCAGCATCTTAATTGTATATTAGAGTGTGCACGTGTCTTTTACGACCAGCACGTGACTCCAAACTTGTCAATGTGACGATGATAAAGAAAACGATAGGGACGAACTATTGTCCAGTGGCAGACCAACGGATGTGGAATATTTTATGAACTATGTGCGATCAACAGTAACATTGAAGGCATTCCGGCAAACATCTAACTCACCTATTTTGCTTCTAATATGGGATCGGGCAAGTATTTTGTTATAAAAAGCAATTTTTGACCTAATACCAGTTTTTAATTAATATCTTGAATCTCATAATATTATACCTGTCCAAGGACAACAACATATACATTTAGTACGCAAAAATAAGATGGATATGAATGATAGTTTTAGACATATCATGTTTTCAAAATGAGGTTTTAGCAGTTTAGCACCTAGCAGGAGACAAACACAAACTTTAGAAATACAACTCAGGCAAATAAATAGATGAACACTTGGAAGATACATTTTATATGTAGGCATTAAAACCACTTTCATTGAGCTGTGTTGTGTTGTTTGGTTTTTATCTGACTTTTTGTGACTGGGTTTCCTTTCCCTGATCACCTTGAGTCAGGGAAAATCTGTAGTCGCATATTTAACACAGCCACTGTTTCTTTGTAATTTTGTAAATTTGGATATTCGTTTTAAAATATATTAATGTACATTTCAAAATGATTTGGTCGTATAACAAAAGGAACAACCAGCCTACGTTCTTATGAAAGTTATAACTAAATGTCGTCGATCTCGGCCCGCCGTGCATTCTACCATCGACATTACTTTATTATATGATATTATATTTGCTTTAATTTGATATATAACGTAAATATGTACGTTATTTCCAAAGTAGAGTAACAAATATATATTATTTAGTAAATACGATTTCCCATGCGTATCCATAGATCGTACGTGCAATTTGAAAGTCGGTCTAAATAGCAACGACATGCCAACATAATTATTATCGCCGGTCGGACATGGGCATAGCAGCACCGTTTACCGACATTCCTGTTATTGACTAAATATTTCGTGATTCCCTAATCGTTTTTAACGTAACACATACATGTTACAGTATACATAAAACATATTCGATCATGTAAAGTGAGATAACAAACAGCGAAAATAGCACAAAGAATGTTTAGCAAAATATCAGTTAACGACGGTCATCGCGTGCCTCTCACATCAAATATCTACTTGTACAATAGCGCCCATTGCTAACGGTGTGTGGATCAGTCTATTTTATCGCGATGGGAGATCCACTTTTAACAGTAAACAAATACTCAAATTATTCGCTACACGTTATCAATACAATATTATTTGTTGTGTAGATCATATTTGTTTGCAATTAGGAACCACAATATGCCGTAATATCTTGCATACGCATCGACAAAAATATTATAAACATAACTAACGGCACGAGTAGCTAAGCGTCGGTACTCGGGTAAAATTCACAAATCTTTTATCTTTCATGTGTCGGCGCGGCAACAAATGTAATGTAGCTAGCCGCTCACCGCCCGATTGTCTACGCTGCGACGCATCTCGACGGTCGTAGCCAAATCGCGTATGATCGTAAATGTAGGTAAAGGTAAGTTCTTATACAGCGCAGTATCCAGTCCTCAGGACTGCTCAAAGCGCTTTACACTTTACTTCTCTGGGAAGAATTCAGCCACGCTGCAATTAATGCGCGAAGACTATTCGTACACAAATATCCACCACTGTCTATCGCCAAATATCCACCACTGTCTACCACTGTCTATTCATACAGCTGGGTGATCTGAAGCAATGTAGAGTAAACGAACTTGCCCAAGGTTCGACACCGCCGCACTGGATTCGAACCCACGTTCTCTCAGTTGAGAGTCCGGAGCTCTTAACGCTGCGCGACTGCGCTCTACATAAGCTTGTGACTGGCCTACGACTGACCGCCGCACACCGCTACGATTGTTCAAAACTGGATATTATAAACCTAGCGTTATTCTTATATTCACCATAAATGTTACTATTATTGGACACACCAACTTTGTCTAGATTCTAGAATATTTCACTGCTACTGCGTACAAACGTAACTTCCCGGTTAGCTGTGACGCAGCGAAGGGCAAATTGCCGTTAGAAACTATTATATGTGTTTGTTATGGTAATTACCAACAAAACAAGTCGAAAATGTAGGCGTACATTTGTTTTGGTAAATTAGGCATAGTACAAATTAAAACAAATACATCGCAATTACAATTGCAATTTTTAAGTTGATAATGAAGATTATGATTACCATATGTGTTCTTTGTAAACAAATGTTGCTCGAACAACTTTATTATTTGCAATATTTGTAGAAGACGACTATTCATTGCAATAAAATTTAGTACAAACGAAGTAATACCACTGAGAGTGGTGTCTATATAGCGTGCATGAGAGGAATGAAGACGGAAAATTGTAGTTTCCGAGAATCACATCGAAGAAGTTAATTATGCCTTCGACCGGTATTGGACCAGTCGGGGTGTCCTATGTTGGACCACTGGTCCAATATAAGACACCCGTGGTCCACTATACGTACCATCCCAACACACATGATATATGAAAATGTGTCATATTGAAGTTTCTGCATGTGTATATTAGACTCCTACTTATGGCTCGGGGCCTTGTTGAGTAAGAGGGGAGGCCTACATTTTTAAACACGGGGTATATTATTTTCTGAAATATTCACTTTGTTGGACAGTTTTGTTGGAATATGCGGGGAACTAAAAAACTAATAATATTTGTTTCTTCAAAACACCTCATTATTTTTTTGATAATACAATCACCACACGTTGCTTAAAGTTTGATAGACATGACTATTATTTTCACACACAAGCAAGAATGTGACACTGCCTCTTATTTTGTTATCAATGGTCAATAATTGCATTACCGTGGCAACATTTTATTTTTTTGTTAGCGAAATCTCACCACATATACCAACATTTGATTGGTAAGTTGATGTGCTTTGTAAAATGTATAGGTTTGCATATGTGGCACGTATACTAAACCCGCAGCAAGCATCATAAGTCGATCACACTCATTTGGGCAAAAACATCCCGTATTCAACTAGCCCCTCCTGCCAGAACGACCAAAACTAAAACACGGGTTTATTTAGTTTTAGATACAGAATACCATTATTATTATATTATATCCAGGAAATGCTTGGGAATGTCGCATCTGTTTGATTGATTGAGGCTACAAATTATATTTTCCAGAGGCAAATACGGAAAGTGGACACAAGAGGAACTGGATAGAGCGGTCATGTCATTCAGAAATGGAGACGCCGGCCTCAACGCAACTAGCAGGACCTATGGGATTTCGAAGGCTACCCTGAAGCGGCACCTAAACAACAAAAACAAAATCGCTAATGGTCCAAGAAAGTATTTTAGTCGCCCTTGCCCTGTGCCGCCAGAGTTTGAGAAAATGCTGGTGGAGCATGTTTAGAACTGGAGAATATGCTGATTGGTATTACCAGGAAAGATTTGATGGATATGGCATATCAGTTGGCTGAAGCGAGTGGGATAAGGCATTGCACTGAAAAACAAGCAGCTAGCAGACATTGGTACCGTGATTTTATGAGGAGACACCCTGAACTCTCCCTCCGTCAAGCCGAGGCAACTTCTATTACGAGAGCCAAAGGGTTCAATCGTGAGAGTTTGCATGAGTTCTACGATAAACTAGAAACTTTGATTGACACGTGCTAATTCGATGCTACAAACATCTTTAACGTGGATGAATCGGGTATAACAACTGTGCAGAAGCCTGGCCGGGTCCTTGGGAAAATAGGGAAAAAGCAAATCGGATCTCTTACTAGTGGTGAGAGAGGCTTTACTACAACAGTGGTGTGTACCATGAGTGCAGGGGCAACTATGTTCCACCAATGATAATTTCAGGCGTAAACGCATTATAGAATCACTGGAAGCGTCAAAGTGAATAATGAATCAGGCTGGATGAACAAGGAACTCTTCGTTGTCTGGCTGAAGCACTTTGTATATCATGTTGGCTGCACCAAAGACAAACATGTTCTGTTGATTCTTGACGGTCATTCGTCACACACGCCCGGGACCATGGAGTCGTCATATTATATCTTCCTCCACACACAACGCACCGTCTCCAACCACTTGATCGGGTTTTCTATAAACCTGTGATGACATATTACAATGAGGAATGTGACACTTGGCTGAGGACCAAAGAAACTACAGTCACCATCTCCTCAGTCTGCCGTATCTTCGGAAGGGCATACGTACGCTCTGCTTCCATGACAACTGCTGCCAATGGTTTCAAGTGCACAAGCATTTGACCTTGTGATCGGAACATATGGACTGATGCAGATTTCGCCGCGGCTGGAAGGTTCAAGTTGTCCTACTCGGAAACTGGTATAGATGTTCCATCGAATTCTGCCAGAGATGGCACTATGCAGAATGACAACTCGTCAAATACAAGAAACTCGTCCGCGAGCGAGCAACAGTCCAACAACCGAAGCCTGTCCACGTGCGACCGACAGTCCAATGATCCATGTCCGCCCACAAACAAGCAACAGCTCAATGAGCTGAGGTCATCCACAAGCACCAGGCAGAATAGTTTCCGGCATGTCACAACCAACCCATGCCCATCAATGAGCGATCAACAGTCTAACAAACCCAGCCTGTTCGCAAATGAGCAACAACACTCTAATGACCCAAGCCCGTCTACAAGCGAGCAACAATCCAACAACCAAAACCTATCCACGAGCGAGCAACAGTCCAATGATCCATGCCCATCCAAAAGCAGCAGACAGAGTGGTTTCTGGTGTGTCGCAACCAGTGCAGATGGACGTTGTTTCTTCCGAGCCGTTGTTATTTGTCAAGATCTCGATATGCAGTATGCAGAAAGAGACAACGATGGCAATTTAAATGACCTGCGAATGAGAATACGAGAAATGACTTCCGCTGATGCGCTACGATCCAACATGATTGCACATATACTAGACAACTGTGGCCTTTATGAAAACATTGATGAGAGGATGGTGAACGCAAATCTACCTCAGAGACTGTGTTACGCCTCTATCGAGGACAGAATCGCATCGATGGCGAATCCCAGTATAATGATTGGGGATATAGAGATCGTTGCAACGGCACGCTGTCTACAACGACCAGTGCATGACTGCGTTGGAGAGAGTGTACTTGAATTTGGGACGGAATTTCAGGAGTGCAATTATGGTCAAATACATAAATCTGAGTGAAGATGCTGGTCATTATGAAGCATTAGTCCCAATCACGGGGCAGCTGACTGATCAACCAGAGCTGCGTTGAAAGGTCATCACTCCTGCAATGCTGTCTCCCATCCCAAAACCAGCGATTTATATGGTCAAGAGAAGAACCACCAAGTCGGAAATCATAACCTCCAGTCCCTATAAAAAAGTTAACAACAAAAGTCAAAAGGCACAAAAGTATGCATAAATCAACAGTTGGCAAAATAAATAGAAAGACAACAGATCCAATTAAGATAAAAAAGACAAAAACGGCAGCTTTTTCCTGCCAGCCAAAACGATAAAAGCGGTCAATGTGACAACAAGTCTTGGTACTGTGAACCGAACAGCGAAAATAAACCATGGTGAAATGTGTACACTGTGGGATATGGACACATATGAGTTGTGCTGGTGGCCTGCCCTATAACTATCGATGTGACATGCGTCAGTAAAATATCGTATTCCTAATTTGGTGATCAGGGACCATCAATTACTGACTGGCATCTTGTTGCCATTACTAGACACTCTACTGGCCATTATTCCGTTGGTTTGTTCGTTTATCCGTGACAGACTCTATCATGGCAATCACTTCGTTTGCGTATTCTTCTATTCGTGACAAAATATAACTGTTTGTTCTCAGTTCAGAATTAAATTGTGTCAAATCTATTTGGCATTTAGTCGTCACATGTCATCTGTATGCTCACTGGAACGCCGTAGTTTTCGTGATTTATGCATTAAGCGACTATCTTCTTATAAGTCTGAAGTGGGTGCTGAACCTTGGTTTCTTTCAAAGCATCAAGACAGATGACGTATATCGAACCAGAAGCACCTATATTGGACCACCTGGTCCAATATCTGAATCACTGTAGTCCAATATATGTCACCCGTTACCGAAAACACTTTTTTGTATTTTGTGGAAAAAATAACAAATGTATTGACCCTATTTCCTGCTTACACACAGAGCTTGTAGTAACTCGTGGCCTGATCCTTGATAATCCTCGATATCACGTACAGGAATGGAGAAAGAGGGCTCAGAAGTTAGGGGGTTCAATATCGGTGCACTTCCCCTACGCAATTATCGAGTGGAAACAATCGATATGGCCATAACAGAGGGTGGTCTTTCTCAAGACAAACGCACAGATGGTGCTTGTTTAATAAATTCTTTATATGCTTGAGCGTGTTGACAAGACGGCATGCTGATATGGACATTGCGCGTCTTCAGGTTCAACAGCAGTCATGTGGGCACGGAGGCCAGGTTGAGAAAATGGTGGGGAGGCGATCAAGTGGCGCCACGTTGCGTAATTTTGGTGACCCATCTTCGAGTGACAAATGTTCGGTTTTTGATCGATGTAAGTGTACATTTTATAAGGAAGCGTGTACGCATGTCGGACGCATGGGACGAAGTTTGGCGGTTCTATGTAGTCGTTTTGATGGTTAGGTGAGAAAGTAAAAGATCGTCCCAGGCCCCGCCCGTCTCCTGTTATTTTATGGACCACTTTCACTTCTGGTCTCATCACAGGGAAATAAAAAAACAGCCTTTTATTGGTTAGTCTACTTTTTTTATACAACTGAAACTCTTATGCGAGTGCAAAACACCAAAAATGTGTGGCTTGCTTCCACTTAATTAAATGGTACTATTGGGAATCTTCATTGTGAACATAAATAAATACAGTAGATCCACACAAATTATATATAACGGGCGCTGCGTGTGATTTCAACCAGGGGAGGGGGCAACTCTCGACTGAGAAAACGCGGGTTCGACTCCTGTGCGGCGGTGTTGAACCTTGGGCAAGTTCGTTTATTTTACATTGCTTCAGTTCACTCAGCTGTATGAATGAGTACCTGGCTATGGACAGTGGTGGATATTTGTGTATAAATAGTCTTCGCGCATTAATTGCAGCGTGGCTTAATGCTTCCCAAAGAAGTTCAGATGGTGTTCGATTGAACAGGTCTGCCAGGGAGTAAAGTGTAAAGCGCTTTGAGCAGTCCTGAGGACTGGATACTGCGCTAAATAAGAACTTACCTTTTGCATTGTGGTCACATATTTTGCAGACTACGACTTATTTGTTGAAATAAAGCATTTAATTGTCACAGACACATAATACTATTGACGCAATAATAAACAGTTCATTATAACGTGACTTATCAGGTAGATTTTATTCAAACATAATTTCTGTAGTGCATACAACACACTTATGTATAGGAGCTAGCCGTTAACATGACGACATCGATCTACCACTAGTGGCCAACGCTGCGGCCCACACGCTGTTTGATGTAGATCTGCCTAACTCACTGCAGTGGCAAAGACACGCATAACAATGTGGTGTGACGTCACAACAAACATTCTGACCAATGAGTGGTATCTACCAAAACACCATGCCTTGGACTGGGCTTAAAGTAAAACAAATATACATGAATGATTTTGAAGTATGTACACTTCAAGTTACCTCATTATGGTACAACTAACTGCATACACTTTAAAAATAGTATAAGTTAATTAAACTACTATAACGTTGATCACTTGTTAAATGGAATGGTGACATTGACCTTCAATGAATTCTGGACCACAGTATACCGCTGAGCAAATACCAAATGTGACTCGTACACATGTTGTACCATCACGTACACACAGTAGAGCAATCAAGTGAGACAATGGGTGTATGGTCAACGTAATTATACAAATAAATAGCGATGTTTACAGATACGAAATTATACCATATACATCATACACATAGAGAACATATAATGCTAAATAATACAAACAATTATTACCATATATACCCGGTACTAAAACATCTCATTTTCCTTGTAACATCGCAAATATTGATTGTGACATGTTCTGCTAACAGAGAAATAACTAGCTTGTTAACATCGCTTCTCAATTACAGTATTTGTTTTATAAATAAAAAAAAACTATTCTAAACATTCCAAAGCAATGACGTTTTATGTTAAAATTTAACCGGTTATACAAATGTTGGAGTACGCGTATTTTTTTACCATAAATTAGCAACATCTGCCATAGATAGTAACCTCACATGGTAAACGTGAACGACACATGAAGACATAACACAGCATAGCAATAACATACGAGACTCAATAAATAGGCAGTTCAACAAAAAATCACTTTCGTTCTACGCAATGATTTTTTCAACACAGACTAACTTAAATCTAAGAATATAATCATCCCCCCTAATGCATCCTTCAATGTTAAAACAGCAAGTGAAACACAGCTGTCATCAAATCGATGACATTTAGCATAAATTGGATCAAATTTCAAAAAAGAAAACAACATGGATAATGTTCAGCCTAACACGTTCCAACAGTGAATGAGATAAGTGACCAGAAATAAGCCACCAAAACACAAGTTAAAACAAACCACTACACAGGTGCCAGTGAAAAAAGTTGCTCTGCACCGACTGGCTTTCTGTACACGATGCAGGAATCAGCTGGCAGGTTTTGTTGAAGTGCCTACAATATAATGTCAAATAAAGTCATATATCGGAATGAAACTTTTATATACAGAACACGTTTTTATCTAGTGCTAATGATAACTTAAACATCTAAACAAAATAACTACAAATGAATAATTGACCTTTCTTTCCCGTGAGCATTCATTAAGAGACAGCTAATTTACTGCCATGATAAATATGTAGAATTAAATATATGTCGATTACGACTGTGTTTGGCTTTGTACATTCAGACAATCGTCAATCATACTACACTGTATATACATCAAACACAACAGTATCTAATAATAACAGTATTGTCTAAGTATGCAATCAAATTGCTAGGCTAAGAATAAGGAATACAATATACTAACAGTAAGAAATAAACTAAAATACACACGGCAAAATTACCTTTTATAAGATATATATATATATATATTGATGACAAAAAAGCATAAGCAGAAAGGTCAAGTGCAAGTGTGATTAGATGTAAGTTTTGACGTAATAGAGGTAAAAGTCTCGAGCAGGCGCCGCAGTGTCACGGTCAGTTGTGTTGACCAGACTAACAACAGAAGATAACACTTTACTGATTTATGTAGTTAACCCATCAAGTAGTTCTGCCATCATTGACTGCAATATGTATAAATGTGTGCACGCACGCATCACTCGTGCACACATGCGAATATAAAGACAATCCAAGTTGACTCCTTCATATAAAATATTGATAACAAAAACATGTTTCTATAATTTTGATTAAATATATCATATATTAATATGTCTCTACCACGTAAACTAATATTAATATTTGACAAGACCAGTCAATGTTGTTTGAGATTTATAAAACACACTTTCTGGTCTGTTTTGACAGTTGCTGTTGACAAAGTGTGGACGATTTAGGTATAATGTTTCTTTGTTTCGACTGTTGCTACAATGTGATACATTTAAGGCTTAGTTTACAATGAGTCACTCTGACCTTGGGTCAATCCGTTGTACACAACACGAGGGGTAAACATCAATGCTACCCAGTTTATAACGGCACAACTTAACTAACGACTGTCTAAATAAACACAAACACACAATACGGGAACATTTGTCACATCCGGCGACACTGCGACATAATTTAACAGCGTTTTCGGGAGTCGAACCTTTTCTGGGGCCTCACACCCATAAAGTCACTGCCCTGATATGACTTCGGTGTATCGCACGTTATAACCCCCGAGCAACAAGGGTCGGGTTCTCTTTGACAAAGCGGGGTAAACCGGGGAAAGAAGGGTGAATGACCAGGACTAAGTTAATTGATCTACTTACCAGCCATACTCTGTCACCAAACTTAACTCGTCCTCCAGAGTTAAGATTACACTCATTACAAGGCACAATTACAACAACACTAACTTCACGACTACAACTTCCGGTGTAATTATTTACCACCAATTACGCGTGGATTCGTAAAGAAACGTGGGCTTTGTAATTGTAACTTGACCACGAAACAGATCCACTTTTGGTGATCTTCTAAAAGGGCTTACTTACATGAGGGTTAACCCCCTCCGTGCCCTCAGCGTCTCCGTCACATGACCGTCTACAGACGATGTCAACTTGCCGTAACTTGTCTCAACATCTGTAAATTGTAAACAAACCTTTGAGTTATGATTGTCGTCAAAACTTTGTTTATTTCGGCGGCTGTAAAAGTTAATTGTTTGAGATCGACGCAAACATCAAAACTAAAACATATAAAATGTCATCAAAGACAATAAACTGATTTGAGTCGCACAAATTTGTGATGTTTTGACGGGACATTTTTGTACAAAAATTAAAAAGTAAACAACTGAGAAATAAACTCGATCAGCCACAACAAAGTGTCAGTTTCAGGGTGATCATATCGGGGTTATTTATGTTGGGGTAAAATGTAGTCAACTACATAAGATAAGATAAAGGAACGCTACAAAGAAGTATAAATTCTACCATTTAATAAAACTAGACGTATACGTCTCTTACCAGAAATGTGTCAACCCGGGACACGCGTCCCAGATTGTCCGACACACGTCCCAAATTTGTCGTCTGTGAGGCAATACTGCCATCCTGTCAACAAGAAACATTTTCTTATTAACTGTATTACGGCCAATGACAGACGCTCACATCAACATAAGTTACTTGACAATGTCACATCTTTGAACTGTTGTGTGACATTGTTGTCACCAAAGCTTGTATTTACCCTAGTGCTTTAAGGTGTCTCAACGACTGGAGGCCATGACAGAGACGTGTGACGGCGGCTCTGACACCAAAGATGGCATTGAAGTGGAGACTGAAAGCAAAAAGTATAAATTATATGAGTAATTCACCACTGTAAATTATATCTCTGAATTAATACAACTCACACAGTATCTAATTCACGACTCGTTAATTACATCATATGATATGTAGGGGAAGTAGGAGCATGTCCGCACCTCGAGGCGTGTCCGCACACCCTATTATTGACGCATCGCATAACATCTGGTTATTGGAAATGGAATCATGTCAAACAGTAGCGTCTAACCCCCAAATCGACTATTTGCATGTTCTATTTAATTAGAGTTCCGTAAATAAATAGTTATGAAAT
This sequence comes from Escarpia spicata, assembly GCA_963995525.1. Taxonomy (NCBI): domain Eukaryota; kingdom Metazoa; phylum Annelida; class Polychaeta; order Sabellida; family Siboglinidae; genus Escarpia; species Escarpia spicata. The sequence goes on from OZ023217.1 coordinate 11,632,421, forward strand.
AACACGTTATTTTCATAAAAAACTTATGTAATTATACTCATATACTGTCATGTGTATTATATCAACAGTGAAGCGTGCATACGAATGTAAAATTCCAAACTTCATTTTAACGGTGTTGTAATAGTGGAAATACAGCTTACTTTCATAAGCATTTTCAAACAATTCGGAAAAGATCACGTGTTGGATGCTTGGGGCATGACCCCACACGCCTGTGCAGACATACCCCACACGCTGTGCAGACATGCCCTGTTTGTCGGCGGTTATATGTAACACAATGTAATACATTTAGATGCTTCAATTTGCATTAAACTGTATCATGTTGACCTCACATTTTGCCACGTTGCATATCATTAGCCTATAGGTTAAATAAAACTGCAACTGATCTAGGCTAATAGCTGGCGTGATTGCTTCAGGTGCACAATGGTGAGACGTTATAGGAAGAAAACCAACAAACAGTCTTGAAGTGATGAAAACATGCGACTGGCTATTGAGCTGTGGAACAAGGGGGGGCGTTGGATATTGCCAGATTGTGAAACAATTCAATGTGCCCTGGTCAACGCTGCGATATCGAATAAAAACAAAATCATAACCGGCGCTAAAAAAATGTTTTGCAGGGGGGTTTAGAACCATCTTCTCTGAGGAACAAGAAGACAAATTGTGTTTGTACATCCTTGTATGGAAGAGGTCTTATTTGGACTGAGCAGAGATGACATACGGCATGTCGCTTACCAGATGAAAACACAGGAAATTAATTTGTTATTCTCGAAAACGCCTAAAAGTGGTCTCATTTATGGTGCTACTAGTTTTGGTTCTCGAGTTATTGCACAACCTTTCTCCGGACAGCGGCCATCTTGGTTTTGTCCCATATGACCGTCACATAGGGGGCTCCCATGGAAAAATGAAATGTCACGGCCATATCTAACGCTGGTCCAAAAATTGTGATTGTGGAAAGATGTGAACAATTATAACGATTAAGCCCCCTGACTATAGGCCTGTTACAATCTATCAAGGCGGGTGGGATGCAGGAATTTGGGATGGGCTCAGCTCAAAATTAAGTGCATTTTAAAAGGGGCAGGATCCAAGTGTTGCACATTTGGGGTTGGGTCCATTCTCAGTGTTCAACATTACAACAAAATAAATTTTGTGTACAAAATGTGCATTAAATTTAGTTGCAAATGATTGGAGAATAAAACAAATTCCAGTGAACAAGAATGTTCAAGACAACTAGGAGGCATTGATCTGTGCTGTGAAGATGTCAAAAACAATTTCTTTAGACCAATAAGAAATAAACATTCCCGTAATTTAACAGCATGATATTAGGTCGGGCGGCAAAGATTTGTTTTCTCTTATGCTATTTGGATTGATACAGCAAAGCTAATCAATTATTATACCTGTCAACTCTCCCGTGAAATCTGGGAGTCGCCTGGAATATAGGTAAATCTCCCGGATTTTATCTCAAAATCTCCATTAGCACCCCCTATCTTTGAGACAGCGCGACACCATGGGAGATGTGCCAATACGTGAACCACTGAATTTCCAGCAACAAATCTCCAATAGCACCCACCCCAATCTTCCTATGTCAAGATCCGAGATATATGGGAAGCGTGCTGAACCCCTGAGGAATCTCCCGGATTTCAACAAAAAAGTTGGCAGGTATAAACGATATATTTTCCTTGTCATGTTGTAATAACTTCTAGGGTCAGGTATGTTTAAAGTGTCAGACGAGTATCCAAAAATACCAAAAAATTATTCTGGTACGATTTAACCATGGGAATAGAATCTCATCTTTAGACACATCTGCCTGATTCACAGTGTGAACGTTGTTGTCTGTTTATTGCTCTCACACAGACTGCAATATTTACACTTGTCTTTGACGTGAATAATACAGACGGCGTATTGCACACAACAATGTAATCCACTTACTTAAACATGACGTGCCATCAAACATATAACCGTACGAGCATGTCGTACATTGATCAGCAATGGTGCAGGAATCACAGATGTCAGCACAAGCTGAAAGCAGAAGAACTTGGCATTACACCCAGAATTGTATGTGGTTCACAGAAACACTGCGACGTCTCAGCATCCCTCGGTTCCACTGCGACATACATCAAGAAGGCTGCATGTTTATCTGCAAGGCAACCAGATAACATTTACATGTGTCCGCTGTACAGCTCTTCTTTGTTCTGCAATATAGAATATGTGATATAGATTTCAATATGCATTTGCAGCACAGTATTTTAATTTTGTGCGTGCATTCTGCTATTCCGCTAACAATGCAGTTGTTTGTGTTGGACTCCCCATGATAATTTACGTGTAGGGAAGGACATCACTGCAAACACAACACACCATTTTGTCTAGTGGTGTTGCACCACTAGCACAACGTACAACAAATAACCAATGTTGAAGTTGAACGTGTATTAATATCAAACACTGTAGAATGCAGTACATACCTTTACATGTCTTTGAAGTACTGTCATAGACTAAGAGTGACTTGCAAGAGTCATTGTCACACACATTTCCCACAGAACACTTGGAGCAGTCAGCCGCACATTCTACAACAAGCAATTAAACATCAGTTGAGCAGTCACAACAAGGAACAATAGATGACAAGTCCCTCAAGACAGACATCAGCCATAGAGACAGGGAGAGGGGGAGAAAGTGACACAGAGAACGGAGACAAGGAGAGAGGGAGAGCGAGGCAGAGAGAGAGAGAGGAAGAGCAATGGAGAGAGAGGGAGAGCGAGGGAGAGAGAGGAAGAGGGAGGCAGAGGAAGGGAGAGAGAGAGAGGGTGAGAGAGAGAGACAGAACAGGAGAGGGAGAGAGGCGGGTGGGATGCAGGAATTTGGGATGGGCTCAGCTCAAAATGAACTGCATTTTAAAAGGGGCAGGATCCAAGTGTTGCACATTTGGGGTTGGGTCCATTCTCAGTGTTCAACATTACGACAAAATTAATTTTGTGTACAAAATGTGCATTAAATTTAGGTGCAAATGATTGGAGAATAAAACAAATTCCAGTGAACAAGAATGTTCAAGACAACTAGGAGGCATTGATCTGTGCTGTGAAGATGTCAAAAACAATTTCTTTAGACCAATAAGAAATAAACATTCCCGTAATTTAACAGCATGATATTAGGTCGGGCGGCGAAGATTTGTTTTCCCTCATGCTGCTTGGATTGATACAGCTAAGCTAATCAATTATTATACCTGTCAACTCTCCCGTGAAATCTGGGAGTCGCCTGGAATACTGATAAATCTCCCGGATTTTCTCTAGAAATCTCCAACAAAACCCCGTCTTCGAGACAGCGCGACACCATGGGAGATGTGCCAAGACGTGCTGAACCAAAAAATCTCCAACAGCACCCACCCCAATCTTCCTATGTCAAGATCCGAGATATATGGAAAGTATGCTGAACCCCTGAGGAATCTCCCGGATTTCAACAAAAAAGTTGGCAGGTATAAATTATATATTTTCGTTGTCATGTTGTAAGAACTTCTAGGGTCAGGTATGTTTAAAGTGTCAGACAAGTATCCAAAAATAAAAATTAATTATTCTGGTACGATTTAACCATTGGAGTAGAATATCATCTTTAGACACATCTGCCTGATTCACAGTGTGAACGTTGTTGTCTGTTTATTGCTCTCACACAGACTGCAATATTTACACTTGTCTTTGACGTGAATAATACAGACGGCGTATTGCACACAACAGTGTAATCCACTTACTTAAACATGTAGTGCCATCAAACATATAACCGTACGAGCATGTCGTACATTGATCAGCAATGGTGCAGTAATCACAGATGTCAGCACAAGCTGAAAGCAGAAGAACTTGGCATTACACCCAGAATTGTATGTGGTTCACAGAAACACTGCGACATACAGTATGAAGGCTGCATGTTTATCTGAAAGGCAACCGGATAACATTTACATGTGTCCGCTGTACAGCTCGTCTTTGTTCTGCAATGGAGAATATGTGATATAGATTTCAATATGCATTTGCAGCACAGTATTGTAATTTTGTGAGTGCATTGTGCTATTCCGCTAACAATGCAGTTGTTTGTGTTTGACTCCCCATGTTAATTTACGTGTAGGGCAGGACATCACTGCAAACTCAACACACCATTTTGTCTAGTGGTATTGCACCACTAGCACAACGTACAACAAATAACCAATGTTGAAGTTGAACGTGTATTAATATCAAACACTGTAGAATGCAGTACATACCTTTGTCTTTGAACAAAATATTGCCTGTTCCAAAAAGACCTCATCAGCAGCTCTTTGAATTTGCATCAGCCCATTTTCCTGCAATCAAATTCTACTTTTCGACCACAGAAGAGTACTACGAAGAAACAACTCTTCTTGCAAGCTATATGCAGAGCGAAAACAATAGCAGGAACACAGAAGCTACACTTCGTCAAGCAATTATCACTTAATGATTTGGATGTAGCAATATATTTCACATGTTCCATAAGAAGAAAAGAGATTGTGACAGATGGTCTCAGTCTCGTGGATATCAAAGAGTATCTGATGGCCATCTATGATGGAAACTGGTGGGTGGCATATGTAATGGATGTTATTCCAGCTGATAAAGAGGCTGAACTGAACTTCCTTCACCCATATGGACCATCAACATCATATTGCTACCCACAACACAGTGACTCTCTTCATGTTCATGTGGGTGATATACCAACGTATATTCACCCGACAACCGACACTGGCTGGGTCTACAAACTATCCAGAGGACACAAACAAAGTATATGAGGCCCTGCAAAGAATTTGAATACATGTTAAGAGAGAGACTACAGCATGCGAGTATATACTCATTTTATTAGAAGGTACCCTTTAGGAGCTTGTTAAGTGATCTAAAAAAGGGAACTAATAAAATTCAATGTTGCATCCACTGATCTATAGATCAAAGGTAAGTCACCCAGGTGTACTCAATTTAATGTATCTCTGAACATCAGTATTATTTGCCCACTCTAATATTGTCAGGAACTCTTCCGCAATAGTATAGGATACTGTAAAAAAAAAAAAAATGAGAGGATACAATTTTTGGGTATCTGAGATTAAAGGTGAAATTTTAACAAATATGTTATTTTATTTACATATTTTTATTTTACAATACCTATGTGTGCCTGTTTATTGGCTTTCAAATGATGTATTACTTCTTTTTCTAGCTTTATTAACAGCAGCGTTATGGGCATCAATGTAACTGTCAGTATGTGAATTGGTTCAAAGTTCAGTGATCAATATCTTCAATAATATATTTGACCTAGATTTAAAAAAAAATTAATTTTGACATTCTTGTGTGAGCCAACAACTGTGCTAAATTTAATAAAAATTGGAGTCGGGCGATGTTTTGAGTAATTGATTTGACATGGAATGACCCCATTGGTATTCCTAGAATAATAGTATAGTGTATCATTACCATGGACTGGGTTGCATTCCCAGTTGTACATAATCAGAAGTTTCTATAATAAATGATGAGATGACACTGATCTTGACCTTCATTATATGACAAAACATTTTGCAGCTCTTTGAATGTGCATCAGCCCATATTCCTGTATTAAATTCTACTTTTTGACCACAGAAGAGTATTACGAAGAAACAACTCTTCTTGCAAGCTGTATGCAGAGCGAAAACAATAGCAGGAACAAAGAAGCTACACTTTTTCAAGCAATTATCACTTAATCTCTTGGAAGTAGCAATATATTTCACATGTTCCATCAGAAGAAATGAGATTGTGACAGCCCAGCGTGATGGTCTCAGTCTCATGGATATCAAAGAGTATCTGACGGCCATCTATGATGGAAACTGGTGGATGGCATATGTAATGGATATTATCCAAGCTGATGAAGAGGCTGACCTGAACTTCCTTCACCCACATCGACCATCACCACGACACAGTATCCAGAGGACACAGAAAAAGTATATGAGGCCCTGCAAAGAATCTGAATATGTTAAGAGAGAGACTACAGCATGTGAGTATATACTCATTTCATTATAAGGTACCCTTTGGTAGCTTTTTAAGGTAGCTGCACCGGCTATCATGTCAGTTGATTTCTTTATTTTTTTCTTCATAGAACATTAATAGGTGTCAGTATGAACATGTGTATTATTAAAAAAACCAAGGCACCATCACGATATGTCACTAATCAGTCCTTTAAAAGCTAGTATTTTTAGTGTGTCTGTGGAAATCCCTTCAGATTCTTGGAAACTGACGATGTTTCCATAGTGACGATCAAGTGTGCGTCATCCCAGTTCAAACATATATCCATTCACTATGAATGCAGATCATAATAGTCTGGTTATTCTCATGCCAATATGCTGTTGTATTATAATTACCTAAATACATCACGCTGTCAAATCACCAAAAACTGGCCTTAGTATTGTTTATTCTCCGGATAATCTCAGAGGCCATTTGCAATGACACGTGACTGATCCCAGCAGGTGTCAATCAACCTTGTCTACTGCAACAACTTCAACACATGGCCCTTCGTAACACAATATCATGAGACAACTTGGTGGGAAAACCTTGGGGAGAAATCTCAGTAATAGAAGTGTCTGTCAAATTGTGTTGAAATAAACCATATGCCAGTAAAAAAGTCACATTTCTAAGCAAAAAACAAGCATCTGGTGACAGTTGTATTATTGGTAACAACCAGGAAGTATTACTTAATGTCACTTTTTTATATAAAAAAACTACAATACTTACAAAGCCATAACTTGGCATAAGAACTCGACTTGTGTTTACCCTAAATTGCACCGGATGGTTTTATGTTTGGTGAAGGGGTCGTGCCAAAAATGCAGTACGGATTGGAATGTCAATAACATGTTTGTACTTACATACACATTTTTCTTTTGGGGAGTTATTCAAAATGAAATAAAATGCCATTTTAAGGTGATTTTTGACATATTTTTTAATTGTCTTTAAACACATTTAAATATATCTAAATAACATTTAAAAAAAGATTATTTTTGGTCTGGTGTATTTTATATAAACTCTAAGAAAAAATGGTTAGCTTATCTTCAAAACTGATATTAGAAATGATTAATTCAAAAGAAGCATATAATAGCCGATGCAGCCACCTTAAGTGATCTGAAAAAGGTGAACTACTGAAATTCAATGTTGCATCCACAGTTGTGTAAACTAAAGGTAAGACACCCAGGTGTATTTGATTTGGATGATCGATTTGGATGATCATATAACAAGTAAGGTTTTGAAATTTGCGGATGATACAAAAGTATTTAGAAGTATTAAACGTGATGGAGATAGACAGCATTTACAAGATGATCTTGACAGGTTGATCAAATGGTCAGAAAAGTGGCAAATGTTCAAGTTTGGGAAATGTAAGTGCCTCCACACAGGACATGGGAACAAAGATGTACAATATACAATGGGGGGGGGGGTTATGTACTAAGTACTACAGTAAAAGAAAAGGCCTTAGGGTTAACCATTAGCGCTGCTATGAAGGTTTCAGAGCAGGCCTGGGGTAATAATAATATGTAATAGTAACGATTACAAATAGTGAAGTAATAGAAATAGGTTGAGCAAAAAATCAATGTAATAATAATAATAATAGAAAGCAATGTAATAGTAATTTACATATTACTTTTATATTACAAATGAACATTTCAAATGAATTTCTAGATTACCCCATTTACCCATACTTGGACTTCAAAGGAATCTACACTTTGGAGTAATACCTGCTTCTTTTGTGTTAAACCTGCTCCTACAGCCTAACAAAGACAATGAAGACTGCCAGTCTGCAAATGAATCCATGTACGGTTTACACAGCATAACTGACTGGACTGTTTGTAAAATCTGGTCAGTGGCAGGAGCTGGGGTCATTCAGTTGAAGACTTCTCTGAGTCTGGCTGATTAATCAATCACCAATCACAATACTTTATTGTCCCTTGTGAGGGAAATTCATGTGGAGTGTAGCAGCATATTAAGACATATAAAACAAATGTACATGCAATATACACAATGTAAAAATAAAAAGACTAAAAGTAATAACAGTTATATCGGTTAAATAAATAAATAAATTAATTACATATGTTAAATAAGTTACAACAGTTTTTAAAAAGTTAAGTTAAAGTTAAATCATCTCACAAATCATCTCAGGCTCACTCAGTGTCAGACTGGCAGAGATGGAGGGGAACGAAGGTCAGTTACTCATTCATTAGTCTTATTGACGAGGGGACAAAAGAGTTTCGAGTGCGGTTCAGTTTGCAGTGAGGGAGTTGAAAGCGACGGCCAGAAGGAAGTAGTTTATAGCATGGAAACAGGGGATGTTCGGGGTCTGAAGAGACATTCCTTCCCTTTCTCTCTGCCCATTGCCTGTATAAATCCTCTAGACTGGTCTGCTTTTTTCCCACCACCTTGCCACTAACCCTGACTGTTCGTGCCAGAGTGTTGCGATGCACGATACTCAGGCCGCCGTACCACACAAGAAACCCAAATGTAATAGAGCTTTCTATGTAGCATCTGTAGAAGGTTTGTAGAACATGTGTGCTGACACTGAGTGACCTGAGCTTGCGTAAGAAATACAGCTTTTGCTGGCACTTTCTGTTAATTATCGCTGTATTTTCACCAAATGTGAGCTTTGCATCTATGATAGTGCCGAGATACTTGTATTCATCTACTCTCCTTACACACTCTCGGTTAATGAATAGTCTCTTGGGAGAAGTAGGATTTTTCCTAAAATCCATTATGAGTTCTTCAGTTTTATGAACGTTCAGGTCTAGGAAATGATTGTCGCACCACAATGTGAAATCAGCTACAGCGCACGCACACACTTGATCAGAGCCGTATAGGTCGACGATAGCTGTGTCATCGCTGTATTTAATGAAATTGACGCTCTCCTGGCTGCTACGACAGTCGTCTGTGTAAAGTGTGAACAGAACAGGGGAGATCACAGAGCCCTGGGGGGCACCAGTGAAAGTGAAGAGTGAGCTCGAAACAGCACCATTATAGCGCACTACTTGCGTACGCTCAGTAAGAAACTGGTTTACCCACAAGATGATGTGTGGGTTCACATGCATATTGACAAGTTTACTCATCATGATGTGTGGCTGGATGGTGTTGAAAGCCGACGAAAAGTCAATAAAGACTATCCTGGCAAACGACTTGGGCTTTTCCAGGTGTGTGTACACATTATGATATAGAGTGAGGGCTGCATCATCCACACCTCGATTGTGTTTATACGCAAATTGGAGGGGATCCAGTTGATCCCCAACATGCTCCAGGAGGGGACGAAGTACGAGTCGCTCAAAGCACTTCATGACGATTGAGGTAAGCGCCACTGGGCGGTAGTCGTTGAGAACAGATGGCACAGGTTTCTTGGGGACAGGACATATAACTGAAGATTTTCAGGCTGGGGGGATGTGATGCTGCTTCAGAGACCAGTTGAAAAGGATGCTGAACACTGCACCCAGCTGAGCATGGCACTCCTTGAGGACCCGACCACTGACGTTGTCAGGCCCAGTTGCCTTGTGAGGATTAACTAACATGCTTGAAGATCTTACTGACGTCAACAGGAGTCGTTTCTGAACCGTCTGTACGTGTAGTACCTGCCAATACGGAGGGGAATTATAAAGGAAAATGCAAGCATTGTGCTACAGTGATATCAGGATCTTCAAAGACATCATCAAACTTCACAACACATTTGAAGGCAAATATTATTTTATTTCATTAAACGTAATTCATGTTGAATGTGTTGACACTGTTTGCCATGTTATATTGTGTCATACTAGTGATACTACTAATACTATTGAAGTGGCTTCCTTGTCCACCTGCCATCTAGAGTTAATTCTCTGGGTGACAATCTTGTTAAATCTTATTAAACTGGTGAAGTTTTGACTGACAGCGTTTTGAATTGTGTTTTACACTGATGTGGGTTTTCACGGATGTTCATTTTGATTGATAAGATTTTGACTAACGGGATAATGAGTGATGGGATTTTGACCGATCAAAATGGTTTGGAACTTTGGATTCATGGGGTTTTAACTGCCATGGGTTTAGACTGATGGTGTTTTGAGTGATAAGACTTTTTGGGATGCACTTTTCCTTATTATGGGATTTTAGGTGATGGCGATTTTGACAGAGATTAAGGGGGTTCCCCATGCAACCAGCTAACCACAACTTACACACAAAATTCACACACACATTATCATGCACATATACAGACATACTGTGTGCAAGCACAGTACTTAGAATCATTCATTTCTTACCTGATGCAGACGTGACCGTGAGAGGTAATTCAACATTCCGACATCACAACTCCACATGGGAATACCCCGTTCTGTTGCCAGGGACAACAGTTCAACCATTAAGAGCTGATCCAAATCCCTTAGACTGTCCTTCATAAACAGCTGATGACATTCGCACCTCCCCTGTTGAAGAGCCAGCAGAATCGGGTAGAGTCCAAAAAGAACTTCACCTTCGACTGGTGGTCTTCTTGACGAATCCCTGAAATCATTCGGTCAGAATACTAATTAGTAATATGCAAGTGGGCTTTAAAGTTAAAACTAAAGAATAGCAAATGACGAGGGTCTGAATTTATAATTAAGATATAGGTTTGGTTTTATTATATTTCAATTGTAATTAACAACATTCCACATCCAAATACTTCACATTAAATTTATCAGTGGGTGGCTCTCACGTTAGCGGCATATTTATAAAAAAGAGTAACATTTGTAAACCTAATGCTGGGCATACACTGCTAAACTTTTGTTGGGTGTCGTCTATTTGATCAATAAGAAACCATGACGTCTCTGTCAAGATTGTGATTTTAAGAACTTAACATAGGTTTGTAGCGTCTGGGAAAGACTGCATTTACGGTTACAATGTAAAGCTATGGTTGGCTGACTGGTGTTAGGGTTACTCTGTAGGCCATTGATGGCTATCCAATGGTTATGCAATACTGTGAAGGAACTGGAGTGGTGACCTAAGGTCAGATTTTAAAGAACCGGGCAAATATAATTATAGTTAGGGTAGACAGGGAGGATTGTCGAATACAACGTGTAATATTTATAACATGATTGGCCTTCCATAAGAATAGATATGATGATACGGATGTAAGTTTAAATGGGATAATATTAAGGTGTATAGGGATGTCGTTATAATGAAGATTTTATACTTGTTGATTATCACCTATTGGATAGGGTTGAAATTGTTACAATGGCGTCAGCATCAGCAGGGGTCACATGACTGATGCTATGTATAGGGGTATAGAGGTACTGAGATTTGAAAGTAGAATAGAACAGACGAATCCAGAACCCGACAGAGCAAAGAAATGTAATCTGGTCTTTGTTGTGGAGAGAAACCATTACGGTGCGGTTGGCAAACATGAAGTCTATACCCAGTGGTGGCTTTGACGTTGTATTTCTCCATGCATATGTAGAGTAGAAGAAATACCGGAGGTATGTGGAATATATTATGAGTGAATCAGTGTGAATGTTAGATTAAAGGTATTGGCTTAAACATGTGGTTTTTACATTGTTATAATAGTGTCAAAGGGTGTGGTCAATAATAAAGGAATATGGTCAGCGCAATGATACTGGTATCTTGAGATTTAGGCGAGGTGGTGAATCATCGCTCTGTTATGTGAATGTTAGATAGTAAGAAGAAGCGAACATAGGTTGTATTACGGTGTCACAGATAATGGTTATTGGTGTATAGTTTGTTAGGACTTAGAATATGTAAGGTGGTGGGGTTGTTATTACTAATGGGATATTGGGTCCGGATATGTATATATCTACGGCAAACATTAGGTTACATATGTTTGTGTGTAAGTACTATGATGTCGGTAGAAAAACATGATATGAAGGGTGTAGTTTACACACCAAGGAATAAGAATATTTTATTATTATAATTATAATTTATTGTAGTGTCAGGGCGGGGTGAAGTCTGACAAAGTGCACACAAAGGGCGGTATACGCCGAGTAACACCTCGTGTAACAACAGTGCGAAATTAGACGGGTTACGCGACAATGGTGAATTCACACCCGTAGAGGGAATTCCCAATGAACCGAGTGAGAACTACTTCGCTCGACTACTAAGGGATAAATTATTATCAAGTTGACAGTGTTGACGGAATGTGGTATCGTTCATTATAAACATTATGTTCTCGCATCTCTACATTGCGAGTGCCACACAGACAGCCGTAGGGTGTTGAACTTTTGAGCCTATATGGCAAATATGTTATAGAACCTTTTGATGAAATAGTATAGGATTGAAGAACTGGTCAATCCTTGTGTACCTACGAAATGTTATGATAGAGATGTATGTACGTAAGACTTTGTATGATAAGAGGTTAGGGAGGCTTCCTTGAAGAATCGCTGTGTTTTGTTTTGTTGTTTGGAAGATGGGCCAGTAAATTTGGAAAATTCTTTAATTGTGTATAACTACTTCCCTTCCGATATATCTCAGAACCCGGATATTTATTAGCAAGGCCGTTTCACCTGGCGGTTCTTGACAGTCTCATCTTACACCATTGTACATTACGCAACTTTTGTTGGTGCGATTCAATTTTCCAATGATAAATCGGTTCAACAACTGTTGTACCAGTCAAATCAACATGCAACTCGAGTTTTGTTGAGTTGCTGACCGTCATACATTGCATGACTGATCAGCTTTTAGTTGATCAAACAGATGAATGGCAACAAAAGTTTAGCAGTGTACACCAACATTAGTGGTAGTCTCTGGCCGGATGTTTTTGTTGATAGAAATGCTGTTACATTTATTTTCATTCCTTTATTATGATTTCCATAAGTGTGTATAACCAGGTACTCTTCTATATATAGTTGAGTGGGCTGAATATTAACTGGTATTCTGTAACTAATCATATGTGATAGATCACAATGGTTTGGACCGTATAATACATTTCACTAAGGAAAAGGAGAAGTGAAAGTATTGAATTTTGTTTGTTTTTTGCATTTTTAGAAACAAGAAATAATTCACTAATAAAAAAATACCCTAAAGTCTGAACCAATGTGGCATTTCACTTTTATATATATATATATAATTATATACATAACCGTGACAAGAACATCACAAAATGACATTTAGACAACACTAAGCAATTATAACGTAACATTTTCTAAGAAAACTAAATAATTTCATGGACTCTCAAAAAAGTATGTCTACTCACATTGCACGTCGTTTCGTTCCTGGACCAGCCAGCCCATACTTGTACCAATTCCCGTCTTCGTTTCATAGGTTTTCCTGAGGTTGACTTCGTGGCTCCAACCAACCGGTAGACTCTGATGATACTTGGACTCTCGTCTTTTTCCCGTCACACCATGTCGCTCTATCCTGTCAGATCTCCATGTATCCTCTCTATCATGTCTACGTGGTTTATACCTATGAAAACCTCCATAACCCCGACAAAATTCCACATTTTCTCCACGTTGTCTGAAGGTCTTGCGATCAGAGCGGATCCTCCTTTCCTGTCTCCGTGGATCTTTCCGTTCCCGCTCCAAAAGATCATATCCACTGCCATCAGGATAACTCTCAAAGTCACGCTGACTGCTCATGTAAACATTATCGCTTTGTGTGTTTTCATTGTGTCTGTATACTTTGCTTCGAGATGCGTTATTGAAATCTGTTAGCATTTTCTTTGGCATGGTGTGTTTTGTAATCCTGTTTGTGGCGTGTCGTGATGGATTCAAATCAAACTGGCCATCATCGATGTCATGATCACTGTCACACTGACTTTCACTTGAAGAGGATATAAGAATCCTTTGAACAAATAATACAATCCGACAGCCAAGTTCACTTTGATCCTTACGTGTGAATAAACGGGAACGAACACTTCTACGTATTGTATAATTCATGTTTTCCCATAAGTATTCCACCTGAAATAAAGAAGATGTAATCATTATATGCCAGCAATATCACATTTTAGGGAATCAAATAATGGTAAATTTGACAGTATTTGTCATTTAAATAATCAACAGATTGCTCACACAATTAAATATTTTGTCCCAATATGAATTAATCGACATGTACATGTATAAGTACTGTACTGTATTCTGGTTTTATCATTTCATAGAATGGTAAAACAATCTTCATTGCAACAGTTCTGACACCTAGTGAATACTATATCAACAAGTAATGGAGAAAGGCTAACAAAGAACTTTATTGGAATATTATCACATGTAAACAAACTGTTCAACACAATTCACCTGAGAAGCATCCAACTAGCTGGACATTCCTATCACCACAAAGAAGAACCAGTATTAAGATTCATCTGATGGATACCTACTCATAGCTAGAAAAAAAGAGGAAACAAATAAAAACATACACTAAGCTGATCTGTGAATACCTTGATGTTAGAGACACAGCTCCCATCCCTAATGTACAATGGATCAATTTGTAAACGGCTCATCCATGCTCCGGCCCCAGTCAACCAAAGATGATGATGACATTCTTAATGCCTGATAATATACCATAAAAGGTTTACCATTTGAATGAGCTATCATGAATTACGATCATGAGATTTTAGTAACTACAAAATATACGGGATCAAGTCAGTCAGTCAATAAGGCAAGGGCCTATATATATAATAATGTCAGGCTCAAAGCATTCATTCCATCATACGTGAACATGAGATTCCAACATGAGATGCTTCTTGCTGATGCTCATTGTGAACTGTGAGCCAAAACCCACTTAACAGTTTTTTTTAAAGAAAATGACTGTCCATCAATAACTGATCCAGAATAGACTAATAGTTCATGTGTTAGTTACATAAATGATGTAAATGTTACCAAAATGGGTTTAATTTGATGTTTTGTGTCACCTAACAATTTTGTTTGCTGGCAATTGTACTAAACTACAGCAAACAGTGTGAAAACCAGAGCAATATTCAATTCATTGTGCCATAAGTATTGTGTTGGTTTTCATCTTCTGGTTGACTGATACACTGGGCCGTGCTATGATCACTCCGTCAATATAAATATTCCGTTTTATACAAACCTAAAATTTAAATAGATCCGTATTTTGTAACTGCAGATGATCAATGCCAATGCCATGGCAGGGGTGATCAAAGCGACAGTAGACGGCTGATTATATGAGAAAACGGCAATCCTTCACTTCTCTTAACTAGCATAAAATGGCTAAATTATTACTAGCAGCATGCACCTTGTAGGTGCTTCTCTGAGTCTGGGTTGAGCCAGAAACATATATATATATATATATATATATATATATATGCAGCGATAGAAATAAGCCAGAATATTTACTTGTCCACCGGACAAGTAAGTTTTGACATCTACTTGTCTGCCAAAATTGTAACTTGTCCGAGTGGTTGTTAAGGGGAATCGAAGCTTCGGAAACAAACGTAAAATGTCTGTCTTATTTTTATGACAACAACACAATGTTCCTGCTGTTCTGTTGCATGTACATCTGAGTGATTTGTGATCAAAGACACAATTTGATTTAATCTGCGAATTTTGAAATTGCAGAATTATATTTGCAACTATTTTCTGGTCCATTATTATTAATCTCGAATATTAAAAGTAGACACTGTTAATATCAGGAATTGATTTGTTTGCACTGTGCTGAACATTTTCAAGAGCTGTAATGTGTTTCATTAAGAAAGGACTCTATACCTGATTAGCGTATTCAATGTGTGGACGGACGAGAGAGATAGAAGTTGCAGAAAAAGACTTCTGATCCATGTTATCGAAAGTACGTCAGATTATCTCCATCATCGACGTGGCTTTATTAATTTTTTCTGACATATTTGCCTCACCATTAAGCACTTCTAACAAGGATAATCGTAACATAAAATGCTTTAGTTGCACGATAACATATCAAAACTTTAAGGAGACCGGATCGAGCCAGTCTCCTTAAAACAGGAGTCTCCTGTATGCAGTGAAATATGCATGAAATTCCCCCCATATGCTGTATATATATATAGTATTATATATGGAACTTCATTATTAAGGTCACAATTGGGAAAGAAACCTAAATACCGAGGTGACCATATTAGTGGGACTAATTTCCTATACTTTACACTATACATGGAACTAATGTGGGACTGTCCTAGGGTGACCTTAATTGTAATGTGGGAGTATTAATGAGGTGACCGTAAATCGAAGTTCAATTGTACCTATATGATATGTAGTTATTAATTCGTTTTTGGCAGGGTCACCCAAAATGGGATGATGACAACGAGCGTCGTTTTGTAGACTTAACCATCTACAAGTGCATCTACTAGTGAGTGCAATGTGCTTGGTGTGGAACTTGAAAACACGTATTCAATAACAAAAACAATTGATAGTGTTCTGCATATATACTCGTCACATAGCAAACACACTTTTGGTGACGTATCTATCCCCACACTAAATTTCCTCCCAAGGATTCATTGTTGCCCAAGTTTATTATTAGGGTCGAAACACCAATACAGTTTCTGAAATGGGGGATTGCTGTCAATGTCCACATCATGCTCATCAAGCCATTACAATTCAACATAATCCATGTACTGGATTGCACATGTGAGTTTGTTGCTGTGCTTCTAAATGTTGATATAATAGTAGAGGTGGTTTTCTGTTGGAATGCTCTTGACATTTATCTGGGGTTTTAACGTTTTTAGTGTATGTAGCTGGTTTTCCATTGAAATGAAGTTGGAATAAACTTTTGAAATATTACGATTCGTTACGTAAGACTGGGGCAGAGATCCCCACACTTATGTAGCGCTTCGTCACGCTTGCCCACAGAACTCCTCCGTACTTTGTTAGATAGCCCCTTACATAATGTGCACATATCTAAATGTGATTTTCGGAAGAGCAACCAAATTTAATTTACTTTCACAAGTTCGTTGTATGGAATATGTTTGAATTAGTTATTATTTGAAATTTTATTATTCCAATATATAATGCAAATTTGGTTTTCTGTTACAGGAGCGGACCGGCGGCTTAAAATAACAAGCGAGTATGTAAACAGTTGGAAGCCTAACAGTGAAAAAATGGGTTTATGTTTGTTCAGATAGTTTTGTATATGTTGTATTGTTTCTGTCAAATGATACAAACATACAATATTATCTCTTTTGTGAAACATTAACATTCATTTATCAAATTTCAGATACGTGTATGTACCATATGACTTTTCCAACAATGTAAACAATACATTTGTGACTGAATGCTGTTAGAGTATTGTGTTGTAAATGCAGACATACTATGTCATTTGTTTGTTTAAAAACTGTTGCACTGTGTTGTTTATGACAATAGTGTTTCAGTGTTGTGTCTGGCAGGTTCGATCCCTGCTGGTGCTCAATATCCATACACTACTGGTTGTGCACACACACTTATTCCATTCAATAACTTCAGCCGTTTCCAATAATTCCACCTAATAACATAACCACCAGTGATATAAAGCGAAAGGTGATACCAGGCGAAATGCATACGTTTTTGTAACTGTTGTATCAAGACTTATTTCAAAAATGTTATTGTTGTGGTTTCATTGCTAGTACACCCATCATTTATCGTTAAAGCAAAATATTTGTTAACCAACTATTCTATGTATGCTGGTGGAACTGTTAAGAACATGTCATGTTATTTTTGTTATGGTTAAGTCAGAAAAAAAGAGTAAAGTATGTTGTTAAATATGTTTGACCATGTGTTTCCTGTCAAGCTAGATATGAAGTATTCTCGGTAAAGCAATGAAGTTAATATAAATACGTTATTAGCTGTTGGACGGGTACCCAATTATAACAAATATGTGCGATGCCAGCAAAACACATTTTCTAAGACCGCATTCACCATAATATTAATGATCCCACAATAACAAATTTTATATCATTACAAAGCCATCTTTCTTTATTTCGACATAAATAATAACATTATTTTCTACGCACAATAGGAGTAAACTTATAACATTTGACATGGTGTGATGTATGACGTGGAAAGAGTGCAAACAAATATGATCAACTTGATTAAGCAACAAGAAGAAAACTATTAAACTGTGCATTGATAGCTGATGAATTTATATTACACATGACAGTTTATGTATTCTATGCACCAAACAGCAATTTAAAATGCGTAATGTCCAATATTACAGAGACATGAGATGTTGCAAAATGGGCGGTCTATGTGTTGTCACACAAATCGGGTATTTAATTTAAAACCCCTCTCTGTGGCAGGAATAACCATCCTGAGATGTCCCATGTTTTGTCTTCAAATCTTCAATATGTCTACTTAATCATATTAAAAATGAAAACAATATATGAAAGTCGTCAAAAGACAACGCGTTCAGGTTTCGTGAGAATCGACCATACAGATTTATGCTGGTATTTGTTTGACATATTCACATACTCTTTTGCCATTTTCTTATCTTAATATTTCAAGTGTTTTGACATTAAATGTAACATGTAGTTTGTCACAGACAAGCTTACTTCTAAGTTTCAGGAACATGATGTTTGCAATTCTTTATCTAAATAATTTTACAATACACTGTACAATTAATATACCACTCACTGCTGGATAAACGCAAGACAATCGCTACATATTTGTTCTCCTAAAACGAACAGTGAGTAATTATATTACCTTAACAGATACATTTTCCTTAAGATTTGTCTTGCATAACCACATCAAAGTCTATTACACATGACATGTCATGCACGGTGGGATACCATATCTGGTGTCCTACAATTGGCAAACTGTGTCGTACTTTCCACGCACCATCATCATATAAATGTGTGTAATCATTTGCCTTAAGTCTTCATGACAACATGAACTGTAAAGGCAAAATTTTATCGCAAGACACCAACAGAAATGATGCCTCACTTCAGGAGCTGATTGGCACAATTTTGCATCTGAAAAAAGAACACAAACCATGTTTTAATACATAGAAATACGTGTATGTTATTGTACATATGGTATAATTATATCTGCATTACAACTTCATTTAAGCTGTTCTTCCTTTTTTGCCACACAGGCTTGAACAGGACATAAATTAGTCATATCACACATTCATGTGAAGACTGCAATTTGAGGATCATTTGAATTAATTCCTGGCCAGGAATTGTAGTAGATACAAGGTATAATCCATTTTTCGCAAAATGAATTTGAAACAAAATGTGCAAAAAATCTAATTGAGGAGACAACTTTAATTGTTCACAATCACACAATGTTATTGTAAGATCGACATCTGATTGATCCTACGTAGGTATATATGTGTGCATGACACTGCTTGTAACCATTGGGCTACCAAGTCAAATTAGAACTGGTACCCCTTTAGCTAGTCCACCTACCCCCAGCTACAGTCAACTTAGGGTCATCATGTAAAGTATGTATGTCACATTTAGGGGCCTCGGTGGTTCTACGGGTGGGTGTAATGATGCATTATATGGGGAGAGGGGGGCCACTGGGAAAAAATTGCACGGCAATTTTTGAAATGTTGGTTCGTCAAGCTGTTAATATCAGACTGATAGAGCATTAAGTGTTCAACCGCTTTCTGGCTAGATTTCAACAGTATTCCAACAAAATACCAGCAATGTACAGTAGGTTTTATTATGTTTACAACAATGAATCAATACAAACATGCAACAAATGTAATAATCTTTACAGATTTATGCACTGTAGGGGTGTGTATGTGTGTGTTATGTGCATGTGCGTGAGTGCGTGCGTGAGTGCGTACATACATTGCATGCCAGCATTACGAAGCATGACAAGATACTCCATAAACAGCATGACATGCTTTATGGATGGCCCCTTACCCTGGTAGCCTTTCAACTGCCATGTCAACCTACCCGAGTAGTCCCGGCCCTCGCCATGTCTGTGGCGTCAGAGACAGTCGTGTCGTCTTAGTGTCCCTCAACACTGTCAGTGTCACTGCATGCTGGTGAGGACAGACCACAATTATCACTACTTACAAACATCATACAGTTTCTTTTCTTCCTAGGATTTTTATGCGAATTTATTTAACATCCTTGAAGTTAGAATTTCTACTATTAGCTAAAGTAATAATAATAATAATATACAATAATAATATAATAATAATAAAAGTAAAATATACAAATTTCTCTGCTGAGCTTTGCTAGTTACTCAAAACACATGAAGGAAATGTAAAAACAGTTGGAATCTGCTGCGATGAAATATCTAAATGAGAATAAAGAAGAAAATGATGATGATATTATGCCTGCATGGACAGTGAATACAAGACAGTATTGTACGCTGAGTGGGCAGACGCATCATGGGTTGTCTGTTGTTACATTCACTCTAGTTGCCCGTCCTACATCATTGTTTAGAGTTTTATTTCTGTAGTGATGGCGAGTCCATGCTAGGTTACACATTTACCCACTATGTGGGATATTTAACTTCCCATGGAACTGACACCAGTGTAACAGCCCTCAGTTTCACTTCAGAGAGACAAAGGCAAAGTGGGATGAATTAAATTGGCCAAGTTTCAAAATACCTGTAGATGGACTCGAACCCTGAATCTCTCAACTGACTGTTTGGTGTCACCCCGTCCCACTAGTGAATACAAGAGGTTGATCTACCTACCCCCTTGCTGTGTTGGACCACTGCCGCAATGTCCTGTAAGCTGCTGAAGTTCTCCTGGGTGACAGATCCAAACTCAAGTAACTCATCGCCCACTTGTAGGCCCTGAAAGAAGGGGTGCATTTCAGTGTTGAGACCAACCGTGAAATCTATAGTGCATATGCTACGTGTGTTCAGAGAAACCATTTGTAAACGGGACAATGTTTGAGCACAATCTGCAATATTAGTAGACCTATAAAATGTTTTAACGGTATGTAGTATTCTCGTGGCACAGGAACATTTTGAGATAGGACCCTCAGTATGACAAATAGATCAAGCCTTATGAAATTAGTAGTTACTCTGGTATGTCTCTGGTTGTTTCTAATATTTTAAATAATATTGTGAAAATTACCAGGTGGTTTCTTATTTTTATCAATTGTACAACCAGTCCAGATTTAAGACCACTTACAGGTTTAGAATATGTTGTAAGATGTTACGTAACAAACTGCTTGGCCAAGTGAAAACTACACAAATGAGAGTATAAATAAAACTGTTAAAAATTGCATAAATGAGAGAATAACACGTGTGAAAAATTGCTTAAAATAATATTACAAATAAAATGTTTGAATTGTAGAAACTTGTACATGTAAAGTACGATGTGTAGCATTACTAGGATCACAAGCAACAACTTACAGCATTCGATGCTGGCGAGCCTATGTCGACGAGACTGACTTTGGCAAATGGTCGTTTTTGGGGTCGAAGGTCAGTGGATGTGGCATCAATGTCCATGTGGTGGACGGTTTCAGTACGGGCTTCTGAGTGCAGGGCATGCAGACCTGTCTCTATCTGTCCCATCACGACCTTGAGGTCATTCTGGATAACTGGCCACACAAACATCACTACCATTAGGTCATACATTTTCAAAGTTGTGGTATATAACTTGTTATGATGGTTGATGATTAATTTAAACATGCCAGGTTCGATGACATATAGATCAATAGAGAATAGAGACACTTACAGTCTTTAAAGACAGACTATTAATCTTCAACAATGAAGTTTATCTTCACATAAGTTACTGAACTATTAAAACATGACCTTTTATTTGCATTCGGACAATAGCACTGATATTTTATATTTTACAAAATAATTATTTCGAATGAAAGGACCTATTTTTACAGTAGCTTCCATTTCACTCACATAAAATCCTTTGTCTACAGTGTCGCACAGAGTAGACATCGATGTCGGCTCGAGGGAATTGATCCTTGTCCACTAGGGAGCCTCTCATGCCTACGCCCTCTTGCTGAAATATATATGTATAAAATTATATAAATAGTTCTCTGTTCATTCATACATGCTCACATATAATATTTTACCATGGCTGTATTTGTTTTTTTCAACGTGATGTTTGATGACAAACATAATTATTGAAGTTGTCACTAACACTAATAATATACACTAACTTACATCCAGCGCAAAAAAGTTGTTACCATTACGGTATTGTGATTTAAAACTCATTCACAGTGGCGTTACCTGAAAATTGGCTAACGATTATGCAATTTCCATATTTCTCTGATAGGTGGCAAAGCAAAAGCTTTACTCCGAAAATAACTCAAAATATAACATGTTTTTTAAATGTACATCGGCAATTTGTAGATCAGAGGCCACTGGACCAAGGTGGCAATTGGTAAATAAACATAGAGGTGACTGGACCTTGGCGCCTGGCAGGAAATACACTTACATGGCCCCCAAATTATCGTATTAATGTAATGGGTACATTTATTTAAATAGTATGGGGTGTAATTGGTATTGTTCCAACTGTCTTGTCACTTGTGTAGGCGGCTAGTTGCTAGATGTTTGTTTTTGTTAAAAAAATTATTGAAATGTGTAATACTAATAGTTTCTGTACACATAATATGTATGGTTTGCATCAATATGTGATGTTATATCGCTCATTTAAAGTGTGCAGTGCAGTAACACACAGTTGAAGTGGTGCAAATTGGTGCACTATTTGGGCCTCAAAAGTGCCACAATATTTGGCTGCCAAATCTTTTTATGACATGACTATTTGACTTAAATTATTCGGAAAAAATTAATGAGCTATATAATAATCAATTTATTTAGGCAAAAATAGAAGTTATAACGGCAAAATCGAGGTGAGTCCAAATTTCAAGTTACAAGTTGTAAGTTGAAGGTGGAGCACTTGCGAGAGAGAGACCTGACATTACAAAAGACTCAAGATATTGCTAGAGCAGAGGAAGCAGCAGATATGCATGCCAGAAAAATGGAGAAGGGAAATGTGCAGATGCCGCAAGAAGTAAACAAAGTGCCATGCAGTGGTGGTTGCCATAGCAGCAGCAGCAACAGCAATGGTACGAAGAAAGGGACCAGATCAAAATATCAAAGCAAGTCAAAATGTGGATATCAACATTCTACGTCATGCTACAGATGTGGGAAGCCTGATCATTTTGCCAGAGATCCTCACTGCCCAGCAAAGAATGAAATATGTCGAAAATGCAATATGAAAGGACATTTTGCTGTGATGTGCAAAACGAAACAAAAGTGTGGAAGACACAGGGACAAGAATAAAGCGGTAAACAAAGTTGCACAAAACACCGAGAGTGACGACGAGTACATATTCAGCGTGAATAGACAGAAGAAGAAGTACATAAAACAACCGGAAACTGTTGTAAAGATGAATGAGAGAGCAGTTCATTGCTTGATGTATCAGGTGCGAGTGTAAATATCATAGACGAAAACACGTACCAAGAACTTGGTTGTCTAAAGCTATCCAGAAAGAAGACAAATGTGTTTGCATATGGAAGCAAGCAAGCATTAGATGTAAGAGGGAAGTTTATCGCCGAAATTGAAGTGGGATACAAATACACAGCTGCACCAGTGTTAGTTGTGCGTGGTGATTCAGGTAACATTCTGAGCTACCAGACAGCAACGGAACTAGACCTAGTGAAGATCCAGACAGTGAATCAAGTAGATGGTCACACCGAAACAAGTTCCGAGGAAATATTCCGTAACTATCCAAAGCTGTTTGATGGAGTCGGGGAACTGAAAGACTATCAGTTGAATCTGCACATAAACGAGAATGTACAACCGATTGTACAGCCAACGCATAGAATCCCATTTGCGTTGAGGAAGAAAGTGGAAAGCAAACTCCGAGAGCTGGAGGAAATAGACATAATCGAACGAACGACTGGACCAACCCGTTGGGTGTCTCCCATAGTTGTTGTTCCAAAACCGTCAGGAGAGATCAGACTATGTGTCGATATGAGACAAGCAAATTCGGCAGTAGAACGAGAGCGACATCCAATTCCAACAGTGGATGAAATCCTCGAGGACATGAACAATAGCACGGTACTCAGCAAGATTGACTTGAAAATGGGATACCACCAGATAGAGCTAAACGAGAAATCCCGTGAGATCACGACGTTCACAAGTCACGTGGGACAGTGGCGATACAAACGATTAATGTTTGGGATATCATCAGCATCAGAGATGTACCAACATGTCATACAGGATGTGTTGCAAGGATGTGAAGGAGTCAACAATATCTCTGATAACCTGATCATCCATGGGAGGGACGAAGCTGAACATCAACGAAGACTCGAAGCGGTGCTCAAACGTCTAAGCGAGAGAGGTCTCACACTGAACAAAGAAAAATCAAAGTTCTACATGTCCAAGTTAACGTTCATGGGACATGTGCTGTCGAGACATGGAATTGCACCAGACGATTCCAAAGTGGATGCAATCACGAAGGCAAAGCGACCGGAAAATGCATCAGAAGTCCGTAGCTTCATGGGACTGGTTACATACAGTTCGAAGTTCATTCCAGACTTGGCAACAGTGGCTGAACCATTACGACGGTTAACTAAACACAATGTGTCATTCCAATGGAAACGCGAACAACATGAAGCGTTTGAAAGTGTTAAAAGGAGCATGGCGAATGCAGCGACTCTTGCGTACTTCGACAGGAGCAAGGATGCAAAGACTCAAGTCATTGCAGATGCATCACTGTAGGACTCGGCACTGTGTTGATACAGGAACAAAATGGCGAATTTCGTCCTGTGTACGCAGAACACTCACAGACGTCGAACGTCGATATTCTCAAACGGAGAAAGAAGCACTGGCCTTGGTGTGGGCGTGCGAACGATTCCACATGTACCTTTACGGTATTCATTTTGAACTGATCACAGACCATAAGCCGTTGGAGACAATCTATTCAGCGAGATCGCGTCCGTCAACGCGAATTGAACGACGGGTTCTGCGTTTGCAACCGTATAATTTCACGGTGAAATACGTACCCGGACCCATGAACATCGCGGATGCTTAGTCTAGACTGACACAAGTGAACAAATTACCTACCGAAGTTAAACATGAACCATGCAAAGTATCAAAGGTTGCAGATGAGTACATCTACTTCATTGCAACTAACACAGTACCTCAAGCTTTGACAGCGCGAGAAATTGAACGGGAATCAGCAGCTGATTCAGAACTGAAATCAGTGAGACAATTCCTGAAAAGTGGTGACCCACGAACGTGCCCCCAGGATTACAAGTGGGTGAAAAATGAACTTTCTGTCGTAGGGAAAATGGTCCTACGTCAAACACGAATAGTGATACCCAAATCACTAAGGAAACGTGTCATAGAGTTGGCGCATGAGGGACATCAGGGAGTAGTAAAAACCAAGAGTAGACTACGCGAAAAAGTATGGTGGCCAGGAATTGATGTGGCCGTGGAACGAGCCATAAGATCATGTCATGCATGTCAAGTTGTGACACCACAGTCAAAGCCAGAACCTATGCACCGTACAAGACTACCAGATGGTCCATGGCAAGACTTGGCGCTTGATCTGATGGGACCGTTCCCAAATGGAGAACACATATTTGTTGTGACTGATTACTACAGCAGATACCCGGAAGTCGCAATACTGAAGTCTACTACGACAGACAAGCTTATCGGGAGTCTTGAAACGATGTTCGCGACGCACGGATTACCTATGTCCGTGATGACTGACAATGGGCCAAACCTAGTGTCAGCAGAGTTTGAAGAATTTCTTCATACCAATGGAATCAAGCATCGTTCCGTGACTCCGCTATGGCCACAGGCTAATGGAGAAGTAGAGCGTGCCAACAGAACTCTACTGAAGGCTATTAGAGCAGCACAAGTCGAAGGACGTGATTGGAGAAGAGAACTCAACACACATCTTCTCGCTTACAGACGCATGAATCACACAACTACAGGTGTGAGTCCGGCTGAATTGTTGTTCCGGCAAAAATTTGCACGAAACTACCTTCCTTCGAATCCAACAGCAACATGACAGATGAGGGTGTATGCGATCGTGACATTAAATTGAAGATGAAAGGGAAAGAGTATTCGGATGACCGAAGAGGTGCACGGGAAAGTACCATTAAACCGGGTGACAAAGTTCTACTACAACAGAAGAAATAGAACAAACTGACCCTGGCATACGAACATGTGCCGTACACAGTTACGCGTAAACATGGTAACCAGGTAGTGATTAAATCACGTGATGGTGTGCAATACAAGAGAAACTGTTCGCATGTTTCCCCAGACATAACTCCACGAGATGATGAAACAGACAATGACACCGAGTCGGAGTAAATTCCAGACTCTATTTCTGTTTCAAGTAATGAGTCATTGGTGAGACAAGATGATCAACCCGAGGCTGCCGATCATGCCAAACTGAACATTGGTGATCGTAGACAACCCCATGAAAGAAGAGAACTCGAGGCTGCAGATCATGACAACCCGAACATCGGTGATCGTAGACAACCCCGTCAAAGAAGACCGCCTCAGTACCTGAATGACTTTATTTTAAAGTAATGAGTGGAAAGTGGACATTCTGAGACTGGTTGTGTTTACAGATTGATCATAACGAAATGATGGACAATGATGATGATAACAAGTATCTCTTTATTTGGTAAACAATATCCAGATCACGTAAGCATAATAATTACAAAAGAAGAACTGTTGACCAAATGGACGTTAGATATAAACGTTGAGAAAACACGTTTCTAGTTTGAATAAGGGAGGGATGTGGTGTCTACTGTTAAAGTGTAATTAAGGCCTGATTCCTGGGCAGAAGCGAGGAGTAGAAATACAGAGTTAAAATTGGAAAGCACTTGTTGTGTGAGTCTCTGTATTAATCAATGTTTAGATACGATACAATTGAATACACTACACCAGCTGTTAGCAGGAATTGTGTACAGGACACAGAAGTCAACTGACGAGAACAACACCAGAATAATAGATGCAATAAAACATTTGCAAGAAATGCATGGATACTCACACATTCTGTTGATGGGAGACTTCAACTTTCCAGAGATTAAATGGGAAGACCACATGGTGAGTGGGAGTGAATAATCCACAGCAGCCAAGTTTTTTGATGCAACGCATGACGCCTACCTGACTCAACACATTATCAAACCGACCAGACAGAGACCGGGCCAACAACCTTCTACACTTGATCTGATGTTTTTGAATGAACAATATATGGTTGACAATGTCACTCATCTACCACCACTGGGGTGTAGCGACCATGAGTCCTTACTGTGGACCTACATATGCTATGCAGAAGCACCAGCCAACAACAGACTAAGCGGATCGAGAAACTACCCCAAAGGCAACTAGGAAGCAATCAATGAATCCCTGAGCAAGACTGACTGGGAGAGCAAGTTTCAGGGAAACAGTGTAAACACTAATTGGACTAAACTCAAGAAGGAGATCTCAAAGGCAGTGAGAGAAAATTCCCTCTCAGGAAACGAAAACGCAAGATGGCTAACATACCTCCATGGTGGAGTAAACAAATGCTGAGAACAGTGAAGAGAAAGTATGACTTATACAAACGCTACAAAAGTTCGGGGCTGGACAGAGACTATACTGCATATGTCAAACAGAGAAATGAGACAAGTGCCAAGATTAGACAAGCATAGAAGGAGTACGAGGAGAAATTAATCAACAATTTCAAGAAGGAACCAAAGAAATTCTACGGTTACCTGAGATCAAAACAGAAGGTAAAGTCAGCTGGAGAAAGAAGACGGCAGAGTAACAGAAAATGACCAGGAAAAAGCAAATGTACTGGGTGACTTTTTCAAGTCAGTGTTTGTAAATGAGGATAAGTCTACCATCACAGATTTTCAGCCTAACATCCATACCCTGCAAGATTCTGGAAGCAATCGTCAGAGAGAGCATGATCAAGTTTCTCAACGAACACAGCATGGGTTTCTGGGAGGCAAGTCTTGTTTGACCAACTTACTAGAGACCTTTGAGGAATGGACACGAACACTGGACGAGGGATACAGTCTGGACGTCATATACCTGGACTACAAGAAAGCGTTCGACACAGTTCCTCACTGCAGACTGGTAAAGAAGCTAGAAGCCTACGGCATCCAAGGCAAAGTGGTTCGATGGCTGAAAACTTTCCTGACTAATAGAACTCAGCAGGTGGTACTCAATGGATCTAAGTCAGAATGGGCCCCGTCATCAGTGGAGTTCTCCAGGGATCTGTCATAGAACCGCTTCTTTTTATCCTCTACGTGAATGACATCCCAGACCTGGTCCACTGCAGCATCAAGATGTTTGCCGATGACACGAAGCTATACGCAACAATCCGTAACCAGGAAGAACAAGACCAACTGCAAATTGACATTGACACCCGGGAAGATTGGAGTAAAGAATGGTTGCTACAATTCAACCCCGAGAAAAGCAAGTTAATGCAAATGGGGAAATCGCCACACAAAACGTACACTATGACACACAAGACTCGAGCCATAGTGAACCTCGAGACAACAAATGAGGAAAAAGAGGTTGGGGTGTGGGTGACCACCAACCTAAAACCTACTGTATAATGCCAGAAAGCAGCAAAGAAAGCCACGCAAGCTCTTGGCATGATAAAGAGAACTTTTAAGCACATGACCAAGAAATCATTTGTGACACTCTACCGGGCATATGTCCGTCCACACCTCGAGTTTTGTGTTCAAGTATAGTGCCCATATCTGGCAAAGGACATTGACATCCTCGAAAAAATACAGCGAAGAGCAACCAAGCTGGTTACCAGCATAGCAAAGCTCACATATGAACAACGATTACAACTGAAACTACACTCGTTGTATTATCGATGTCAGAGAGGCGACCTTATTGAAACGTACAAAATACGGAATTGACAAACTTGAAGCTCATTACTTTTTGCAGGAGAGGGACAATACAGCAACACGAGGACACACAAGAAAGTTTTCAAGCAAAGAACAAGACTGCTGGTCAGACAGAATTACTTCTCGGTTAGAGCTGTGGATCAGTGGAACAGGCTCCCACAACATGTGCCATGCAGATGTGTAAAGAAGAGGGGGTGGGATTCGTAGATTTATGGGGATACTTTGTTGGGAGGGAAGATATGTTCATGAGAGATGGCCTACATCTAAGTGGAAAGGGGGCAGCAGTTTTCTCAGAGAACTTGCTGCAATCTGTTGACAGTGGGACAGGCTGCATCTATTTAAACTAGATTCGCAGGGGGGATTCACAGAGAAGCCTGAAACTGGAGGCATAGATAAAGACAGCAGAAATAAATCGGCAAAGAACAGCCTGGAAAACTGTTCTGAATCAGGATATAAATGCATTTGTTTAAATGCAAGGAGCATAGTAAACAAAAGAAGTGAACTAAACATTATGGTAGAAGATATTGACCCTCACATAATAGGTATAACCGAATCGTGGGCCACCACTGATATATCAGATGCCGAATTGGGACTAACAGGATATGTAATGTTTAGGAAAGATAGAATAGGAAGAAAGGGAGGTGGAGTTATTTTATATATTAAAGAATCTATCCAGGATTATGAAATAAAATTAGAAAGAGAAGCAGATTGCAAAGAAGCTAGTTGGTGTAACATAGTTACAGGAAACTCAACGTTAACAGTTGGGTTAGTTTATCGAAGTCCAAACATAAGCATAGAAGAGAATGAAAAAATACAAAACGCTATAAGGGAAGTAAGCAAACGGAACTGTATTATTATGGGGGACTTTAACCATGGGCATATACAATGGAAATCTCTACAGAGTATGGGGAGTGAGGACCACAAGTTTTTAGTTTTAGTACAAGATAGTTTCCTTTCTCAACATGTGCTAGAACCAACCAGGGGAGAGAATGTGTTAGACTTAGTTTTGTCCTCACAGAAAGAATTAGTTGACAATGTCAAGATATGTGAGCCACTGGGGAGTAGTGATCACAACCAGATACATTTTACCATCAAAGTAAAATCAGAAAGGAATAGTAAAAAGCAGTATAGGAGAAATTTCCACAAAGGAAGGTATAAGGACATGAGCAAATATTTAGCAAAGATAGACTGGAATAACACACTGAAGAATAAGACAGCAACCGAATGCTGGAATATCTTAAATAGTGAAATTAAGTGCATAGTCGATAAATTTGTACCTTTCAAAAAACAAGGGAAACGGTCTAAAAAGAAACACTTATCGAAAGAAGCCATTAGAAAAATTAAGTATAAACAAATGATGTGGAAGTCATATAGATGTACTGGAAATGATGAAGACTACAACATTTATAAAGAAGCACTTAATCAAGCTACAGCTGAAATTAGAAATTCAAAGAGAAGCTATGAAAAAAAATTAGCTAGTAATATAAAACATGACAGTAAGAGTTTTTATGCGTATATTCGAAGCAAACAGAAAGTTCAGGATAAGGTCGGTCCTCTAGAAGATAGTGCTGGAAATACAATATCAGAGGGATTCTTAATGGCAGAAGACCTGAATGAGTATTTTAGTTCAGTGTTTACCAGGGAAGATATTAGTTCACTGCCAGTACCAGAGGCTAAGTTCAAGGGGGCAGATTCAGACTATTTAGGACAGTTAGTTGTAACCTCGGAAATGCTAGCTAAGAAAATAAGGGCTATGAAGGATAATAAATCACCTGGAGTGGACGGGATTCCGCCTAAACTACTATTGGAAATTGTAGAACAAATTAGCGCACCGCTTGCAACAGTTTTCAATTTGTCATTAGAAGAGGGAGTGGTTCCTTTAGAATGGAAAGAGGCAAACATTATACCGTTATTTAAAAAAGGTTCGAGAAACAAGTCAGAGAACTATAGACCAGTGAGTTTAACATCAGTGATTTGCAAATTATTAGAAAGACTAATTAAAGATCACATGGTGGATTTTCTTGTTAAACATAACTTGATAAACCCATCTCAACATGGGTTTTTAAAAGCGAGGTCATGCTTAACAAATATGTTATGTTTTTTGGAAGACATCACTAGGTGGGTAGATGAGGGATCACCAGTAGATATCATCTATTTAGATTTTCAAAAAGCTTTCGACAAAGTACCACATCAAAGATTACTCCTTAAGCTAAAGGCCCATGGCATAGGAAATGGTATAATAAACTGGATAGAAAAATGGCTGAATGACAGAAGACAACGTGTAGTAGTTGATGGGGAGGCTTCAAACTGGAAATCGGTATTGAGTGGGGTACCACAGGGATCAGTACTAGGACCTATATTATTCTTAATATATATCAACGATTTGGACGATGATATAACAAGCAAGGTGTTAAAATTTGCGGATGATACAAAAGTGTTTAGAAGGATTAAAAGTGATGGAGACAGACAGCATTTACAAGATGATCTTGATAGGTTGATCAAATGGTCTGAAAAGTGGCAAATGCTGTTCAATTTTGGGAAATGTAAATGCCTCCACACAGGTCATGGGAATGAAGAGGTAAAATATAAAATGGGGGGTACTGTTCTAAGTACTACTGTAAAAGAAAAGGACTTAGGGTTAACCATTAGTGCTGATATGAAGGTTTCAGAGCAGTGCGGAATTGCAGCGTCAAAGGGAAATCAAATCCTTGGATTAATTAGGCGAAATATAGCGTATAAGAAAAAAGAATTAATAGTACTGCTGTACAAAACAATAGTGAGGCCTCATTTAGAATATTGTATACAAGCATGGAGGCCATATCGCAAGAAGGACATAGATATGCTAGAAAGAGTACAGAGGAGAGCGACTAAAATGATACCAAATCTGAGGGATCTTAGTTACGAAATACGCCTAAAAGAATGTGGTTTAACAACACTAGAGACCAGGAGATTGAGAGGAGATCACATAGAAGTGTTTAAAATATTGAATGGTTATGAAAATATTGATAGAAACATTTTTTTCTCAGTTAAGAAAGATAGAAGGACCAGAGGACATGAAGCTACATTAGTAAAGGAGCAGTGTAGATTAGATATAAGAAAGTTCTCATTCTCACAAAGGACTGTAAATGAATGGAACAGATTATCTCCTGATTGTGTTGGTGCTAGTAGCGTGAATATGTTTAAAAATAAAATCGACACACACCTTAAAAAGGCGGGATACATGTAGATAAAAAGTATTGGACTCTCGATAAGCCAAAAGGCTTCCTTGTCCAACTGCCATCCAGAGTAATTTTCTGGATGGCAATCTTGTTAAATCTTGTTAAATGTGGTAGATGCCAAGACCGTCAGTGGCGTCACACAGTTTAAGGCCAGTCTCGACAAGCACTGGCATAGCTTGGGATATGGGCACCAACAAAGGCCAATGGCTTAAATCAGCCCATTGACCTGTAAGTGTATAAAGGTGCTTAGAGTTACAAATTTACACATTAAAATTAAATCCGGCGATAATAGGTGACCTAGCTAGGAAACACTATTATTTTGCAATATCTGTCATCCTTTCATGGTACATTTTATGGACCACAATGTGTACTGTGCCTACCGATTCAAGTACTGCCATTAACTCTTTAAGTTCTTTTTCCATTGCGTCTTTCTTCGCTATCAATTGCCGCAAGTCGTCTGCTACGGAAAGCTCCATCGTCGCCATGTTGAACCAGAAGTCTATGTTAATGCTGACTAAATGTCATCCAGAAGTGATTACCGCCTGATTCTAGTGGCAATATTAATACGAATTTATTTTGGTTTTTGTATTGGTCAAATAGTTTTGTAACTAACTTTACCTTATTTATGACATTTCGTTCGTCACAACTTGGTAAACTGATAAACTGTTTTGGCAATCACTGATCGTCTTCGCAGAATCGATGCTAGAGTAAAGACCTTGCGCGGCAAATGCAACCTAACGGCGTCTGGCGTGGTCGAGGTTTCGAGTGTTTATTTTGATTTAACCTACAATTTACTAACCTGTTGGCACCGACTTTGGTAATGTCAACCCGAGACATAGCGAAGTTCATAATCAGTAGGTTTCGGGGAATCCATAGACACAGTCTTTCTTTTAAAGTGTGTTTAGATTACTCGCAAAATTCGATAGCAAAACTGACAAATGACGTAGCAATTTGGTCAAATTTGATGCCAATGCCATGGCCTGGGCAGTGCAAGGGCAGTGGCACTGCGGTTGCCCAGCCAGTACAATCATACGTTCATTCGAATTAAGATTATATCTAAGTCGAAATATCAGCAAATGAAGACAGAATCACGAGCAATTAAATTTAGATGTAACACTAAATTGGGTGATTTATTAATTAATTCAATAAGCATTTCAAAACTACATTGACATTGCCTTGGCTTGGGCTTGGCTGTTGCCGTTGGCAATGGCCAATGCATTGGCAATTTACGTTGTCACTGACTAAGTCTAAATCTCAGACTAAGATGTTATTACTATAATAACCATATATAATTATATTTAAACATAACAATTATAACTTGGTTATGGCAATTACAAGTATGTATTTTAAGAATTTGCTGTCAACCAGTGATGTGTCCAATACAAAGTCAAAGACAAAGGCAGTTCTACGAACACAGGATATTTCAAATTGTCATGACATTTTTTAAATACAATAAAATATGTTTCCATTCAATTTTCATTGACATAGTTTCTGTTGCAACTTTGCTTTGTCATCAGGCTTTTTGTAACATTGAAAATGCAATGTACATTAAATGAAACTACTATAGTACCCAACCATTTAATGCATTTTCCTTCTCATTGAAATAGACCTACACTACTGTGATGTATCATAAAGAGTCTGACTTGTGTTATTACGTTGTTTATGCATTTATTTGTTTTTAAAATAAAAAAAATACATTTCTATGCAATTTGGTCTTGTCAGCCATTTTTATGTCATTTTCCCAATTTTATAAATTTTTCACCACAACCGCTAAAACTTGAATTCCGTAAAAGATTTTATGATGAAATTTGGCCCATGTCTTTCCCTCAACAGTGTCCTAACAATTATGGGGGTTTTCTAAAAAAATATTTTCTGAAATATTCACTTTTTTACACAATTTGCTGGAAGATGGGGGAAATCAACAAATTAGAAATAATTGTTGTTCTTCAAATGCTCCCATTATTTGATGTATAATAGAATCATCATACTTTGCTTATTATAATTTGAAAGGCATAGCTGTAATATTCTCAGACAAATAAGAATTTGAAACTGCCTTTTACGTTTTTCACCAATGGTCATAAATTATGTTACCATGATAACCATACTGTTACCTTTTTTGTGAAATCACAACATGTACCATAGTTGAATTACCAGGTTTATGTGCTTTCTAAAAATGCATAGGTTTGCATGTGTATCAATTATACTTAACCCATGGCAAGCATCTGAAGTTGACCACCCACATTTGTGCAAAAATAACCAGTATTCTAACCGTAAGCACACTTCCGGCCAGGTCTACTGTTGAATGTGTTGTCGCATTCAGGTAATTTGAACGAGGAAGTCGATGCGGAGAACCTCGCCAGCTTTCTGGGCCTGACAAGTTCATACCAGGAATTGGGTCCGTGCACAGTGCGAGTGCAGGAGCACCCGGCTACAGGGCTATGTCTCGGTTGCGGCATTGTCTATGTGCCCGAAAGCAGGGCAAAGAGGCTGCTAGCCCACAATGGCCGGTCGGTACCCTGCATTGAGATTGTTCAATAACTATAGAGTTCTAAACTTTTTTAATATGTTTTATTGTCATCTTATGTGTGTCTGTGTGTAACATGCATGTGTGTCTGTGCATAGCATGCATTTTTCTTGTATCAATTATTACAGCATGTTTTTATATAAATTATTATTGTTATGTATCTTAATTAATGGAATTTATTATAATTATATGACCATCAGATGTATAGATATATCAGCAAGACAAATAATTTAGCAACAATGCTTGCTAATCCTGTTTCATACATATATGTAACAAAAAATTGTGTGTGTATGCTGTTTCTACAATAATATATTAAAGTTAATCACAGAAAATAAATCATTCACACATTTACCAATCAGTAATATATAATTCAGTAACAAATTAAAATCATTATCCTAACATTTTTATAAAGAGGATGAATTACTCTGAAATGCCCACATATTCCATGCAGTTTTAAAACAGAGCTTGTTAATATTATAATATTTTATAATAATTATGTTTAATGTTATCACCACTACTATAGTAGTTCACTTGGCAAAGCAGCTCGGCATGAATTATGTACACAATTAAATGTTTTTTTCACTAGAATATAGAGTTTGCTAAAGTAAAAGTAATTCATCGCATCGATGACAATTATAGAAAAGTTGTTCGCCCTATTACTGTTGTATTGAATATTGAATAAATTTTAAATATTAATTTGTGGCAAAGGTTTGGGATCAGCTTCCCTCTGTCTCTATTACTATAGAAAACGTCATGCATATTTTTTATTTGCAGCCAAAATGTTTGATAGTCTACCACATTGTGGGTTTACTATTTTATAAGCATACACAATGAACAAAATACTATATACTCGGGTACCTGAATGCAAAAATATCACAAACATTCTTTTCCATAGCAAGTGTTTGTGGCTCAGATTTTAACAATATGTTGGTCGCCAGGTGGCAGCATGGTCAACAGCATAACGTGATCGTTCATCCTAGTTTGCAATTCTAGTTTATGTTTGTTTACTAAGTAACTGCTAAGGTGCTTACACTAGCAGGGCAATGGATATGAGAGATAAACTATAGTAGCCATTGTCATTCTTCTTTGGGCTTGTTCTGTGATTTGTATTGATATTAACATGGCAAGTTCTTTCCTAAGTTGCTGCTGTCTTGCATCATGCTAAAACCCAGGCTTGCACAACACAAATGCAACCTCCCAAAAGTATATAAATACGTGTAATTACCATGGCCCTTATAATGCACAAGTTCAGGACTGGTATATTGTTGTTGTGTCTCCGAAACATCAAGGCAGGCAGGTAGGAAACATAATTGGCACGTTTTTTGTATTATATTCTATCAAACTGTTGGAAGAGATTATGGCTTATGCCTTAGGCTTAGGGAAGTGATTGGGGCAGTCATACTTTATCCGCTGGGCTGGGGGCAGATAAATCAGGGGTGGGCTCTATTTTCAGTGCACAGGGTTTTATGTGGGTCGGGTTTAAGTGTTGGAAATTTAGGGTGTGTGTGATTGGAGGGTGGGTCACATTGCAGTGCACCAGATCCGATAGAGTGGGATGGGTTATGCGATACCTCTATCCCACCTCCCGTGATAAATAATGGCCATATTCTAAGATTTGTCTTATGCTGTAGTTGGAGGGAGGCTGATGTCTTGTCTTGTATATATTGTTATCAATGTTCTGAATAAATGTTCATTCATTCATTCATTATTGTCAACATAAATCATTCCGTGGACAGTTTAACGCCTCTGGTCTCACAATTGTCAACCAGATATTTAATATTAAGCTCACGTACGTTCAACTGCCAGGTGCACACACCCTGACCGAAGGACCTTCTTTCAGCATGTGTACACGTCAAGCATAGGGTCTGTTCCATTTCGGAATTGGAATTTATGTTTTTGAAAGTTAGTTGGAATTGGATTTGATTTTTTGCAGCCAATGTTTAAATAATATCTGATTAAATGATTCTGCACACTTATAACTATAACTTAAAATGAATTGGAATAAAACAGTCTTAGTATTTCAGCTAGAAATTATTTTCTTTGAATTAACAAACTGGAATTGATCCCATTACTTGTACACATATATTTATTTAATTTGAGAGTCAAGTACAGTATGTCATTTTCTAAGTAATTTCCTTTTGTGGCAGTTTATTCTAGTGGAATTTTTGTTCAATTACTTTACCATATAATTTTCTTTTGTGATTTTTACTTTGGAGGGACACTGCGAAATAAATATTTCCAATTTGTCATTAAATGCATGTTTCATTTCAGTTAATATTAATCCTGCATGGTTGGGAAACTTAAGACATTTAGGTCACCTCGGTAAACACAGCACAGTTGCATTTTAACAAACTAGTAAATAATTATAGATTACTAACAAGAGTCCACTATGCAGTCCTTTGCAAAAGTTTAAGACCAGGCACGATTTTTAAGCAATTTATGGTATGGCATCAGATTGCATCAGATAATGTCTGGATTGCATCATCCTATTTGGGCCTTGAAGCAATACGCCTAGTCAGTACTTCCAGGTCATTTCTTTGCTGCTGTCAGTATCGATTAGGTGTTTTTCAGTTTTGTCTTCATCCCTGAAATGGGCAAAAAAATCGTCTTTGACAGAGGTTCTAAGGGCACAAATAGTTACTCTACATAGAGAAGGATATACGGAAAGAGACATTAGTGCTAAATTACGTTATTCCAAGACAGCCGTGCACAACGCCATCGTCAAATTCAATACTGATGGCACTTTTCGTGATAGTAAAAGGAGTGGTCGTCCTCGGAAAACTACGCTCAGGGATGACGACGCAATGAGACACATCGTGATGTGCTCGCCAATGAGCTCATGCAAGAAAATTCGGGCTGCTTTACGCTTAAAAGGTACGGAAATAAGTCTTGGTACTGTTTCGAGACATCTCAGCAAGGAATTTGGGCTCAAGTCCCGCAAGCCGGCCCGCAAGCTACGTCTGACACCTGTGATGAAAAAAAGAGACTGGACTTTGGCAGATGACATCGCCACTGGACTCTCGCGCAGTGGAAGAAAGTGTTGTTCTCAGATGAATCGATCATGCAGCCATTTATACCTCGCAAGAGGCACGTTAGGTGGCCAGTAGGTAAGCGATTTGATGAGAAATATACAGCAGCCACAATGAAACACCCGCCAAGTCAGATGATTTGGGGTGCCATGTCATCTTTTGGCCCTTCTGGTCTGTATTTTATTCCACCTAACACCACTATGAATGGACCTAGGTACGTGGAGTTGCTGAAGGAGAAGCTGAAACTGCATATGGACATCCACAAATGTACGATTTCCATGCAAGATGGCGCTCCTTGTCACCGATCTAAGGTAGCCACTAATTTCCTCAAGAAGAGCAAAACCTCCGTGCTGGAATGGCCTGGGAACAGCCCAGATCTAAATCCCATTGAGAACCTGTGGACTATAATGAAGGATAAGGTGGCAGACAAACAACCGTCAAGTGCTCAAAACTTGAAACAAGCTATCAAGGACGTTTGGGTCACCGAAATCACTCACGAGTATTGCGAATCTCTGGTTTCTAGCATGCCATATCGCATCCAGGCGGTCATTGACAGCAAAAGTGACCACACTAAATACTGAAAAGTAGAGACACTGACACTTTTGGACAACATAAAGTTTCATATTATGTTGTACTACGTTTATTTGGCAAAATAAACTGATATAATGTTATGTGAAGTCCAAAAAATCATAGTTTTGTCAAATTTCTTCAAAAAATTGTGCCTGGTCTTAAACTTTTGCAAATGACTGTAATATTGTTTACGTGCCGTGTATTTTCTAGTCTACATTAATTTT
Source organism: Escarpia spicata (assembly GCA_963995525.1). Lineage (NCBI taxonomy): Eukaryota > Metazoa > Annelida > Polychaeta > Sabellida > Siboglinidae > Escarpia > Escarpia spicata. Next base: position 11,670,660 of record OZ023217.1, read on the forward strand.
GTGCATGAGATATTCCAACAACTTTTTTTGAGAAAGTAATGTCTTATTGGTTAATTGCACTGTTTATAAATAATGCTTTTATTTGACTTACAGGAAGTTCTTTGGCGGACAACCGATAGTAATTCACCCAGCAGTTGACGACGGCAGCACCAGTAGCCTTAAAATGGATTCATCAACAAAGAACACAACAAACCAGACACCCACCAAAACAGATTTGTCCTCTGAATTAGTCACAACGATTGGTAGTCTCCGAATGGATTCCACTCCGAGAAGTACTATACCTGAACCTTCCGCCCAGTCTAGTCCTCACAAAACTGAGGCGGGTTCAGCAAGTGTTAAATCTGAGCACGCGGGTGACATGAATCGATTAAAGAATTCCACTCCGAGGAAATTTCAAGGCAAACCTAGTCCTCACAAAACCGATGCCGGTTCGTTATATGCACTACCTTCTAATGCTAGTCAACCAAAACCTCGATCATCACGACAAGATCGAGGTGAGCCGGCAGAATCTCAGACAAGGTTTTTCAGAAGAGAAACAAAGGGTGCGTATGAGCATAGTCATAATAAATACAGTGCAGTGGCCAGCACCGGAACCATGACATCGGTGTCGGCACTTGGAGACGGGAGAGAGTTCAGTACGTGGGTAGATGACGGAGCGGCAGGTCCGCAGATCAAAAGACGTCCGTATCGACTCATTGACATCGGCGCAAATCTCACCCATCGGAAGTATGCAGCTGACCTCCCGCAGGTCATACAGAGGTCGAAGGCCGCAGGTAGAATGGTCATTGACCCGAGTTGTATGAACGCCGTTATTCATCTGATTTAAGATTTTGTTAGTTGCTTCTCAGGGTATGTCGTACATTTTGTTTCAAACTGATAGCTGGTCCTCTGCTCTCAGTGTTCAAATGTCCCTACAGTTACAAATATTCTTTCAGTATTTTCAGAATATTGTTATTTGTTCAGCATCTGCCTTTTTGTGATTTGTCCACTGCAATGTTTTTTTTATACAGTGTTCAATATTGTTGGATTCTGTGAGCTTATTTTGTGGTGTTCTATTTGATCACTTAAAAACTATTTCTCTTTCTTAATGATGCCTGGTTCAAACCGTGTAAAACTACTTTTAAAGTCTGCTAAATTTGATCTTTTCATGTTTGATGATCATTTTGCAAATAATAAACGAAACTAGTTTCCAATTTAGTAGTTGTTCATAATTCTTCTTATTTACCTACCAGGCATATGTACAAAGTATAGGAAATGGGAGAGGGAGGGAAAGGCCCACATACTAATTATAAAAATGTTGGTCAGTTGTGAATTGTGTAACCATGGTGATTGTAAAGAAATGTTTGTAAACATTATATTGATGGTTGTACCAATTCTTATATACACTGGCGTATATGTCATTTGCATGAGCTGTGTCACAATATATATATTTACTGACTGTTACTACCCTCAGTTTGGACAATTATTTATTAATTATTAGTATTCAGGGGGGAAATAGTAAAAATACAAATAGGTAACTGTCGAAGATTGTGAATGGTCCCTTAAATCACAGACACAGACATTATTGAGAATGGTCCCTTAAATCACAGATACGGGCATTGTTGCTGATGTGCTCTTTATGTTTTAGGTGTACAGAAAGTGATCGTGACAGGTCTGAACGTACGCGGCAGTCAGGAGGCTCTTCAAATGTGTCAGGAGTACCCGGGGTATTTATACTGCACGGTTGGTAAGTGTACACCATACAGGGTACAGTGTATCCTGTATTTGGGTCATTCTATGTGAACGCAACAAAAATTCGAGAAATTTGTTGCCCTCATCTCTTGATTTTTGAATAAATCAGTTTGGTGAAAGCCTTTGGAAAGATAAGCAAGAATCCGAAATTAGAGTGTTCTAGCTCCAGTAGTTTTCGAGTTACAGCAGTTTGAAATTTGGGACATTTTGTGACAGCTTCTTAAAAATAAATAAAATTATTCACATTTCACAGGTTAATATCTTTTGAACTATTTAACCTGTGTCAATGAAACTTAGTGGAATTGTTCTCTACAATGTATAGGTCACATATATATAAGTAGAACATACCTACACTGTATGGTTGATGTGCACCAAGTTGATAAACATAATGGTTTATTCAATAAATCACTTGCGAGAGGATTTTCAGACCTTGATTATGAGCAAAATACACATATCTCAGAATCTAGTTGTACATACTTTGTGTATACACATGCAAGTGTGCAAATCAGAGTAATATGGCAGGTCTGGTTGTCTTATTTATGAATCTGTACATATGGAAAGATGGTACGTTGTTATATTTGACCAACTTCTGACCCAAAAAAGTCAATGAGGTGTAGCATGTATTGTCACAAAACGTTTTCTAGGTGTAAGCTTGTCCCTATAACACAAATAACTAGTAACCCTCAATATCCTTCCGTGCTTCCTTCACACAAAAAATTGGATACTTCTGGGTGCCCCATATTTGTCAATAAATCACTTGCGATTCATGAGAGGGTTTTCAGGCATTGATTGCGAGCTAAATATAGATGCCTTAATTAACTGTAAATATTGGTATCTATGCATACCAGTGTGTATTATCAGGGCAATGTGACATGTCTGACTGTCTTAATTATGATTCTACACACACAAAGGTGCTATGTTATAATTTTTATCTATAAAATTAGCCAACTTCCGACCCTGAAAAGTCAATGTGGGGTAGAAGATATTGTTATGAAACTTTTACTGTACATAAACCAGTCCTATAACACAAATAACAAGTAACTTTCAATGTCATTCCATGCTTCCTTCTCAAGAAGAATGGTGACCTTTGGGTACCCCAAATTTATCAATAAATCACTTGCCAGAGGGTTTTAAGCATTGATTGTGAGCTAACCATACATGCCGTTGTTAATATTTGTATCTTGCATATCAGTGCAGATTCTCAGAGGTTTGTGACAATACATGCTGCGTCTCATTGACTGTTTTGGGTTGGAAGTCTAAGAAATATAACAATGTACCATCTTTCCATATGTACAGATTCATAAATAAGACAACCAGACCTGCCATATTACTCGGATATGCACACCTGCATGTGTGTATACAAATTATATACAACTAGTTTCTGAGGTTTCTGTATTTTGTTCACAATCAAGGTCTGAAAAATCTTTCACGAGTGATTTATTGAATAAAATTATGTTTATCAACTTGGTGCACATTAACCATACACTGTTTGTATGTTCTAAGTATATGTAATCTATATATTGTAGAGAACAATTCCAATTGGTAGATTGTTACTTGTTACAATAAAAAAAGAATCCTTTAACAGGCAGCATGCGGACAAAGAAGCCTTTGGCTTATCGAGAGTCCCAACAATTTTCCATCTACGTATAACCCGTCCTCGTCAGATAGCTGTCAATTTTATTTTTGAACATATTCACACTGCTAGCATTAAGACAATCCTCAGATAATTTGTTTCTGTCATTTATTGTCCTCTGAGAGAATGAGTCCTTTGTTACTCCTGTAACCACATACACAAATTTTCATGATTACTGCTGTGTTCACCAATGGTGTGTTTTGTATGTCAGGCGTGCACCCGCATGACGCGAAGTCGTGGCGGTCACACACCCTTGACCGCCTCGAGTACCTCGCGAGGCAGCCCGGCTGTGTGGCCATTGGCGAGTGTGGACTTGACTTCAACCGCAACTATTCCCCGCGAGACACACAGCTCGACGTCTTTGAGAAACAGGTATTGGAATAGCATTTAACAAATCCGATGTCCAGCTCTTGAGATATCAAGAACAGTTCAAAACGGTCATCAGCAGTTGTGTATTTTAAATGCCTCAAACAGGTTATAGTCATGATCACTGAAGAAATTTAGTCAATGTGATCCGAATTGGAAATCCCAGATGGCGAAAATCACCTAACTGTAATAGCCTGATATTTGAATTGTTAAGTCCTGGTGAGAAATCCACACTGGTGAGTGCGGGTGATTTGCTATTTCGGGCACAAAATGTGAAATATGATGAGTGTTGTGGAATTGACAGGTTGCAATAATACGTATATTTGTAATATATTTTCTAAATCTAAAGTAATTGTTATGGAACATCTACATAAAATGGTGGATGTGTTGAAGAATTGTCATAAATCATCATACAAATGTTCAAGTCAAATTTTTGTTTATGTAAATTAGTAAAACAAGCGTAACATGGTACTGTTTAATGTAAATTGTTTAAACAGCAAAAACTGGTAAATTATGGTAATTATAGATTAAAATCATCTAAAAGAATATATAATCCTACAATATTTCTGAAAAATGTACGGTTTTAAATCCAAACGTGTGCTCTGCAAGTGACAGGTCTTTCCAGGGTTGTAACCTTTGACCTTTCCAGGTGCAGCTGGCGTGCAAGGTTGGTAAGCCGCTGCTGCTCCATGACCGAGAATCACACGAGTCCTTCCTGAAGATCCTCAGCAAGTACCAGACGGAGCTACCATCAGTCGTCTGTCATTGCTTCACCGGGCGTCGCACCGAAGCTCTCAAGTACATCTCCATGGGCTTCTACATCGGTATCACAGGCGAGTGACGCTCTTAATGTGTTGTGGGCACAGAGCCAGAAATAATTGTTTGCCTGTCTCAAAAGTGTACCTTTTAGCATGCGAACGGCTTGTGTGGAGGCCAGTCAGGTCAATCACAGCCATTATTGTCCAGTTTAGTTTTTTCTATGACAAACCTGCATCAATTGGGCCATTTATTGAGTTACTACTAACTGATTCATTTGATTTGTTTCACTACCAGTTGTGCCAGTGACAGGCATTAATGTGGGCCCCTAGAGTTGGAATAATTGGGTAATCTATAACATATCTTAGCCAAATTTGGAGTACTAATTAGTTAAATGAATAGTACATGATATGTGGGGCAACATTTCTAGTGTGATAGAGGGGCATGCATCCTTGAAAATTATTCTGAGCTAACAACTGTATGTGTGATCATGCAGTTGTCAAGAATCATTAGCTAGAATACTCCTTTGTGCAATAAGGTGGTTTTGGGCAAGGAAGTTTGACTGCAATGACCAAAACCACCCTATTGCACAAAGGAGTATTCTAGCTAATGATTCTTGACAGTTGCATGATCACACGTACAGTTGTTAGCTCAGAATAATTGTCATGGATGTGAAAATCCATCTCACTTGAAACGTTCATTGCCATGGTAATACACAAACGTGCCCATATTTCACACATCATATACCATTCATTTTTCCAATCAGTGCTCCAAATCTGGGTATGATGTGTTCAATATTAACAGAGATATGGCATATTGGTTATAGGGCGTTCTCGAGTAGTGGCTACCCTTAAATAATTTTGTTCACATCATCAATTTCAGTTCTGAAGTTTTGCTTGGTCAAAAAGTCCCCCATTTGGTTTATCACGTTTTGCCCTGTCACCAATCATATAAATCAGTGCCATTTTGACTAAATTAGTGTTACGAAAACCTTGATGGAAAAGTTGTGATGACTGCAGTGTGTTCACAAAGATTGTGATAACTGTGCATGTGTTCACAAAGATTGTGATCACTGTCCATACGTTCACAAAGGCTGTGATCACTGTGCGTGTGTTCATAAAAATTGTGATGACAGTGTGTTCACAAAGATTGTGATCACAGTCCATACATTCACAAAGGCTGGGATCACTGTGTGTGTTCATAAAGATTGTGATGACAGTGTGTTCACGAAGATTGTGACACAGTCCATACGTTCACAAAGGCTGGGATCACTGTGCATGTGTTCATAAAAATTGTGATGACAGTGTGTTCACAATGATTGTGATCACAGTCTATACGTTCACAAAGGCTGGGATCACTTTGCGTGAGTTCGTAAAGATTGTGATCACTGTGTGTTCACGAAGATTGTGATCACTGTGTGTTCACAAACAATGGGATCAATGTGCGTGTGTTCACAGGCTACCTGTGGAAGGACAACTCGACCGACGGTCTGCGCAGTCTGCTCTATGACGACGAGATCCCTCTCGACAAGATCCTGCTGGAGACAGACGCCCCCTTCATGTACCCCTTTATAGGGCGCGGTCGTTTCCCCCAGAGCGCCCTGGACTGTGTGTCGCCCGGTTCCCGCCAACTCCTTGACTGTTGTAGCTACCAGCGCAATGAGCCGTGCGCCATGCCCATCATTGTCGAGTTGGTTGCCGGCTGCATGAAGCGTTCGCCTGCGGAGCTTGCAGACATCACCACGGAGAACGCTCTCACGTTCTTCGGTCTCAGGACGTAGGATCACGCGACATCGCGAGGCATCATACACGCATACTATACTGTGTTGTAATGGGTCAACTACAAATTACATATGCATAAAATCTGGTCTGACTCCTCCCCATGTGCAGAACAAATCAGGTGGGGCAAGTTTGTTATATGATATGTATCATCGTCCGAGTGAAGAGGTTCATCAGACTGGATGGGTAAAATTAGTAATGTTTTTACGTTTTTCACAGTTGGTTTACTGTATATTCATTCGCGTAATGGAAACGGAATGTAAGGTCAACTGACGGTGACAAAAGTAGAAATAAATGTAAGTAGAAGTTACGGATCATCATCATAATATTTATGCAAGCAACAACACGGAGACAAATATAGATATGAAAAAGGCCAAATGGATGTCGTTTGTTTATTATGGGTAACCAGTGTATAAGCCTTTTTGGCACACTGTAATATTTAAATAAAAGAAATGTGGACTCTACAACCCAATGCCAGGCCTGTGACTGAGCCCATACTAGTCTCCTGAGCATCAGGCTGTTAGAGCCCACATTTCAACATATAAAGCAGCAGTGGTATTCCTAGAACAATTGGAAGGAATGACATGTAATCACAGCATCATAATAATATTGTACAACAATAATGCCATATCTTTACTATAGGGACCTATATATTTACATCCATGCACGTATTATGTAATATGTATGTTTGCATGCATGCCTGTAAATATATATAGGCCCTATATATATCATAATCAACAGTAAATATCTCGTCTATCTCCTGCATACACCTTATGCCTACCTTGCATATGATTTAAAGATGTTCCTCTTTCCTTCTATATTCATACCCAGTCACTTACCGCCTGTCTTGTGTATTTAATTTGTAGATGGCCCCCAAGCATATTTTATTTTCGGATGCGATCTCCTTTGAATACTTGGTATAATCACGTCATATTAATCTTTTGTCTTCTTTCTCACAGTGAAGTTTACCTTTTTCTTTGTAAAGTATGTAAGCTGTCAAAACATAAAAAATATAAAACTGAGTGAAAATTAGGAAAAGATTAATATAATACAATCACGTCTAATCAGATGAATCTCCTCACAATTGTTGACTATTATCACATTTTTAATTCATAATTAACATTTTTGTTGTGTTTTCTCACCGGCACTGTTATTTTCTGGACAGCATTAAGACGAAAACCGCATTGATGTTGTCAAAAGAAACTCGTTAGTCAGTCATGTAACTGATGTGAATTAAAGTGTTTGCTTATTGTCATATTGTATGTTGTTACTGATCGTACGGTGTGCAGACATTCCAGCTTCGTCAGTTGTGAGGTGCGGTGGCATAGTGGATAGAATGTCGGACTGTTAATGTAAAGAACCCGATTTCGATTCCTCTTGCTCCCATTTTGAAGCTTGTGTAATTTGACTCACTCCACATTGCCTCAGTTCACTCAGTTGTGTGAATGACTGGTCATTGTGCAACAATTCCAGCATGGCTGAATTCTTCCCAGAGAAGATGAGTTTGTGTTGTGATAGGTTTGCCAGGGGTGAAGTGTTCAGCACTATGAATAGTCCTTGGGACTAGATACCGGCACCTTGTAATAACTCGCCTGTAAATAGTGGTTACTTCTGCACTTAATGTACAAGAATAACTGGAAGTAAACTCTGTTGATTATTCTTGATGTTACTCGTTTAAATCTTCAATCATTATTGTAGTATTCTAGCTAATGATTCTTGACAGTTGCATGATCACACATACAGTTGTTAGCTCAGAATAATTGTCATGGATGTGAAAATCCATCTCACTTGAAACGTTCATTGCCATGGTAATACACAAACGTGCCCATATTTCACACATCATATACCATTAATTTTTCCAATCAGTGCTCCAAATCTGGGTATGATATGTTCAATATTAACAGAGATATGGCATATTGGTTATAGGGCGTTCTCGAGTAGTGGCTACCCTTAAATAATTTTGTTCACATCATCAATTTCAGTTCTGAAGTTTTGCTTGGTCAAAAAGTCCCCCATTTGGTTTATCATTTGGACACCTGTGCACATCCGTACAGACTGAATTGCGTGTTCTATAATAAAATGAACTGTTCAAAATAAATAATGGTAAAAGAAGTATTCATGCAGAATATAGCGCTTTGAGAACAGAATCTGAGTAAACCTTGGGCGTGATATTGTTGATTGTCGTTGCAAATGGTTAATTTGTATTAACTCTTGGGTGAATAGGCCCCAAAAAGCCTTTTGTTTCCATTTAAGCTATACCTGCATTTTGGTTGTATTCAAACAGGCCAACATCTAGTCAGTTTTTGCATTCTGTATCATTATATTTGTGTTGACATGAGTCTGCTGTGTTATCTCAGCAGACTTTATTTAATTGATTGTTAATTTACTTAATACTTATATAAGTAATTTGATTGAAGTATTAATGATGAATTAATTACAGTTTAATTGTGTCATAACTGTTTATTTGTACCGCCACAAACTGGTAAATTTCACCGGTGATGCAGTTGATCATTGTGGATTTCAAAGTATTATTTCTTTCAATTGATGGCATATTTACGGAGAGGTCGTGACCCTCCGTTGGTGGTTACCGGTAGTAGCGATTCCTAAATAATACCAAAATCTTTGCTACCCCTGTGCCGTTATACTCATCCACAAAACAGTCTTTCTTGTAGGACTGAATGCTGTTACAAACATATTGTCATTGAAACCATGTGTACAGATCAATAAAGTATTTAAACATTCCATTTGGTGTTGTACTTTTAAAATCAACCCATGCTACATTTGTGACTCTGAGATCCCACCTCCTGTAGTGCTTTGTAACACTGGCCTATACACCCCCCTAAAAGTACATTTGCCTTGTAAAAGATACCCCATGTATTATGGGCATGATTGTTTTCACTCGGCACATATCTGTATTGATTCGTAACTCACGAGTAGAATAAATAAAGGTACCAGGGGGGTATATGTATAATTTTAATACATGTAATTGTAGTGTATTAAGTCGGGGGGGGGGAGGAAGGTGGGGGTGATAGCTATGCTGGTAGTCGCGCTGGGATGTTAATCGGGGTTCAAATTCACCTATGCCCACTGCGGTTTCGAAATTTGGACAATCCCATTCACCATTGTTGCTTGTTTGTTTCGAAAGAGACTACAAGTTGTGTACTTTTAAACTTGAAGGTTTCGTTAACTGCTGCTAGAAGCCTTGTTCAGGTTATGGAGTAAATGTTACGAGCGTCTTGTCTAGGTGGTACCAGCGCAGTACAAGGCATAACGTTTATATAATATACTGATAGCATCGGGAGCTGTTTGTACTGATACGCTCAAAACATTAAAGACACACTTCTGATTTCAAGTGACGTAGTAACTGTTGCAATCAGTCTGAAATTGACAGAGACACTCCCAAGGGACTCATCTTGATGCTGACATCTGTTCATGTAGGCATACTATGTGTGTTTGCGTATATAATATGTACGATTATGTATGTATGTATACATCATGAATCCGGGATAAAATGTTAAGGGATATAATATACCAGGAAAAATGCCACAGCATAATGCTACAAAGTCAAAAATCTGATAAAATGCCAACGGAAATAATGTCCCCCCCGAGACTGATCTTGGCAGTGAAAGATGGGGGGGTGCTGCAGACATTTGTTTGCCACAGCACCGTCATAACTTCAGCTTTTTAGCTTCTCCGCTGTCTTGGCTCACCTTGTGATATCGGAAGAGAGGGGGTGCTGTTGGAGACTGGAAATCTGGGAGATCTGTCTGTATACTGGGAGACACCCAAAAGTCAGGACACTCCCAGATTTTCAGGGAGAGGTGGCAGGTATAATAATTATAAGTGCATAATCCCACTCGTTACAATGTGGATGAATTTGCAGGTTCAGATAGTTACAAAATAGTTAAGTTGTGAATAAAAACAGTGCTACACTATAATGCTGAGATAAAAGTGCGTGGTGTCTAAACGTCCACAGAGGCCAACGTTTCCTTGAAGGTGTCTGGTTGGGCACATGACAATGCACTCGGGCAGCTGGTTCCATAGGTGGATACCAGCTGGAAAGGAGTGCATAAAAACGTCAGTCCTGCAGCAGGGGTGTGATAGCACTGGTTGTGGCCTCTTGTTGCCAGTGTAGTTGGATGAAGAAATGTGGCTGTTGTTAGGTGGTAGATCATAGTTATCTTAGCAGTTATTGTTTGGTGTTACATGGATTTCCAGCCATGGTTCTGGATCATTACAATGGGACTACTGGTGGTCTTTTAGTCCCTTTGCTGATGATGGACTCGTGAATTAGCTGGAGATTTAAGATAGTAGCGTAGCACATTCCTAAAAAGACAGTGCAAGCTGAATAATTCTAATGTTCTTTATAGCAGTGTTTTGTGATTATTTTATGAACAGGTTTAGGGGATATGTACAGAGGTCCGTGGATTTAGAGTATAACTTTGCAGAACAAATTCTGGAAACCCATCAGAACTATAGGACTTTATTTAAACTGGGCAGTCACATACCATTGTGTACAATGCTTCGGAAAATAATAAATTAATACATCTCGTTGACTACTGTACAAAAAACATAACAGCTACTGCAGAACTTTACAATATGGTAATACGTTTTTAATATATGACAGCAATATATATATACACATATATATATATATATATGTATATATATTAAAGATTTCCTTCTACACAAGTGTAAAAGCACAAGATCTAGCAGGTGTAATCGTTTCATTGCTCAGATAATCATTGATTCAGTCATTTTGTTATAATTTGTTTTGAAGCCACATTTCATGTTATCATTATTAAAAAGGTACATCTGTGCTTAGAATTATATGTCCGGTTCAAAACCTTGCACACATTTTTGTTTAAATATATAAACAAAGCATGACAACTGTCCTACACTTGTCACATATGGGTCTATTAAAATTTACAATCACTTCTTAAAATATAATTCATGTCGAGTATACAACAGCACTGCTAAGGTCTACCCAGGAACAATTATAGCAGCGAAACAGGTTCACATCGAATGAATCCAGCTTCGGTAAACCCTGTCGTTTGGTAACCACATAGCAGTTGACTGCCACATACACAAATTGTCTATACACTGTCATTTCAAACGCCTTCCTACTACTATTTACATACTACTGAACACAAAATATATCTGGGAGGATTCCATAAACGGAAGCACATCGAGTGGGGTGATAATGGCAGGGCTGGGTAGAAAGATAACACAGATACATCGATCACAAGCAAATGTAACTGATATGTTTTCTTCGTCTTCATGCCAGGACCTCGTCCCATATCGATTCGGTTACTTTTAGGTAATTTTCACAAAACTGAAATTTGCGAATTTAAATAATAGGTTGTTGATAATTTTAAAAACCAAATTGGGTTCAGAAACGAGTGTCCTTCGGGTCAGTCATGTTTTCAAGTTGACAGACTTTCAGTTTAAAGGGTTGCAGACTTGAACAATTGGCAGTGGGCGTTTCCAATGAGGGTCATACAGAATGAGTAACACAATATAAACCATGAACAATAACGAGCACCAATCGCAACAACAGTTAAACAGCAACATGTACAAATTACGTCTCGTCCGCCACTGCAGTGACCTCTATTGGCAGAAAAATAATGAACAAAACGACGTGATTCTCAGGCGCACAAGCGCTACATACGCCAATGATTGTACATGGTCATTGGCAAATGTCGCTGGGTGCACAGATGCCACATTTGTACATGGTGTCTGGTTCAGACTGTACATGGTCCGTCACTTGGTGTAGTGCATTCTGGGACAACAAACAGGTGCTTCTATCCTGCTTTCTTACAAAGTCAGGCCATGGTTAGAGTTGCACTTATGGCTTGAGAACTGTCCATGATCAAGTCTCACGTACAGAGCACTACAATGCCTAAGTAATACGACCACATATGACTACCCACATTTATAACGTGTGTCCCAGCCTGTATTGCCAGTAGTAGCATTCACACGTCCAACACATTCTATGTGATACTTATTTACACATCCTCTCTATATGTGTACAACATGTCTGGTCGCATTCTGCCTGAATCCATCGTCATCCGGTTCCGACATAGTTCAAATCCAGTATGACTGGATCCAGTAGATCTACAACATCCCGATCCAACATGATTCAGATCCAGCACATCCGGATCCAACACGATTCGGATCCAGCACATCCAGATCCAACACGATTCGGATCCAGATACAGTACATTAGGATCTAACACGATTCGGATCCAGCACATCCAGATCCAACACGATTCAAATCCAGTACATGTGGATCCAGCACATCCGGATCCAACAATTCGAATCCAGCACATTTAGGTGCAGCATGCTTCAGGTCCTGCAGCTATCGTGGCAAGGTTAAAGCAGTCTTTTTAGTGTCAGTCATTAACCTTAGCGCGACACACTGCCCCGTTATCCTATTCTGTCGACACAAGCACCAGTGAACAGTTGTACAGCCTTGCATGATAACACAGATATGTAGGCTAGGTATTGCACTGGAGTCAACTGTTTGTCAGTTGTGACAACTCGTCGGTGTAGGTTATTTCAAGGTTGCCATCATGCTGTCATGAATCAGTGACACGCATCATCATGCTGTCATCAGTTGTGACATTGTCATACGGGCAGTGGTCTAGATCTCAAACTATGGGAGTCTGCAAAAGAAAAGAAAGCATTCTTGAATTGGGTGACAATCAGGTTTCTTGGAATGCGATATTTCTTGGAATGTGATTATTTCTCAAGAATTTGTTGTTGTTTTTCTTAAAATTTTGAACGAATCACGTGGATTTAGTTGGCCAAAACTAAATTAGTCAGCAAAAATATTCAGATGGACTACAAAGTTTCTTGTGGGGTAATTACCATGTAATAACAATTCATGTTTCCTAACTTTGGCAAAGACGAGACACTGGAAATGATGAAAGGTTTTTGCTGGTTATTGATTTGGCAAACTGGAGAATGTTCTAGTAATGTTTCCACCGAGTCATTTGTGCTAATGTGTTATTTTGTTTTCATGAAGTCTTCAGACAAACTATTAAATTATTTTCAACTGGGCCAAGTCAAAATTCGGTAAGAAATGGCAAAATTCTCCTGCTTTAAATACTATAACTATTCACAATTTTCACAAGTTCCTGATCTAACAACCTGTCAACTGTTTAGTTGAACAAAACTATGATTTTACATTAAGCAGACTGTGCATAAACTGAAACTAATTTACATACAGCAGATCTGACCATCAGTATATGATAGGCAAAATGAGCTACGGAGGTTTAACCAAAATAAAGTTAATATTAACAGATTATTTTAGTAACAGATTATTTGAATAGCTGAACCCTGTGGGGATGTTTCAGCATATACACCAAATGTTGAATGTCAGCAGAGTAATGCTGCGTTCACACAGAGTGTAGGCAGTTTAACTAAGCCACTTAACTTCATGTGTACAACAATTAGGTAGCTTGGGTCAGCATGGCATTTCGAACAATTGTACGTCATAAATCGGTTTAACGATAAGTCTCTTAAGATTTTCTCTGTGAACACAGCATCTGATGCTAGAAAATTAGAATAATTTCAACAGTGCCATCTCGCCACTTACGTCTCTTGTGTCGAATGCAGCCAGTGGGTTGGGGCGAATGTTTGCGCCCTCTGGCCCGTCATTCTGCCCTGGACTGAGAGGGCTGCCAGCGCCCTTCGCCGTCTTGTTGCCCCTCGTATAGCCCAAGGTTGATCCACCCCCGCTTGTGTTACCCGAGGGAGTGGGGAAGTTTGGTCGGTTGTAGGAAGGCAGGTCTGCAACTGTGGAACAAAAACAGGTAGATTAGTCATGACATTCACACACTTACTGTACATATGGTTAAGTGGCAAGACCCATCATTCATATTTATCTAGAGACCCGCCCACCCGTCATGGACAAGAAAAGTCCGTTTTGGACAGGTTGCAATTTTAATTCGGATGGGTGGAAATATGTGGAGAAAAAACCCTTATTCATTACTGACTGTCACTGTTATTCAAGGCCATTATACTTTAAAATGTGTCATATGATTGTATGTGCACGCGCAGACATGCGTATCTACCAGGATATTTGGGGGTTGGTCAAAATTTGATCCCCCCGTTATAACACGGTCAGTCGTGGACCCCATATTTCTGCTGTCGAGGGGGGAAATGAGCGCTATGGCAAACTACATTAACGCGGTAATTACTGTCACTTGTTTTTTATGAAGTTATCCTCGTCTTTGTTCGCTATGTGTGCATTTTGGAAAGACTAATTGGCGGACTATAAATTTAACATTGACGTAGGCCGTAGAGCCTAGAACTGTGCAACAAATCTGGTGTGAGGCGTGTCTCTACGTTGGCTTGCTGTTGTTTGTTCTGCACTGCCAGTGCTATCAAAGGCTTCAATTTCTTTGACTATGGTCAATTAATTTTAGGCACAGTAAATGTGGAGTGAGACATTATTTGTTTTGCACCAACATCATTTCCTGTCTGCTAGTCATGGCTTCTGCAGATCGACACCTTCACCTTCTGCAGGTTTGCCTGGCTTCAGTGCTGGGCAGCTTGCAAAGTGCAATTGAAATTCACAAATATGCCTTGCTTAGGAATGCAGCAAGAATGGGATGAAACATTTTAATGCAGCCTAGTAGGGAAGATCAGTACGCTAACATTGCGTCACAAATATTAGCTTTTTCGCTGCGATGAACGCAAAGCTACTGGTGCGCCAAAATATGAATTCATCAACCGCATATGAAATGGTGTATCGCAATATTGTTCGGCACGGTAAATGTGCTCTCTAAACTGGTATTTTGATATTGCATTAAAGACGTTAAGCCAACTGTGAACATATTTCAGCTGCTGAGTGCCAGGTTATTATTTTAGATCTTACATCAGTGGTACCATATTATCGTTTAGTTGACCATGGCTGTTGGTCCGTAGTCTATTTTAACACTGTATACCATTCGTGAATTTTATTCAGTTCAACATTCAACAGTGTATGACATTCAAGCATAATACACATTGACAATTACATTTTAATAAGCTTCATAAACCGCATATAGACCGCGCGGCCAATACACTGATTGTGCGTGTGGCTTCGATGGCGTTCCTGGTGCAGCTGCCTCGCTTATACCACGGATTCATTTTGTGGACTCCGACGCTTTTTTCTTTAACGAGGGGCAACTGTATTAACCCTCTCAAGGCTAGATTAATGCAAATATGTGCCTGTTATTGAATCCTATTAAATCGAGAGAATGTGCTGTGAGTGAATCATGTGATATACTCGGGTTGCATGAATGCAAATAAATAAATAACTTTTGATCCGATTCAAGTAACATTTTCACTACATTTGAGGAACTAATTCCTGGTGTAACTAGCCAAGTATGTGACATATATGTCAATTTATTACCCAAATATGAATTGCTAAAGTTTGACCAAAATTAAATACTTAAATAATTTTCAACAATTCATTTTTTTAAATATTTTTCATTAATAATTAGCGGTTACATGCTGCGTATGAAATGTTAATAAATTACTATGCTACAGAATGGAAAGCTAACTAAATGTCTATGGTAAATAAAACTGAAATAATTTAAGTTTTTCAGAGTGCATGTATTTTCAAGATTTTATACAAAATGGCGTTCTTTGTGATCATAGCCGTCATCCCGTCTGAACTATTAAGTTGGTGTTATATTTAAAATGCGTAATCACAGTACAAAACATTCCCCTTCGATGGCAGCGTTCGTTATAAACTCGATTCGAAAATCCCATCAAAGTCCGAATTACTGGAGTTCGACATAATGACAATGTCGAGAATTACAACAAAGCTAAAAAACACCACCCGCTTCGTTGCGCGGCGCATTAATACTTCTTTACAACAAAATAGACCGCTCAAAAGTTAGCATTTAATCGTAGAAATCGCCTGCGGACGCGTGTTTTGGAATAATTCCTGGGTGCTTCCATGTTTATGCCCGCAGCAAATGTTAAACTTTAATCTCATTGGCTGAAAATCACCATTAAAATAATCACTGCGTGGCGTAAAAGAGGGACCGGAAATTGTGTGTCGCTGCGTTCGACTACAAAACCGCGTGGTGGTTGGCGCTATTTAGTCACGGAAATCGCCATCATTTCTCACTTTTGATGCTTCCCAGTGAAACTTCAATATTATTATATGCTAACTGCCGAAACAAATTGCCGTTATTGGATGACACTGTTTCGCGGTACCAGTTTAAATGTGCCCCTGTATTCGGGTTGATTCGGGCGTTCTGGCCGTGAGGCATACTCGGGTTGATTCGGGCGTTCTGACCACGAGAGGGTTAAGGTCACCCTTGGGACTGGACAAAGGTGTCCTGAATAGTGGTGTCCATATTAGCAAAACTAACTTCCAATACTTTCCTGTTACAAAAATTATTTGGGACTGTCCAAGGGTGACCTTAATTGCAAGGTGGCTGTATTACTGAGGTGACTGTAAAGCGAGGTTCAACTGTATTTCACATGATTGATTATACTTATTTTCTAATGTTATTGTTCCATTCTATTAAATCCCACCCTTTTACTTACCATGCTGTGGAATCTGAGGCTTCGTCTTGATCGGAGGTCGTGACCTCCGGTCAGGTGACCCCGAGTAGTCGTAGTTGTGGCCGGAGTTGCGTCGATTCTGTCGCGCTGGGTCCTGCAGCTGACGTTTGCGCTCCGACTTGGGGTAGGGCTTGTGGGGTACAACGACAGAGCTGTAGTTACTGTCTGTGCTGTAGG
The DNA here is from genome assembly GCA_963995525.1 of Escarpia spicata. Classification (NCBI taxonomy): domain Eukaryota; kingdom Metazoa; phylum Annelida; class Polychaeta; order Sabellida; family Siboglinidae; genus Escarpia; species Escarpia spicata. The sequence goes on from OZ023217.1 coordinate 11,687,675, forward strand.
GGCTTGAGGGGCGCTTGGATCTCTCACTGCGCTGACGATACGTCTTCTTCACTGAAACAGTCGTAGGTAAGTTAACAAATTGTAAGTTCTTATATAGCGCAGTATCCAGTCCTCAGGTCTACTCAAAGCGCTTTACACTTTACTCCTTAGAAGACCTGTTCCATCGAACACCATCTCGACTTCTCTGGGAAGCATTCAGCCATGCTGCAATTAATGCATGAAGACTATTCGTACATAAATATTCACCACTGTCTATAGCCAGGTACTCATTCACGTGCTCCACAATAGAGTGTGACTCCACAATAGAGGGTGACTATTAGGGCAGGGCAGGGAGACTAGAGGGGCGCTTGGATTTCCAACTGTGATAGCGATACATCTTCTTCTCCGAAATAATCACACACACACACAAACACACACACACACACACACACACACACACACACACACACACACACACACACACACACACACACACCACAACAACCAATACACTTGCGTTTGTTATTAAAAATAAAATTAGACATTTGTAACATGCCATATACATGATAAAACCCTACAGAAATGTGCCGATTAAAAATCAATTAAGTTAACTTTAAATCAGCTAAATGTCTGTCATTGTCTGTCATGTCAAGTTAGTAAAGTTCAAAGGGCCATAACTACCTTGTAAGTGGGCCAGAAAGTAAGCTGGCCCAAGTGTCTGGGAATGAACTTTGGCCAGTAATTTATGCAAAACATATTTAAGATATTTCAAGTGGATGTTTTTCCTAACTATATGTTGACAAACCCTTAAACCAATAATCATTATACGTGAAAACACATGCAATTTTCATACACATCTAAAAAACACTGAACATAAAAACCAGGCTACAGCATTCCGGCTAACAAATAAGAAAACCAGTACACACCTTTCTCGCGTTCTCGTTCCCGCCCTGCGTTGGGGTCATGAACCGTTGACCCAATGACCGTAAGCCCAGAGAGCTCAGCAGCCTTAGCAACGGCACTGGCGAAGTCAGCCTCGGCCAGAAACGACGCGTCACTGGAACTAGCTCCACTGCTCCGTACGGAGCTACAGTTTGTGTCACTATTGTCTGTCACACTTGCCCAAGCCGCTATCATCGAACCTGTAATTTAAATTATATATTTTATTAGTAATAGTAGTATTAAAAACGTTTTTATTTCAGACAAACAATCAACATGTCAGGAAAGATTGTGAACATTTTAAAATTGACATGCTTGATATTTGATTGGTGAACTGAATTTGCTTAATTTTTTATTTTTATTTATTTATGCTTTTTTCTTTCTTTCATGGTTGGTAAGTTGATCCTAGTTTTTACATTTTTTTAAAGCATCATTGTGACTGTTCCAAGAGGTTGCCTCCCATCACCTACCTGCAGCATTGCTGTCCCCGTTGCTGGAGCCAGGCGAAGGGCAATCTGGGTTTCTGGCCCCATCCATGTACTCGTCATAGTTGGGGGGATCCATGTCCTCCACTAGCGAGTTGGGTCTGTACATACTTGGGTCACACATGGGGTTATCTGACCTGGGGGCAGAAAAACGTTTCTAATTTCAATTTATATATCCTAAGGGATGGCGTCATGTGTTTGCATAGTCCAAAAATATTATGCATTTAGTGCTGGTTCAAACTCTCCACTGATACACAGTGTGGAAATTATGACTGTATGATCCGAAATTGCTATCAGCGTCAATCTGCATTAAACATAAATATTACAGTTAGTTCACCAGGTGGCATCATTGTAGCGATATATATACATTTCTTTCTTTGAATACATGAATTGATTTCAAAGTAATTACTTCAATAGTTTATATTAAAAACAATAACAGTTCGTTGAATATATGACTGCCAAATTTTGCAACCAAAAGTTAGTCGTTATGCAGGCTCTGCATGGTCCAGTTTTTAAGTCACTTTTCCTTTGGACCGAATAGATATTAAAAACAAAATGCATGCAACACTTCATTTACATATATAACTAAGCACGTCTTCATCAAACAAGTAATTCTACCTCATCTTGAAAAAAAGCACTTACTCCGATTATTTGGAGAGTAATTACAATTAATTTCTCATGAGTGGTAACATAAAACACTACAATCAATTACCCCCACAATATAAACACTACGAGTTTGATAGGCACATTTACAGTGGAACCTCGCTTCACCTCAGTAATACAGCCACCTCGCAATTAAGCCCATTAAGGTCACCTTATTGACTTCCAAATTATTTCCACATGTAGTAAAGTATAGGAAATTAGTCCTGCTAATAAGGTCACACACACATAACACATTGACAGGACACGTACCTGTTTGTGCACTCATTGGCTAAACTGGGCAGCGACGACTGCACCCCGCGGTCCATCATAGGGTCAAGGGGTGCCGGTGAAGGGGGTGAATGGCCCCCTGATAGCATTCTCAGAGGGGGCACGGGGGCACCGTCTGTATCACTATACGCCCTGTGAATGTCATTGTCCCGGATTGGCACCAGCTTGTATGCCCTTACAGGGGGCGTGGGGCCGCGTTCCGGCTCACTCATAGCTCGGGGTGAATGCGACCGGGGGTCGTTCTGAAGCGCATAATGCGACATGTTCGGTGACAACATATCCTTTGACTTTGGTGAGCTTCCGCGATTATGCGAACCAATCGTATCCGTGTTACCGAGGCGCTTCTCACTGCCATGTCTGGGGTGATGTGAGCGACTGTCGTGGGTTCGCGACCCCTGATGTCTGTCATTGTCTGAGTAGTCGTTACGTGGGGGGTAGCATGCACCCTCGTGGGTGCCACGTCGAGGGTACGGTCGGAACCCCCGGTTACTGTCGTACCCCGAGGAGGGTGAGATGAATGAAGTGCGGGGTGAGTCCGGGGGTGTCCCGATGTCGCTCGGAGGGGGGTGTTCCGGCGGCGGGGGTAGGAAGAGAACGGGGTGGTTCGGTGAGCCGTACCGTCGCTGTAGCATTGGCTCCTGTTCCCCTGTCAACAAATATACCGTCAGTGTGTGAGAGGTGACATGGGCACTAGGACACTAGGAAACACAAACTGATGGTATAATATAAAATAGATCAATATTATTAAGAAATATATTTAAACAGAAACAAGAGATACAACTGATCTGCAAATGTACATACATCAATTATTATTTCAACACTAACCAGTGTGTGTGTGTGTGTGTGTGTGTGTGTGTGTGTGTGTGTGTGTGTGTGTGTGTGTGTGTGTGTGTGTGTGTGTGTGTGTGTGTGTGTGTGTGTGTGTGTGTGTGTGTGTGTGTGTGTGTGTGTGTGTGTGTGTGTGTGTGTGTGTGTGTGTGTGTGTGTGTGTGTGTGTGTGTGTGTGTGTGTGTGTGTGTGTGTGTGTGTATGCATGTTGATTGTACATGTGTGAAAATACAATTTTTATAATCACATCATTATTTTATAGGTAAATATGCAATTGTGTTATAAATAATTTACTTCTGAATTGATGAATAATACTTTATCAAATAAGCATGAAACAATTTTGTTAATGGGAAACGTGACAACAAAACCCAAAAATATCACATCAGTCATTACATCTGCTCTCCTGTAATCCAACTTTAAAAAATGAAATAAACCACAGATTTTACATTTTAAAATGTTCTCTCAGCATAACAAACATCAAATTTTAGCAAAAAACGTAAGTTCCTTACCTGCGTTTACACCTTCATATTCACTCTCTATAGCACCATCTTGTGGCAAGTAGCCAGCTTCTGCAATAACAAAATAGACATAAATTCACAAGCTAAGAATGCAGAGAAAACGGAGTGTTTTCAAAATGCAAAAATCCATATCACCGAGGACCCTATTTCCATAACACACCAGTGAACGTGGCCCGGTGGCGCATCCTGGTGTAAATGTTTTTAGTACACGCTGTTAAGGAGTGAAATTGGCTAAATAAATAAATAAATAAATAAAAGTACTTATATAGCGCCCAATCAATTAAAATTGCCCTCGGGCGCTTTACATACATGCACACGTATATAATAGTATATTACATAAAAAGAAATGCTAATTAAGAAATAAATATGTAAAAAATATAACATTAACTTAAATATAGTTACTAAAATAGAGAGATCATTAAAAAAAGCGTTTACATAAATTAAGACATTTATAAAAACTACTAGAAATACATTCATTTATACAAGAATAAACATAAATATGTTAAGAAACTAATAAAAACAAAAAATACATTTATCAATAGAAAGTACATAAAATGTCCTAGTCGGTGATTTATAAAAACGCTTGTTTAAATAGGTGAGTCTTCAAAAGTATTTTAAACACATGTAATGATGTTGCTGTCCTGAGCGTAGGAGGCAAATTGTTCCATAGAACCGCCGAGCAAACCGCGAAACGGTGATCACCATGAGTAACAGTTTGTGAGGCCGGTACGAACAAAAGGCGAGGCTGTGAGGTAGATCGTAGAGTTCTGTTGATGGGACGGTAGCCAATTAACTCACTTATGTAGTCCGGCGCAAGACCATTCAAGGCACAATACGTAAACACCAGCACTTTGTAGGTCGGTCTCAAATGAACGGGTAGCCAGTGTAAACGCTGCAACACGGGCGTGATGTGTTCGTATTTCCTCGTGCGAGTAATTAGGCGAGCGGCACAGTTCTGCACCCTTTGTAGACGTTGCATCACCGTGTGTGGGAGACCATAAAGAAGTGCATTCCCATAATCTAAACGGGATGTCACTAGTGCGTGAACAAGTGTCTTGCATGATTCTTCCGTCAGATGTGGCCGAATTCGCCCAATGTTTCTAATATGATAGTAGCAGCTTTTCACAGTGTTGGCAATCTGCTGTTCCATTGTCAGGTTGCTATCAAATAGCACACCCAAACTGCGCACGCACGATGATGGTTGAATTCGATGGCCGGCTACTGTGATGTATACATTGGCAGGCAGACTGCCGCGTTTCTTCGCTGGAGAAAAAACGATCGCCTCGGATTTCTCGGTGTTTAGTTTTAACTTGTTTCTAGTCAACCATGCAGCCACTTCCGCAACACACAATTCCACCTTAGCCAGTGCCGCCACAATTGATTCATCTCGTTCAACCGTGAGGTAGATTTGAATGTCATCAGCATAACAGTGATGCGCCATGCCGTGTTTAGCAACAATATCTCCGATAGGTTTGGTGTACATGCAATATAAAGTTGGGCCCAACACCGACCCTTGGGGGACGCCACACGCCAAGATTGACTCAACCGACTCGGCACTTCCCACTGCCACTTTCTGATACCGTTCGCTAATATATGATTTCAGCCACTCAAGCGCCTTATTGGTGATACCGAATGAGTGTTCAAGTCGAGTCATCAACAACTCATGATCGACTGTATCAAACGCGGACGACAAATCAAGCATCACGAGAATTGTTGTACATTTCCTATCCAGTGTCGCGGCAATGTCATTCTTGACACGGAGAAGAGCTGTTTCTGTGGAGTGGCCACGACGGTATGCAGACTGAAAAGGGTCGTGCAGAGCATGTTCATCGACGTGCGTGCTAATTTGTTTTGCAACGACTTTCTCAACCAATTTCGACACAAATGTCAAGTTCGACACTGGCCGGTAGTTGCTCAAAATGTCTTTATCCAGCGTAGGTTTTTTCAGGAGTGGTTTAACGATTGCATGCTTGAAGTCAGCAGGTACATTTGTTGAGGTGAGAGACGCATTTATCGTTGCGGTGATTAGTGGAACTAACTCATGCGAACATTGTTTTAGCAGCCACGTCGGTACTGGATCTAATTCACACGACTTAACTGGAACGGATGCAACTAATCGTTCAACGTCCGATTCAGTGACTGTCTCAAAGCAGACTAGTGGGACACCACTGAATGCCGCGTCATTGCTCATAGCAGCCAACGTAATGTCCGAACGATCCTCACCGTAGTCGACGATGTATTTTCTGATGTTAGAAACTTTCTCAATAAAGTGATCACCAAAGCGTTGCGCCATGTCCACCGGACACACATACGATGGCATTGTCGTTATGCCACTATTGCCCATGAGGTTTCTTGTGATACCAAATAGTTGTTTTTGGTCATTTTTGCAGTTGGCGATCTTAGCTGTGTAGTAGTTTTTCTTTGTGGTAACCAGCATGTTGTTGAAGACCACACATTGAGCGCGATACGCCTGTCGATGTACCTCAAGACGAGTTTGTAGCCATTTGCGCTCAGCTCGCCGTCGACGCTGTTTCTCGTCACGAAGCTCGTCGGTGTACCACGGACAGTCCGGTCGCAATGTTATGGTCGTCTTCCGCAGTGGGGCATGTTTGTCAACAAGCCGACGTAAGCCATTGTTGTATGTGGCAACCATGTCACTAACGGATGCCTCACTGTTTATGTCATGTAGCAAAGAGGTAATGTCACGTTTGAAATCAGGAAGACATATATGACGCAATCGTCGAAAAACTATCTCTTTACGCATTCGAGCAGGCTTTGTGGCATTTACACAGAACATTATGGCCATGTGATCACCGGATGGATTTCCATGTGTGTCACATAAGCACGGGTCATACACACTCGGTCGTGTAGTAACTATTGCACTGTTGTTTCGAACGATAACTACATCCAGGAGGTGACCTTTATTGTGAGTGGCATTTGTAATTATTTGGTTCATGCCACGGTCAGCGAGCGTCTCAGAAAAATGCCGTGCGTCAGGATTTGATATAATGTCAAAAAGATCAAAATCAGGCCTGAGCTCATAAGAATATTAGTAACACGCTACCTAGCACTCATTGTCCTGTTAGAATTTGTCTAGCACTATTACCGCACTGGCTCCGTAAACTCCAAGATGGCGCCACTTACCCATATTAGAGCGGCTGTTGTCTGTGCTGCTGTCGTTACCCCAGTTCATATCACCCTGACCCCGTCCACTCTCTCCTGATCCGCTGTTTTGGAGGTGGTCAGCGTTTATTGGTCTGAAAGCATTCCCCGACCCATGCGCCTCGTGGGGGTTGCTGATCAGGGTGGTTGTCGCATAGGGGGCGACTCCGTGGTTACCTCTGTTGTAGAACGTCTTCATGGGTATGGAGGGGATCTCAGGGGTGTTGTAGAGGTTCTCCTTGGAAGGGGCTTCGGCACCTTGCCCCATCACATTGGCCACGTCAGGGCGGAGCGCTTCCACTGCAAGAGACAGTTCAGACATTTTCATATGCATCGTTGGTGAACAGCATACATGAATGCATTATCATGTTAATGTCATACTTAGGGGGTGGTCTCATGGGTTACCAAAATAAATACTGATATAGCACTTCACCTTGGTTCACGCTAATGTCAACGTAGGGATGGTCTCAAAAGTTTGCAAAATAAAAAACCATATTGCGCTTCATCTTGGTTCAAATCCCAACCAACCCCACAAACACATTTTTTCAGAGATTTTGAGGGATCCATAACGGCTTCCAAAACCACAGCCAAAACATTACCCATCATGCTGCCTTGCTCTGATATCCACAATGTGCATTAATGTATGTTCCACTCAACAGGTGGCACCTCTGTGGCTATTCATATTTCCCCAACATATCGTGACAACCAAGCCACCACCCATGCTCATGTAACATTACAGTTTTGGGACATTGTCAACTGACGAGACAACCCCTGACATGTATGTACATATGCATGAAGTGATTCTATATAAGACTGCCGTAGCTAGTATATACATAGTAATTATGCATTTCCAGTTACTATAGCAAAATGTTGGCATAAGACTCATGAAAGGCTGTTCCAACTAAGAATTTGTTTACCCAGAATGTAATGGAATATTGTGAAATTAAATTAACACATAAGACACAGTTCAACGATTTGGACGTAATAAAAAATTAAGAAGTCACTTCTTCGTTGTGAATGTGATATGTATTTCTCAAGAGAGCATTTACTGCACTGGCACTCCACACCTTAGAAGCACCCTATCTGTGACAGAGCATTTACTGCACTGACACTCCACACCTTAGAAGCACCCTATCTGTGACAGAGCATTTACTGCACTGGCACTCCACACCTTAGAAGCACCCTATCTGTGACAGAGCATTTACTGCACTGGCACTCCACACCTTAGAAGCACCCTATCTGTGACAGAGCATTTACTGCACTGGCACTCCACACCTTAGAAGCACCCTATCTGTGACAGAGCATTTACTGCACTGGCACTCCACACCTTAGAAGCACCCTATCTGTGACAGAGCATTTACTGCACTGGCACTCCACACCTTAGAAGCACCCTATCTGTGACAGAGCATTTACTGCACTGGCACTCCACACCTTAGAAGCACCCTATCTGTGACAGAGCATTTACTGCACTGGCACTCCACACCTTAGAAGCACCCTATCTGTGACAGAGCATTTACTGCACTGGCACTCCACACCTTAGAAGCACCCTATCTGTGACAGAGCATTTACTGCACTGGCACTCCACACCTTAGAAGCACCCTATCTGTGACAGAGCATTTACTGCACTGGCACTCCACACCTTAGAAGCACCCTATCTGTGACAGAGCATTTACTGCACTGGCACTCCACACCTTAGAAGCACCCTATCTGTGACAGAGCATTTACTGCACTGGCACTCCACACCTTAGAAGCACCCTATCTGTGACAGAGCATTTACTGCACTGGCACTCCACACCTTAGAAGCACCCTATCTGTGACAGAGCATTTACTGCACTGGCACTCCACACCTTAGAAGCACCCTATCTGTGACAGAGCATTTACTGCACTGGCACTCCACACCTTAGAAGCACCCTATCTGTGACAGAGCATTTACTGCACTGACACTCCACACCTTAGAAGCACCCTATCTGTGACAGAGCATTTACTGCACTGACACTCCACACCTTAGAAGCACCCTATCTGTGACAGAGCATTTACTGCACTGACACTCCACACCTTAGAAGCACCCTATCTGTGACAGAGCATTTACTGCACGGACACTCCACACCTTAGAAGCACCCTATCTGTGACAGAGCATTTACTGCACTGGCACTCCACACCTTAGAAGCACCCTATCTGTGACAGAGCATTTACTGCACTGGCACTCCACACCTTAGAAGCACCCTATCTGTGACAGAGCATTTACTGCACTGGCACTCCACACCTTAGAAGCACCCTATCTATGACAGAGCATTTACTGCACTGGCACTCCACACCTTAGAAGCACCCTATCTATGACAGAGCATTTACTGCACTGGCACTCCACACCTTAGAAGCACCCTATCTATGACAGAGCATTTACTGCACGGACACTCCACACCTTAGAAGCACCCTATCTATGACAGAGCATTTACTGCACTGGCACTCCACACCTTAGAAGCACCCTATCTATGACAGAGCATTTACTGCACTGGCACTCCACACCTTAGAAGCACCCTATCTATGACAGAGCATTTACTGCACTGGCACTCCACACCTTAGAAGCACCCTATCTATGACAGAGCATTTACTGCACGGACACTCCACACCTTAGAAGCACCCTATCTATGACAGAGCATTTACTGCACTGGCACTCCACACCTTAGAAGCACCCTATCTGTGAAGCTGAGCAGGACTTTTAATTTCCTAGCCATCTCTTTCTATCCCCTACACCCGAGCCGTAAAGCCATTATAATACACAGCAAGGGAATTGCCATGACAAACACGTGTCTCACTATTATATAAGGCACACATTTATATATAATTCACATTATGAATTACTGAGTACAATTCTTTTTATTATATCCAACAATTAATTGTCTAGAGACTTTCACCTTTCTTCTCAAGATGACATCATTGCTACATCTGATATACAGGATGACGCCATTGTAAATATGCAGAAGTTCATAGGTCCCGGTTGTTTGTAGAAGAACTACGAGCTTCCACATGTATACAATAATGTCATTTACTGGGATGTCAATACCAATGAAGCCATTGGGAATAATGACGAGTCTCTAGACAGGTAAATATTTATTTATACTATAAAATGAACTATTCTGAAGTTCAGTAAAATAATAACTATGAATTAGTTGCATAATATGTTTAGCAATATTGGCCACTGAATTAGGCAGCCTTGGAGCAAGTTGTTCTTGTTAGTTTGTTCGACTGTTAGATGTCAGTCCCCTGTAGCATTAGGCACCAACACCACAAAATGTATCATTAGTCTTGGAGATACACGCAGATAGGGGAATCTATAGCAAATGCATTGCATCATGAAATTTCCTATAATCAAAACCAGAATTATTAAACTGCGCGAGACGTATTTTTTTCAAAACAAATTATAAAGTGGCAACATTTCATTACACAGTAATCACCTCATGTTCATTTACTATATCACCAGATGACTTAATAGACCAGGTCATGGGGTGAACTAATAAAGATGTTCTCTGAAATAGCACTTTTCCGCTACCTTCACCGTAACTGAAGGTCTAGGAAGCTAGCAGCATATGCACCAAGCATACACCAAACCACCAAAGGCACTTTGAAGCAACGAAGTAGAATGATGTATATATCTTACGTGGCTTGCCATCAGCCGCCTCATTGCCATGGTCACCAGCTGACATTGAATGACAGCTGTCACTCAACAGAGCGGTCTGATTTGAAATCTGTTCTAACCTTTACAAAGACAAACAACATCGATCAGTATCGATCACAGACAATGTTAGAAGATTGTTGGAACATTCATGAACCTTTCCAGTTGAATAATCAATTTATGAGTTTTCAGACTTTCTTAATCTGGACAAGAATACTTTGATGTTTGTTGTTCATAAACAGAAAGTTTCATGAATGATTCATCATCTTCTGTCTCACAATACAACATGCCTGCTTACCGTGGTTTGCAATATCTTTCTGCATGTAATTAGGTGTATTCAAGTAGGAGCCTAGTCTGTGTGCAGAAACATCAAACTCATTATAATAATCAAGAACAGAAATTATAGTTGAATATTAGTTTTGAAGTCACCAACACTATTACTCATTGGCTTAACAAATTTAAGAAACCATTGTGAAATATTTTACACTAAGTCAGAAATCATGCACAGTGAAATGGAACATTAGAACAGCTACCACAGTAACATAAACGATTCTTGTAAGTTTCATGTCAATCTAAAATATTTTCCTGCTTATATTCTTTTGAAATTCATCACATTCTCTCGATTTCTTAATACAAATTATTACGATTGTATCAAATGTTTACACATTCTCTCATATACTGAAATAATGACATTCTGACAGATGTATACCTTGATTGCGGGTCAGTTTTGTGAGCTGCAACAGAGAAAAACAGTAAACTTGAAAGATTGCAATGATAATTTAGTGATTTTACAGCATTTAGAAATGTCAATGATGTGATTAACTCATTTTTATCAACTGGAAAAACAGTTTGTAGAAAGCTAAACAAACATAAGTTTCTCGCATTATATTTAGACAGAAATATGCGAGCGATAAATTTATTAGATACAATTATGAATTCCTTATGCAACAAGACAGAAAATAGACTGAAACAACATCAAAACTGGGTGATATAACACACTGATGCAACAAACAGTAGCTGATGAGAAAGTATTAAATGGCTAAGCTGTGTGACTATATACACTGTCATAACTCACTAAATGAACTCAGAAGTAGCAGAGACAGGGGTACTAACTTGTGTACATCAAACACAACAGGAAACAGCTTCAGCAATTAAAATATCATTTGTCTCGTTTTAAAATTATTTTTGAAAAATAAAACTAATCTAGTATCCTCTACGATATGCTAGCTTCTTTGTGCAGATTATCTCAGAATGTTGATGTCCGATAGCAGACAAAATTACTTTCAGCCCACCACTCCCACCCCTCAGACAAAAGTTTGTAAACATTGCGATGATTATATCAATATATTAACAGTATCGGTCCAAAGAGTAAAATATCAATGTCCGACACAAGACAAAACTGCCTCTGACCCCCCCAAATTAAAGTAATGTTATCTGATATCAGACATCGACATTTTGAGATGATCTCTTATTTAGTTCTGATTATCAATGAATATGACTGGTAGTGGGCTACATGAACTGTAGAGGGAATTATAAGAGGTGTCTCACCACCGAGTGAACCGTTCTTCTTCACTTTCTTCCCTGCTCGTCTCTTTTTGTACAACCAGATGCTGAACACACAAAGAGCGATCCACAGTGTGCCCCCTATGATGCTGATCAATGTCGCTATAAACCACGGCTGTCCCACAATTCCTTGCATCATGCCATCGCCATCTTTGTCGCCTGATAACACATTAATGACGTAATCAATCCCAAACTATGGTAAAGAGAGTCTTCAAGATGTGTATTTTACTTTCTGATCTTTATGGGAGAGAAATTGGACCCTGATTAATACAATGAAAAGGAAGTACTTGTAAGACAAAGAAACATGCAAATAATGATGGATAGAAACATATACCAAAGACATTGGCAGCTATAAGCATTTGTACATTTTTATTGCATTGATTATGTAGTACTGATACTAATATATTACATTTTACATAATACCAGATCCAAAATAGTTTGTCACACTTCACAACATATTATTGCATGGCTAAGAATTGCTAAATAAACAAATATATTTAAATACTAATAATTATTATTTAAAAAAAATTATAGCACATTGTAGCAACCTTATAATAAAATAATTAAGAAATCAAACTGATAAAATAATAATTTAAATTATTTTTTAAAATATTATATTAACTAGTCAATTAAGTTATAAAATATTGGTACCTAACGTTAATACGATTACATAAAAAAATAATTATCATTATTATCCCTCTCAAGGCCAGATTAATGCAAATATATACCTGTTATTGAATCCTATTAAATTGAGAGAATGTGCTGTGAGTGAATCATGTGATATACTCGGGTTGCATGAATGCAAATAAATAAATAACTTTTGATCCGATTCAAGTAAAATTTTCACTACATTTGAGGAACTAATTCCTGGTGTAACTAGCCAAGTATGTGACATATATGTCAATTTATTACCCAAATATGAATTGCTAAAGTTTGACCAAAATAAAATACTTAAATAATTTTCAACAATTATTTTTTTTTAATATTTTTCATTAATAATTAGCGGTTACATGCTGCGTATGAAATGTTCATAAATTACTATGCTACAGAATGGAAAGCTAACTAAATGTATATGGTAAATAAAACTGAAATAATTTCAGTTTGTCAGAGTGCATGTATTTTCAAGATTTAAAAAAAAATGGCGTTCTTTGTGATCATAGCCGTCATCCCGTCTGAACTATTAAGTTGGTGTTATATTTAAAATCACAGTACAAAACATTCCCCTTCGATGGCAGCGTTCGTTATAAACTCGATTAAAAAATCCCATCAAAGTCCGAATTACTGGAGTTCGACATAATGACAATGTCGAGAATTACAACAAAGCTAAAAAACACCACCCGCTTCGTTGCGCGGCGCATTAATACTTCTTTACAACAAAATAGACCGCTCAAAAGTTAGCATTTAATCGTAGAAATCGCCTGCGGATGCATGTTTTGGAATAATTCCTGGGTGCTTCCATGTTTATGCCCGCAGCAAATGTTAAACTTTAATCTCATTGGCTGAAAATCACCATTAAAATATTCACTGCGTGGCGTAAAAGAGGGACCGGAAATCACGGAAATCGCCAACATTTCTCACTTTTGATGCTTCCCAATGAAACTTCAATATTATTATATGCTAACTGCCGAAATAAATTGCCGTTATTGGATGACACTGTTTCGCGGTACCAGTTTAAATGTGCCCCTGTATTCGGGTTGATTTGGGCGTTCTGGCCGTGAGGCATACTCGGGTTGATTCGGGCGTTCTGACCATTAAAGTACATAGACTAGAGAAATAAACCACAGCTATATGCGTGAAGATGTTCATCTAGTTGGAAGATTATATTTTTTATTAAACAACTAGGAAACTCAACTCACATCAACGTTTCAACCATAACTATACAGTTTATTTAGGATTCACACTGTTACAATTTGAGTGTTTCAACCGTTGTACATCCCCAGTACTTCGACACACTACATATTGTTAGTGTCAACCACATTGACAGAAGTGGACCACAGACCTAGGACCAAGGGCGAACTTTTCACGCCATCCCCCATCTTGTTCCAAGCAAGCACTTGGACCCGGTAGACCATGTCTGGCATCAGGTGGAGTGGGGTCACGTGGAACGTGCTGGCATTCGTCGTAATCTCACGGTTGAACTTCGATTCGTTTCCAGAAATAAAAATCTGAAACAGGTATCTTCTTGTTCAGTAACTCAAATTGGATTTTATAATTTCAATCAACAGGTTGAAACTAAAAGTGACCTTGTGTTGGCTACATGTTTACGGTTGTACTTAATTAAAGATGACCATCAAGGAGTGAACAAATATAAACTAAAGCAAAGCCAACGTAACTGAGCATTCACAGTTCATAAACACACAACTCTGGTCTTGATAAACTGGTTTTACATGAGAAAGAAACTTCCAAGATACCTAATAAAATAACATTCTAAATGGACATACAGTCGTACATTTACAATCACCTTAGTAATTCAGCAATTAAGGTCATCCTAGGATAGTCCAAAATTATTTTTTACCCGAGACAGAGGGAGTTGATGAAGTCTTACCTTATAGCCTCGAATGGGGCCGTTGATTTCACTGACTGGAGGTGGTTGCCATGAAAGATGAAGGGTTCCGTTCTTCTCAAACTTTGCCTCTACCTTCTGTGGTGGTGCTGTGGGTACTGGAAGGAGAACACATCTCACTCAGATAATCACACCCACAGTGGTTACAAATATATTCATTTCTTATTTAAATTATGTTTGTAATAACACTGAGTTCATCATTCAGCAAAGTTTAAATAAAAAATTATTGTTATTAGAGACATATTAAGATTGTATATAAAATTCATTATATATACTCTGCTTCTTAATGTCTCAGTTATGTTTGGTCAAGATACAAGGCAGTTTGATCTATCCAATCCACACTAACCTGTCTAGTAACACTAGGTAGGTACGTTTTATAGAGCACAATATTAAATCACTACACTTCACCTCTGGGACACCCGTTCAACTTCGTTCCCACACTGCAATTACTGCAGAAAGATTATTTGCACACATTATACACTGCTGTCTATAGCTAGGTACTCCTTTATATAGCTCAGTGCGCTGAGGCATTTGTAGAAGAATAAAACACATTACAAATCTGACATTACACAGACGAGAGTAAGAAGTCATGATTTTCTGCATCCATGCATATTGCTATACTAACCATCTTCGAACGTCCGGATTCTGACAATATTGCTCCCATGTCCCTCTACGCTGCTGTAGAAGGGTTGCACGCGAATCTCATACCATGTGAATCGGTGTAAGTTGCGTAACACATACATTGTCGCCCCGTTCCCCGTTACAGTCTCGATTGTGTATTCGATCCGCCCACTGTACGATTGGTCGGCACGGTGTTGGTTGGAGCCGGGCAACACGCGGTACTTGATGTGGAATCCTTCGATGTAACGCAGTGCCTTTCTTACCTTAGAGATGAGAAAATGAGTATTGCAACCAGTCAGCTGAGGTAAATAAGATATGTGATATAATATGTCATGCCACAACTTGTGGGATGTTGCTGTTGTCAACCCCTCCATGAGTTGTGGCATGGCATATTATATCACACCACATATCTTACAACATCCCACTTCTGACACCAAATGTCGCAGAACGTAATGCGTGACAAGAATGGCTATGCCACTATGCTACATTAATTATACACTGTCTGCAAGACACAGCAGACAAACTGATAACTGCACTCACCTCCCAGTTGATCTTGACCGCTGTAGAACTGATGACCTCTGGCTGTTTCATCTGTACCACATGACCACTCAGTTTCTCGGCAACCAGTTGAAGGTCATATGGGGTCACGGTCGGCCGCACACCTGTTCCACCTGAATAAGTAACAAGTCACGAGTAAAACTGTGTAAACATTGCAAAATAATGGCCAGATAAGTAAACAGGTTAGTATTACTTAAAACCATAACTCATTCTACGAAATAATGACTTGTGTAACAATAAATCAAATTTTCATGTGATCCATCCTCCGATCGACCAGATGGCGATGATTTACTTGAAAATTGATCTTCCAGAAATAGAATGTTCATGATGTCACTGATAGTCAAAATGACTTTCCACAATGACACACAAGAAAGCAATGTATTTACTTCAGTTCCAAAAATTCAGTAACATGTCTGATGTTTATTTTGCAGTGTCCTTCTCTAGAGTTAGTGACCTGTAACCTCAGCAAACTGAGGCAAAGCAGTATACCGGAAGAAGAATCCCTAACACCTTTCCCTGTGTGAGATTATTTACTTCCCATGGTATACACACCAGGTAGAAGCGACCAACAACTTTTAGTGTCTCTTCTGAAAGTGCGATGAACAAAATTGCCCAAGCTTTGAAATGTCAGCAGGTGGAACCAAACCACCATCCTTTCAATCAACGGTCAGAGGTTCCAACCACTAGACCGCCGGCTGACAGTCACATCTGTATACATGAACAACAATTTTGCACACCAACCTGTGGTTCTGACTGGCACGGAGACCTGACTTGGCAGACTGCGTCCGTGAGAGTTCTGGGCCCTGATAAGGAACATGTAGACGGTGTCTGGCCGCAAGTTCCTCACTGTGTACCTCTGTTCTTCCACACTGTCTGTCGCAACAATCCAACCCTACAACAACAAGCTCGTCATCAGTAATAATAATTGTATTTATATCATCATTTAAATCATCAGATCCACGGTAATGCCTGTTAATGAACATAATACATATAAAGTACATTAAAAAACAATTTTTTTTATAAGATAATAAAAATGCACATATAAATAAAAATTATATAAATAATAGATACAAATTTTATACGATGTATACATGGTTATAAATAATAATGGTGATGAGCAAACTGTAAAATAAGTAATGAAAACCATCTTGGAAGCAAAACAAAATTAAAAAGAAAAATGCCTTTAATTTTTATTTAACCGAGTGTGATTTTCTAATCTAAAAAATAAACAACACCACTTTGTAATACTGGAACCAGACAAAATTAACACCAAAGAATGCTATAATGATTTGCATTTAACAGTATGAAATAGAACATACCTCTCCTGTTTCGTGACTAAAGTAGTCGACAGTGTAGGCGAACACGGGGGAGGCGCCGTGGTTCGTGTTGGCCTTCCAAGACAACGTCATAGTGGTCTCAGTGACGTCATTGATCTCAGGTTTGGAGGGTGGGCCAGGGAATGTCGATGGCTCTGGAGTTCGATGGAAGATCACTGCGGGATTTGTTGGAGCTGTGAAGGAATCAACATTTGTGCATCAGAAAACGAGAAGTTAACATTTTCACAATTTGTTTATTTTATTTTAATTATTATTGATTAATTCTACTTGAACTATAAAGGTTGTCTAAATAGTTTTAAAGGAAATTATACAGACAATAGCTTCGAAACCAACTGAAATTATAAATTACTTCATTATAACAAAGCACTATATTACTGACATTTACTCTGGCCTGTTTTTTTTCTCCAGACAAATGTAATTTGTACAAAATAAGCAAATTTCTTTCTAAACTTCTTGTTGCTTGCACATTTAGATAACTGGAAGTAATTTGAATGGTTCTCAACACATAAGAGATCATCACAGAACGTCAATGTCCAATAGTAGATTAAATTACTTTCACCTGGCCTTAGCCCCCCACCCCGTCCCCTCAAACAAGTGTGTAAACATTGATATATTGATATCAATACATTAACAGTATTGGCCAGAAGACCAATGTCTGATGCCTCAATCCCCCCTCACCAAACAAAAGTAATTTTGTCTAATATCGGACATCAATGTTCTGAGATGATCCCTACAACCTATGGTGACAAGTGACGGGGGCTTCTCAAAATCAAAAAGAAGACTCACATTCGACGATGAGCGCAGCGCTCCAGGTTGTTTCTCCCGTCTCACTCGACACCTTGCATGTATACATGGCTGTGTCCGACATACGCAACCCTATAACAGGGTCAAAGGTCAACACTGGGTAACAGCGAGTAATAATAAACCCTACAAGACAGTCGAATAAGAATTTTAAATCATCAACAATATAAGAGCAATTAAAATACACAGAAAGGTCACAGATCAAGATTTGGCAACAACAAATAATAATTATGAACTTTATTTATATATTCGTAACGTAACAAATAAATAAATTGATTCCGAGTTCTGAGTAATCAGAATAAGAACTAAAAAAACATAATATAACAATAAGGAGCAAATTCCAGAGTCAGTGTGCACAGCAATAGAAAAAGCCATAATTCCTATGATAGAATTGATTAAATTACACAATTTGCAACAAACCAGATATCTGGAGAGTCCCCGAGTCGAGCACAGTGATTCTTGCATCAAACATCCGCAGCAGGACGTTGTTCTTGTACCAGCGAATCACCGGCTTAGGACTGCCACTGCAGGAGCATACCATCATGGCCACGCTGTCAACAGGAAGTGTCTGGTTCTGGGGGCCCTGGTGTATGATGGGAGGAGGTCGGGGGTCAACGTCTACAACAGGAAACAAGGTTAGGTCATCAGATTTCATTCAGGCTCTGCCATCACTGATTCCCATGAAATGTTGAATTGCTTAATTAAGTAATTATGCAATGGCTGTTTACATATATTTATTAATATTATTATTGTATTCAATATTTTTACCTAAAATACTTTTAAATGAGTCTACTTAAAATGTACTTACTCCTGACCTGGAGTACTGATGTCTGACTTGGAGTAATTACCGTGACCTGGAGTACAGACCCCTTACCTGGAGTTCTTACCCCTGACCTGGGATATTCACCCCTGACCTGGAATATTCATCCTTGACCTGGAGTACTCAACTTTGACCTGCAGTATTCACCCCAACGTAAAGTACTTAACCCTGACCCGGAGTACTCACCCTTGACCTGGAGTCGCGCCCTGGAGTAAGCACTGCCAGCAACACTCAGGGCTTGACAGATGTAGTCGCCAGTGTCTATCATGTGGACTGGTTCTATCACCAGTGTCCCAGACTCGGTTACAGAGAACCGCCCCCGGTCCTGGTGGGGGAACATCAGGTCCTGCAAGGGCGACCAGGTACACAGTCATGAACAGCACGACATACAGCTTGTATGTATATGTATAACTATAACCATAACCAAGCAAGTATATATGTGTACAGTGGAACCTCACTATTAAGGTCACTCTCAGAACTGGGCAAAAGTGACCTGAATAGCGAGGTGACCGTATTAGCAGGACTAATTTCCTATACTTTACTGTTACAACATACTTTAAGACTGTCCCAGGGTGACCTTAGTTGTGAGGTGACTGTATTACAGAGGTGACCGTAAAGCGAGGTTATACTGTATATAATTATGTGTAGACGTGACTGTGCGTCGTGGTATGTTTATATTTTCTTCCTACACGACTTGTGACATTGCATCAGTGTCTGCCTAGACAAGGTGCTCTGTGAATCCCCGACAACTTTGTCAATACCTCTAGGTGTGATCTTTCATTTTCCCCAGCACCGACACCAGAAACTTAATAATAAATGTTTTTCTTTCCTAAATCCTCAAGCGTCGATAATGTCAATAAGGTACCAAGAATTTGCACAAATGTGGGAACGTAAAATTTAATTAAATAGTCATCTACCACTGTTTTGGAAGGTCACATGCATGTGATGACCACATCACTGTGCCAACAAAATTAGTTTTGATGTACTCCCTGGGTAATCGCAGCCATGCAGTTACAGAGACATAACTGTGTTGGGTAGAGTACATATTATTCATATTGTTCACGCATTACATATCAGGACATTAAAGAACAGAATTCTAAACTAAACGAAACGATGTGAGGAAGCAGCTTTAATGATGTGTCTTAAGATTCCTACCTGTGCTGCCTACCTGTGTTAATGATGTGTTGGGGTTCTTACCTTGTTATTGCCCTTGCTCCAGAAGACAGCAGGCGGGGGGTTACCCGTGACCTCACAGCGAAACGAAACACGGCGGCCAACCCCAACAATCTTGTCTTTTGGGGTCACAGTAAATGACGGGTGGGCTGAAAGGAACACCAAAAACGCGATTTAAAAATTGCCCTATTAATGCATTGCTTTGGTCCCAAAATAAACATGACAGTTATTATAAAGTTGACTTTTTAATAGTTACATTCAAGAGTGTTTTCATGAAAATGAAGAATGTTTTATAGGCAACATGCAACATTCTAATGGTTTTTTGATGGCTGTTTCCATTTGGTTTAAACTTGTGTATTCTTCAATTCTTATTCTTGTATTTGAATTTGGTTTATTTCTATTATTTATGTATTAATCTTATGTAAAGCTCTATGAATGTTATGCTTATGATAAATAAACATTATTATTATACTGCTGTCAATTAAAAATAGAAAATTACCTTACTATTAAAAAGTGCCTTCACAGAATAGTCTTACTCGGTCTTTAAAACCCAACACACCAATGAGTAAGAAAACACTAAGAATTAATGTATTTACACAAGAACATTTCAGCTCCTAGGCTGAACAATGGGGGCGTGAACAGATCATGATACAAGAATGTGTGGCGGGACGTATTAATTACAGTAAACATTAATATAATAAATAATTCACAATGTCTCAATACAGAGTAGACAGATGATGTTCGTAACTTATCGATGACTTCGAACCTTTCATCCTGGGGTTATTAGGGTCACTCTATGAATATTTAAAAGATCACCGATACCACACTTAGTGGTTTAATTTCTTGTGATAAAAGTTCTGCCTTCATATCAGTTTAAAGAGCGGCAGCACAGGGCAACAGCAATAATAATATGTGGTAAATTACAGCTGCTGAAACTATCGCAATATATTTAAGTGATTCCAAAGGTAAACTGTAATATATAATACATATTGTTTTTATATTTATATATGTTTTGTTTTATAACTGTATCTCTATTGGTAACTTCTCGTTCATCAATGGAGAAACCTGTTTTATGAACTATCGGTCAACTATTGTTTTTATCACCTTTAATCCTGGTCAAGTAAGATCTGTTTCAAACACATCAGTTTAATACTACGTCATGTCAGTTAGTAATCTTTACAAGTCCACCCAAGAGGAAACTGAAGAAACACCTGCACATGATCATTATCAATAAACAACCTTCTTCAAAAACAGGCTTTCAAATGTCTAATTATTTATCCTGATTGAGATACACTTACAGCGAACGGTCAGTTTAGCGAGTGCTTCTATGAAGCCAACCGAGTTCTCCGCTCGGCAGACATAGATCCCCTCATCCGAAATCTTCACTTTATCTATCTTCAGACTCCTGTCTGGCAGAATCCTGGACCTAGATCACACAGAAACAATGACAGCTATGTAGAAAGAGAACAAACAAACAGCTGAACTCACTTCACAATATATGTCAATTAAAAATAAAGGTAAGTTTTTATACAGCGCAGTGTCCAGTCCGCTGGACTGCTCAAAGCACTTCACACTACTCCCTGGCAGACCTGTTCAGTCGAACACCATCTCAACTTCCATGGGAAGCATTCAGCCACGCTGCAATTAATTCACGAAGACTATCCGTACACAAATATCCATCACTATATACAGCCACGTATTCATTCATACAGCTGCGTTCCACTAAGCGCTGTAGCATCACTGACTCAGTTAATGAAGGGTTGCTTATAATGATGTATATTCTGAGTTTCCCTGTCTCTTTAATGATGCTAAGTTAATATGTTAATGCCGACGTTTCTGTTTTCCATTACGTGATCAACACTGATCAGCGTAAAATTTGTTATTGTAAATTGCTCCAACGTGAAAGCAAGATGTCTCTTCAAATAAATGTTAACACCACCATTTTTGTAAATAAAATGTTTAATCATTAACGAGCATAAAACATACAGTAGTTAATACCTCATTATTGAATGTTACTGCCAATCAGTGAGAGTTCATGTAGTGTCAAATTGTTTGAGTTCATGTGGTGCAACATTATCAGAGTTCATGCAAGAGCAGCTACCATGGCAGTTCCAACAAATCAGCATTACAGGTAATCATTTTTTCTGTTTCATGCAAGTTAATATTGATTTGTCGCCTAAAAAGATGTTTTTATATATTGTAATAACACCTGGGGACTGTTTCACTAACATTCTTATGGGGTCATAAGCCCGATTCGGCTCATTAAAATTTATTTCACTCCTTAACTCCTTATAATACTGAAAACTAACAACAACAGGGGCCAGTTTCTTGGAGCGGCTAAAAACGATCTTAACATTAAGATGTCTTGGTAAATGTCGCCATTTTTTAAATATTTAAACAAACATAGGAGTTTACACAAAACACGTGACACTAAGTAATTGGACGTGCCACATTCTCGCCAGTGTGTCACGGAAATAGTGTCCTCAATGACATGACAGCGATGTTTTATGTCAGAGCTGGTAAAAGTACATTTATTTTGTACATGAGTAAAAGTACTAGTAACTAGGAAAAAAGCTACAAGTAAAAGTACTTCAAGTACAAGTAAAAAGTAAACAACTGTACTTGAAGTAAACACAAAAGTACTTTTCTAAGTTAATGGCTTGACATTTTGTTTTGCAATTTGTATGCCACCTGATAATAATGCAGGCTAATGGTAATGAATCAGCCAATTAGAAAATATTACCAATTGTAGTTTCCGCTGATATCTATAGATCTCTTCTGGGGGCAAATTATTCTGGGTTCCTGCACAGATCATTTGTTGTAAACATCATGTAATCAGTTAACACATAAATTATGGATACTTCATAATATTTAGAAAAGGACACTTTAATTGTACTTTGTTACAGCTAAAAGTACTTCTTAATAAATGTACTTTGTTACTCAAGAACAAAGTATACTTTCCTACTTAAGTAACAAAGTAAAAGTACTTAGTTACATTCCGGCTTGTTTTACATTTTGCAAAAACTCTTTATAGCAAGCAACAGATTCTATTTAATGATGTATTCTCCTGAAGAGCTCGCTGTCTTAGTGAAAGAGTCCCCTGCACCTAGACATGACTACGGAACTTCCCGCACCTTCCCTGTGGGATCTGCCCCTCCTCCTTCTTCCATACGATGGTTGGCGTGGGGTCTCCGTTGGCCTTGCACTGGAACTGGACCGATTCATTCTCCTCCACTTCCAACTCCTGGGGCAGCTTGACAAAGGTGGGCTTCTCTGAAAAGGTGCACACAATAACATGCTTCATAATAACAAATATATCTTCAAAAAATTATTACAGAACAGAGTGTATCTCCATAATCCTGTATGACCAATAATCTCTCAGTTTTGCATGTACTCAACTTCTGTAGGTGTGCTGGCAAGCCCATTAGGGTGGTTTGCAGATTTAGAGTTTTTTATTTTACCTGGGTTGTCCGTCCTGGAGGGGTGGGATCTTGGGTAACTGTGCTGCTTGTGGATAAGTGTAAGCAGTCACCGGTGGGTGATGATATGCTAACTTGCAGCCTGGCATTATAAAGTAACACTGTAGCTCTCCATGGGTTCCATATGTATAATATCTTTGATTTATAGGCAGCTTTAACCAGAAAATATTAATATGTTTTTTCAGTAATAATGTAAACAAATAATTTCTGTTTACTCTTGTTTATTCACATATCTTTAATACTAGAATTGGGCGTTTACTTACAAATAATAAAAATATATGTTTATATGATATACGAACATGTCACGCTTGACTGACCTCTCACATAGAGCCGTGCAGGGATACTCTCCTTCTCTCCTGCCTTGTTCTGTGCGACGCACACGTACGTCCCGGAGTCGTGTTTGTGCGCATCTTGAATGAGCAGATTCCCAGGCTCCTGGATCTTCAGTCGCCCGTCTGTCTCAATGAACTCTCCCCCTTTTTTCCACTTGATCTCGGGCTCGGGCAGGCCCTTGGGCGAGCGACATTCCAAGACAGCCGACTCACCGACCGCGACTTCTGTGTTCCTTGGGTTCACGCGGAAGTCATCCCGTAAAACTGGAAATGAAAAAATATTATTTTATTATATAATAATAATATATTCTTATTTCCACAATAACATTGTAATGATTATATGCATGATTCTATGTTTTTGTTTTACAATTATTGTAGAAAAGGTGAACACAGAAATGTAATACATGTGAAGTGCTTTCCCCTTCCAAAACAGTAATCACAGTTCTAATACATGAACAGTTTGAATTATAATAACGTAATAATATGAACATAATAAAGTAGTATTTTTGGGTTTCTTGCACAATTTCTATATATCAAACCAGCATTCGATAATATTGGAACATGTAACTTTTGTACAATTTCTGAAAAATTAAAACAGTTCTGGCAAATGTTATGCCACATATTGATATACACTGAACTTTTAGAATTGCCCTTGCGAAGGCTTGTCTCAAATTTTTACTTTTACATGTTTCCTGGGTCTTATCGGACCTTTTATATAATTAAAAGGACGTTAGTCTGTTCATAGTTTTCATGTATTAATTAATATTACATTCTTTAGACTATGCTAACTATGTTGAATATATATTGCCTGTCAAATTGTGTTTAGTAAGCCTGTTACAATGGTCGCAATTTGAAGGCACTGCCATGGGTGCATGTTCAAATAGTAAACAAAACATCCAGTTTCAAAATTTTATTGGCAATATGGCCGAGTCGGGCTGAGTTAATTGCTATACCCTTTGATGTTCTACGATTCTTACTTCCCTACGGTCAACATAGCCGAGTTCAAACCATATCGGGCAAGTTCATTAAGAATGTTTGATTATGATGTTTGAATAATTTCAAACATCATAACACTTTGGCATAGTTATGCAATTGTTTTGGCATATATCAAAACAATCGCACACATTTTAAGTCGGCGACATCCACATCACTTCATTGTCAATGTTCTTAATCTAAATCTGTATCACTTATGTTAAGTTATTGTTCGCGGGCATCAGAAACTAGAGTTGGAAAAAGGCATGAATAGCACAAAAATGTAGGAAGTAATCTGATTTAGGAAACGATCATATTTTTTAGTTCCCTCAGTGGATCGAGTGGACAGTTAATGATCAACGCCGCATGAATTCTGGGACAGGATATATTCTAGCGACACACCAGCAGGTTCGATAAACTACATTACCTATCCAGCAGATGGCACTGTTGATGTGGAAAACTGTTTACTTTGTGTGAGTACAGCTGCTAATTCCAGCATGCCAGGGGTGAACCAAAGTGTATTGATCATTCATGTCAAGTTAATTAGTAAGCAAACAGCGAGGCAGTGTTCCTGAGGTCCTGTCAGCTGAACCAGTCAGGATCAAACATCTCACGCACTTCGGTAATCAGAAACAACCTTAAGGAAAAGGCCTGCTTCGTAACCAAATGTAGAGTTCTTTTACAATGATAAATTAAAGGCAATTTAGTCATATTTGAATATCGACTGGTCTTTAACCTTTGACCTGGGTAAATTTGGATGTAGTCAAGCAGTGTTTTTTTGTTGGTCAGTTTTTGAAATGGTGTTTAAAACTAAGGGTATTGAATTTAGTGGCTACTTTATTAACTAAGCAAAAGTGAAATGGAGAAAATAATGCAAACATTTTTATTAATATAACATTATTATATGTGTAAATAGCATCAATTTACGCATTATATAATCATACATAAACCCAAAATGTAAGTACTTAATAACTATTTAAAATTATTTTATAATAACTATTTTGGTGTGATCTATTACAATTGTGTGAACCAAACCACGCCCCTTTGAACCATTGTACAATACAAAACGACAAATACAAAATTACTTTAGTTTTAAGCTTGGTAACACAATAAATGGAAATGAAATGTGACTAGTTCAGTCTTCCCAGTGGCAGTCTGGCTTCATATAAATATACTTGGCCTCCTGCTGCCACTGCTGTGACTCTGCCAAGGTGGGAATCACTATCTCATGTGTGTGACTTTACCAGGAAGGCACCTCTGGCAGGAATCACATATCATCACTGCTGTGAGTTGACAGACAGACAGACTGGACCACCAACAGACTGCCACTTATTATCAGTGGTTTTCATGTGCTAATTAATGGGTGGCCGTAAAGTACCTGTTAGTTTTTATGTCTGCTTGTCGACACTGTGTCCTAACAGAATATTAGGTTTCAAAATGTGATTAAGATGCTTTTAATGTGTACTTTTTTACACAAAAATCAATATTCAATACTTAATTGATATCTTTATAACAAAGAGAGCCGAGAAACTTCTGTACCAAATAGTATGCCTGTTTTAATGACATCGTAAGTAATTCACCGCCACTCTATATTTACAGGGTGTGTGCAGTTTGGAATTATCAAATTGTAGACGTTATTTATGATCAATACGTATAAAAATTAACATATCTAAATTACTAAAACTCAATCTAAAATAACAATGAATTTGTGCAGCTTCAATTAAAGCACTGCAAATAAAATTACAAAAACTAAACATTCAAATTCATGCTCACAAACAAAATGGGAAACTACATTCATGCAAGTTACTTCAATTTGTTTTTAAACCACCCAAAGATTTAAACAACACAGTATAAACTGCCACAAGCTATATTTATGTCCTTCTACACATTAGCACGCTACATAACCCTGGTGTCACTGCCATCAGGGCAGGGAACCCAGTGAAAGCAACTAATCAACCTCACATACAGGAGAGGCATCCCCAATGGGGCATGAGAAATGTCCACCCCTGCTGAGTGCATGGAGATAAATGTTGCTTTCTATTCCTCCCACTTGCCGCCTGCTGGTTAACCTCAATTCTCCCCCTCACACCCCCTGTCGCTACACCCCCAAACATCTTCAACCCCCTGCTATGCCCCACTGGTCATACATCAGCCTGCAGTTTAATTACAATAACATCTCAATAACAAATTATTGACTATAAAATGTTTACCCAAGAAATATTTGATTATAAAACAACATTGTCCGAAAATACAATTGTTATTTGCCACTGCATGGTTCAAATAAAAAATCTAGATTACTGCTGTATGCTGTACAGAACTACAGACCCATAATAAATACATCTTCTGCATGACATAAATGTACCCAGTAAGACAAGATTACATCTTTAGTGTCAGTGCCAGAATCTGCACCAGAATCTATGCCTCAGTATTAGGAGGTTAATGTGTTAGTGCACTAGACTCAGTATTTTGGTTCCAGAAACAGTCTATAACAAATCTATTCCACTGATCAAAACTGATTACTTTGATTACAGGATACAGCCTTTTTATTACATTCAAAGCTTGCATTATACTTCAATTAATAACAGTGTGAATATGTTTAAAAATTAAACTGGCGATTATTTAAGAAGAGCGGGTTAGTAAGGGTTACATACAGATATACAGCAAAGTAGGACTCTCCACAAGTCAAAGGCTTCTCTGTCCACTTGCTTTGCCTAGCCTTGTCTCCTTTTTTAGGTCCGATGTTTTTAGAGGCACTGCTTCGATGCACCAATTTGATTGCAAAAATGCCTTTATCCAACAAAACAAAACTACGCTGTGGTTTCATTGTCCATATCCTGAAAGCTGACTAGAAGTACTACTCACTCACCACAACAATGTACCACAAACAATGCACTACACATAATGACACACACTCCACAAATAACACGTGACCTTGTAATAAACCCTTTTTGATGAAAGCCAGTCAAATTTAACAGATGGAATGAGTGTCATAATGACGACCAGGGACAAGCACACACACTTGAGTTATGACCAATTTACAAATTACGAGTGCCAGGGTGCATGCACGTGTGCGTGCCGTGTGCATGCCGGGCACTTTATTTAATCAGTCTCCTACCGGTCTAGTGCCAGCCAACTTTGATGACCCCATCATAACTTGATTAGTCCTGATGGACCAATATAATTAACCACTGTTTGTTCATTAAAGTCGCTCCTTGTCCACAGTAGACATTATTTATGGCCTCACAAAGGAGATGGTCTAACCAATGTAGCAGACACACATCAACGGGCAGCTGAGAAATTGTATTAAGTTAGCCAATTCTGTGGAGAATTCGACATTAACACAATTATTCAGCACTGATATGCGTCAATCATGACAAGTTCCTATCCGTTTCTAGTGGACAGAAATGCAGAAACCATGTCATTTACTTCCATCGTAAGAGCGGAATGAACTCCGTTACCATTCCATTGCACAGTTGTATTTATTTCAATTCCAATCTGTCCTCAATTCCAGTGACCGGACTGAGGAGATCACTGGAATTCGACTGGTTTATTTAAAGTCGGCAACTGATTTTTTTCATTTCCATGTGCCCATGGAATTGTTTACTTCCCCTAGCATTGACACTAGACAGAAAAGACCAACTAGGAAGTTTGCAGGGTGGAGTGAATGAAATTGTCCAAACTTTGAAATTATGGCAGGTGGAATTGGACCATCATCACCTCAAATCAACTGATCGACAGTCAGGAATTCTAACCTCTAAACCAGCTATTGGTATTAACAACATCATCTCTCTCCCTGCTCACCGAGACTGACCCCAACAATTGTAAAGGTCATCAGTAAGACCACTAGTTAGCAGTAATGGCAGATGCGTAACAACAATGATTACCACAGGAGGAGAACAGCTGAGACTAGGAACACTGCTTAAAGCAACTGCATAAGACGAGCTTACTCTGAAAGCTTTCAAGAGTTAATCCCACAGCTTTTACAGCCATCCATTGTGCAGTTAATTAGAAAATTAGTATAAAACATAATTTATACAATGGCCATTGTTTGTTGCATATACCAGTAACAAAGTTTCTTTTTATTTGTGGAAGAAAAAAAAATTATCTGACTGAAATGCAGTTTTTCATACAATGGAAATGTGTTGGATATAATGCATTTTATATATATATATATATATATATATATATATATATATATATATATAATGTGTATATCTGTATTACAAAGTATGAGAAGCTGAAATTAGTTACCACAATCATTTATAGACACAACAAATCATGGCAAGAACATTTTAATACTTTGTTCTCTTTGAGTATGTTAATTAAATTACACCAAGATCCCAACACTACCCTTATTTATAAACTACAGCCAGCAGCCTGAAACCACATATGTAGTTGCAGTATACAACACCAGGTGGCATCACTGATTCAACAGGTAGCACCACCTTCCAGCTAGCAGTCTATCCTGAATTTTGTGGTTGCCTAGAAATGATAAGGACAGTTACATGAATGCATTATCTGATCAGACCATCCCCAGATAGGACCCCAATTGCCATTACGCAACAGTCTCTGTAGCTGTTGTTAACAATGCTGCATTGACAGTGGCAGGATAGCATCTGATCATACTAAGACACTGATTAAATCTTCCATCGAATTAACTCTCTCTTCCCTGGTGATCACATTTTCCACCCCACTCAACAATCATGCATCGGTTGGAGTGAAATAGCTCACACTTAATAACTCATCAATCTGAAGTGTTTTGATAAAACCACCCACAATCGATGGGTGGATCCACGGCATTGTCTGTGCAAGACAAAGGAAGCATGGCAAATACAAACAGGGGGTCCTCGGGGGAAAAGACACTGCTGAAGTCTGACAGCAAGTGACAGTGATGATGAAATACGAGCTTTACGAAGCCCGCTACCTTCAAAAAGAATCAATATTGCTCTGGGGGCGCTTCAAATAACACACCCCATAATGAAACGCAAGCTTAAAAAGCACGCGATCTTAATATGGAGTTTATAATCCCCCAGACGTGTTCTAAATATCGCTTCCTACATCCAACACAGACATTAAACCACCATTACCTAACGCAGCAGTGAAATAAACCTTTGTTCGAAACAAAAACAAAACCATTAATACTTCCCAAAATGAGCCTACTGGAAATAACCCTGCAGAAAAAACTATTGGAACAGTTCACACATTTGTACTGCTATTTTAATTACCTGTACCGATGTCGTGGACAAACAGTCGGTAAGTGATTAATATTAATCAGTTAGCAATTACCGGCAAGTGTTGCTATGTAAGTAGCTTAACTGTTATGCTATTTGTTTAACGAGACCCAGCGTGATGTAACACAGGCAGATCAATAATGCGACCTAAGGGCCCTCAGATTGCTAGTTGTCTGTCCATGTTTAGGGACAGAATTAAACCAGTTCTTTGCAAGATAATGAAATGCAACCGTGGCTTGTCAAAAACAGTTTTCTCAGAGGTCAACGTCACTACTGTCGTTATCAATAGATGTGCATGCATGTGTGGCTGTGCAAACATGTGCGTACACATTATATGCACACTGGGGACGAGTCATTTTTTGTGTCTCCATTGGTGACTATGTTAAAAATTGTCAATGCCCTATGCAGTTACTTTTGAAATGATCTTACAATCGGATAAGTCCAAATCTATTATTTGTTGTGTCATTTTTTTTTATTTACAATGTTAAGCTGCAGGGGAAATTTTTTCACTTTCATTAATCATTGTTTTCAAGATATATCCAACATGCAGGATGGTGTCCACTAAATGTCTTCCAAAACAACATGATTCTTTGTAGGCCTACATATGCATGGATCATATATCATCATTAACAGTTTAGCACATTCTTATGCTGCAGAACAGCCACATGAAAATTAATATTTTCTGTGCAACATAATAAGTGCTGGTGTCCTTAAATATGCCAATATTAAGAGAATAAAAAATCGCTAACACCTTATTCCTTTACAATGAAGTTGAACATAAATAAATGATCTGTAAAGTGCATTACATTTTACTCCCTGGCAGTCCTGTTCAATCCAACACCATCTCGACTTCCCTGGGAAGTATTCAGCCATGCTGCAATTAATGGGCGAAGACTACTCGTACACAAATATCCACTACTGAATATAGCCAGGTATTCATTCACAGCTGAATAAACTGGAGCAACATACAGTGAACAAACTTACCCAAGGTTCGATACGGCAGCACAGGATTCAAACCCCGGCTCTCTTGAGTGAGTCTGATGCTTTACCCATTGCGCCAGACTATCTGTGCATAGGGGCGGTCAGTATCCACTACAGCACCTTCACGAATTGGCATGTGTGTTTGATTGTGTATGCGTCTACTGGTCACTACACACATTCCTTCCCAGTCATCTCCCAAAGTAGGTCCCAGCCAGGGGATATTCCCACAACCCTTGGGGTGTTGGGAGATTAAACAGCAGTCTTATATGCCCTTCACAGTCAAGTACCAAGTATAGAGTTAACTGCCTAATGATCCAGGATGTCCAAACGCTGCACCAAGTCGGACAGTTGGTCAGTCTTCTGTACTTCTGTACTTCTGCTTGCACACATTCATTAGTACACCAGAATTCTAATGAATGGTATTTTTTTCTCCGAATTAATGTTGATTTTATAATCTGTGAAGCCATACAAACACATAGCATAGAAATAATACATTGATGTGCTGACAAAAGCCCCTCCAGACATAAGCCCCTCTGGACAAAAGCCCCTCCCGGACATAAGCCCCTCAGACAAAAGCTCCTCAATCTATGTACATTTATATATTTACAACATAAATAAAATTGGGTGAATAATTGCAAAACTTTTATATTTAGCATACAGTTTTTGATTAACGTTATGTTGTGACATTATTTCCTGTGAGTTATTTTCCTAGAAAAAAATTGTGACTATTTTTAAAAACAATGTCAGGTTATCACCTCAATAACTCAGCAAAAGAGAGAGTAGACGATTATTTGTTTCAACCAAATAAACATTGGGGTATATATATATTAAATATAAACAGTTTTCACCTTTGAAATACTGCTGTCAAAAGTGCTTACCTTTTTATGCAAAAATACACCCATTTTAGCTCTTCAAGTAGCTACAGAGAAAGAAGCAAATGTGTATGAATCTTGCTAAAGTTGTCTTTCCTTAAAGATAAGACCATAAATTATCCCTAAATTTTTTTTTAAATGGGATATTGTTTATTTATCAGTCTATATATATATATATATATATGTTATATAGATTGAGGGGCTTATGTCCAGGAGGGGCTTTTGTCCAGAGGGGCTTATGTCCGGCTGGGGTGGCTTCATTCATCAACCTCTCAGAAAATAACTACTTTTTCTTCCAATCAACACTCCTTTAATTAAAATAGGACTTTGTGAAGCCTAGAGTTATCTGTTCATTTTTCAGGGACATCTTTCAAACAACCTTTTCATAACCATTCAACATTTAAAAACAAAAAAATTTTCTCATCCTAACCTCCTGCTTTGTGGTATCCACACAATAACAATAGGAATTTTTCACAGCAAAATTTTCTCAATGCAAAGATCGGTTCCTCCACCACTTTATCTGTGCCATTTTGCTAATATGGTCGTCACGCTTGAACGCAATATTACTAAATATTCTAGTCACATCCAGTGGTGTTCACGTGTGAACGTGTCTTGATGAAATTCTCACCACATTTCACGCTGCTTCAACAGAATTATGCAAACGTGCAATTGTGCCGCCTTCGCCAACACCTGCGACATTAAATCAATCAGCAGACAAATAATTTATCAGCTGCTCCAGAGCTACATCAGAAAACTTGTCAAGCCCATGCACGCGTGATGAATGCATTGAAGTTGATTACGTCATGCCCGTGGTGCTCTATCTGCATAGATTCTGCCCGACTCTATTTAAGTCGTCTTTCTTGGTATTGATTTTACTACAGATTTACCTGGATTAGAGCTTTCGAACGATCACAGTAATCACCTGGCTGGAGTCGACAACAATAAGATTTGCACATTTTTCTCCACTGACAGTCATAAGATTTATGTGTTCTATTATCTATATGCACAGATTCTATTTGATTATGCAGTCACCTTTCTCATTACCTGTGTTCTGCTTTGTACTTCAGAGCCTTCTAGCATTCACAATAATTATCTGGCTTGAGTTCGCCGACAACAACAACATTTACATATCTTCACTCCACTGACAATCGCAAGATTTATGTGTTCGTTTATGTGTTTTATCTGTACACATTCTGTTTTACAACAGTCGTCTTTTCATGTATTGATCTGAAGGTCTATCTTGGTCCTAGCTTAGATTTTAGAGCCTTCTAATAGTTACAATAGTCACTTGATACAAGTTTACAGACAATAACAAGATTTACATATTTTAACTCTGCTGACAAATGCAAAATTTATGCATCTTGAACATATTCTCGATGACAATATTTCAGTGTGAAGTCATCGCCAATCATAATATTTTCTTTGCATGAACTATAAACCATTCACTGATGGTTACTAGATGTCTATACAGGCAGCCACGGAATGTCAGTGGGTTCACGGGGTTGTTCCATTTATGCTCGTGTAAATGGGCGAGAACAGCTGACTACTCCCTATCTGAATCCATTTACTACAGATCCAACATACCTGTGTGTCACTGACACACCTGGATGCCTGATTTACCTGAGTGACACACAACCTACATTTCTACCTGGGCACCAGTTTGTCCAATAGCTCACATTTCAAACCCAACTAATCAATAGACAACAGCCCATAAACGCACCCCCAGAAATACCAAAACATGTCACCATTTAGTATTCTCATAATAGTCAAATGAATTCATGATGAATTCATAAAAAAAACATTCCAGTTTTGTGGCATGTAATTAATGTTTTATTACAATACAAATGTTAAGAAATTAGGCATACGTAAAAAAGCTGGATTAATTTCTAAAGGGAAGCAGAATCCTGCCCTTCTATATTGCTCAGCATGTTTGTCTATCCCACGCCTGATGTATCTCTCATAGAATTTCTACGGTGCGAACACACGCATTGATTTTTATGCTGCTAATATCTTTAGGCAATAATTCAATACATGGCAATTCATGGAAGTTAATTAGTCTGCCGGAAGCACCAAAAGAAAAATCAGTAATCCATAAAGTCCCGGTTGGTAATGTTTCAATTTTTTCCACCTTGACACTGACACTATAACTAAGACATGTGTCTGCATAAATAAATGTGTGTTGTTTTTATAGTTTAACAGCTAAGCCTTGCAGATAATTTCACAGAAAATACAAATTTTTATTTCATGGTATCAGACAAGCTAAGTCCTAATTAATCATTCACGAGGGAAGAACATTTTCCTAGATGTATCAAACATGGTCTGGACTGCTAATGGGGTGGATGTTTATCTGTCTATCAGATGACCTGTGACAGCATCAACAGAGACAAATCTATCAAGCAAGCACTTGTTTAAAGCTACAAAGGTGATTAGAAAACATGACGGCCTATTGCCACAATTACACAAAAAACAGCTGTTGACTGTTCGTTGTTGGCACCAGTACTGATCACATCCACAATTTCATGGTGGTCTTGGCCAAAGGGCAATATATAAACAAGAAGGCCGTGTACAACTATTGTATAAAACTAGTGTCCAAAGTTTCACCTCAAGATTTTCTGTGCTTCTAAAAAAAGATCAGATGATTGATCCTGTTTAACAAGTACATGCAACTATTTCTTGATTCAAAATTATCACAACAAGCTTACACCCGCCCATGGAGAAAGATAAGAATTCATGAGCACCAATATCGCCATTATAGTATTTTCAACATGTGGCGCCACCTGGGGAATGTCTGACCATTCAATGTGTCCACTGAAAAAGCAAATATATCTAAATTACCTTTGTGCTTTTTGGAAAAACAATGCCAATTTGTAGATCAGAGGCCAATGGTCCAAGAAAGTGAATCAAGATAGAAAGAGAAGAGAGGACCGCAGCATCTGGGAAGGAGACACATTTATTGTACCTCCAAGTTAGTGCATTAATAATTAGATTTAATATGTTTGTAAAACTTGGGTCTCTAAATATGTAAAACCCTCAGTATTCGGGGATATGAAATAGTGTTAATATTATATTTATTTAAGATTAAAAAACAAACTAAAGTAGGCTTCTTTGCCAAACATTCCTTGCCCAGATGTAACTCCCTGAATTCTTATCAATAAATATCATTGGTCGATGCCACAGGACAAAGATCAATGCATCTCATTGGTCAATGCCACAACTGGAATAAAGTTCACTGCATCTCATTGGTTGATGCCACAGCTATAAAAAGCTCAATGCTTTTCATTGGAAAACATCTTTAATAGAAGACACAACAAAATCTTCATTTATCGTCAACAAGAAACTAATCATTCACTATTCACTGTAAACGACAAGAACTCAAACATCATTTCCCGCTGATATGACATAACACAATCGCACGAAATGGCAAAATGAATTATTCATGTCGTGCCACACTCACCAAGAATATCTCTAGTGACAATTAACGCCCCGCCGCATCAAAGTCAGTCAATGAAAGTTGATGAAAGTCAATAGAACACTTACAGAAGGCCGCATTATGTACCCCCTGGTGGGTCCATTCACCTATTTCTGCATGCGTGTGGACTCCAGATTAATTCGCAACACACATAACGTGTGGCAGCAAATTACGTTTGCGAGGATCTGGTGAACACCAGATTGTATTGTGCGGCATAAACTGGAGGACATGTCCTGCTTAGCAATGTTTCAGCTATTCATTGCGACATGAATGCAGGAGAGATCAGACCCACGCAATACTCCACAAGGAGTAGATTCTTGTGGACCAAGACAGGATCGACGTGATATGTTTTAAACCGAGGTTGATGTTCCTCGTTTCTTTAACGTTCTTAGTACTAGCGTAAATGTGTAGAAGCTACACTGCCTCAGGCCGTGCTGAACTGCATTTAATAAACCCAATATATTGTTTGCAATTTGCAAGTTGCACCCACAAAATGTTTGAATTGCAACCAAAACATGAAATTTCTTCTGATGTAAGTTTTATAACAAATTCCAAAACATACTGCATGGTGTGGTTTTTAGTATATAGTGATGCATACATTATGATTTCCTTCATTAATTGATTGGATCTCGTCTGCTTGGGTATGGGTACTGTACAGTGTTTCAAAGCAAAACACAATAAATTTGAATGTGGGTGGAATTTCCGACTGCATCAGTGTATAAGGCTTCTGGATGGGCAAAATTTCAGAATTGAAATTTATGATAAAGATATCAGTACTTGCTACCAGTCACTTTGATTTTATTTAATAATCTGATATCACATTTAGATTTTCATTTACACCTTGAGGACAAAGTACAGAAGTAAGTTTCCCAAAAACAAAAAAGCAGATTTATCTTTACATTTGTACTGATAAAAATGGTGCAAACACAAAACATTAGTATTTTACTCCACTAAATGTTGGGATGTTTTCAATTACGGTATTAAACACTACAAGATAGATGGATCTTTTAAGTTGTATTGTCACTATGGCAGAGTCCAGTTCTCCTGTTGCCTTCCAAGTAAGTTGTCGACCTGCCACTTCACATGAAATCTGCTGCAGTAGTGCAGTAGGTAGTGAACACACAACCTACTGTAACATAAGCAGCTGTTGACAGGCTACATCTGTCTGCTGATTGTGCCCTGTCAGAAGCTATAGATATATTATATCACACTCTACCATGCCTGGCTGATGGCTCCCTCCATAGTTTATTAATGACCCTGTAGTGTTGAAACAACTGGACATGGGCATATTATCACTTACTTTTCTAGTTCTCTGCTATGGACAGTTGATGTAGCTTTTATCAATCACATTGTTTAAGTTCTGCAAGGTCTGTCTGCCAGCAATTGACGGATCCAGTATGTCACCGTTTGTTGATACCACAATCATAATTATGTATCCGACTCTGACAAGCTTACCAAATTTGTTTAACTATGTGCGTTACATTACAGTAGAGTGATTACATATAACATCTAAAAAATCAATCTCCTCCCCGCCCCACCCCTTCCCTGCCCCACCCCCTCCACATGTAGTTCTTGTTTTAACAGTTTTGTCTATACATTTGTGGCAAAGAAAAACATTTGGACCCAGAATTCCAGCAAATTACATGACAGAATGTCTGACAGCTGCACATATTCGGTATCCATTTTGATGGCTTGACAGACCTTGTTGCTAGGCAACAGGTCAGGTGATGGATAGGTCAATTTCTCGGATAAACAATCCTCCATTGTTTGGTCTGTTCAGCTCTGTTGAACTGCTTTCCCTGAACCAATGCAGTGTATTAATCCCTCTTTTACCCTGTATTCTTCTCCCGTCTCAGACACCAAGCTACGGCCAACAGTAAGGCTGAGCAGCCTTGGAAGACTGGTGGACAGGTGAACAATCCAAACAAAGGGCAGTTCTGGCTAAACTCAGCAAGGCTAACAGATGTAAGAGGCTGTAAAACATGCCCAGCAACATCTGACCTATGGTACAGGGTCTAACAAATGGGACCACATCTGTTTGGCTATTTCGGGCACTCGCATTTAATTTATTAGTAAAACAATGCATTATTTTTGTTCTTGGCATTAGAGTAGTACACTGTATTTGTTTGTGCAAAATATAATGTAAATCTAGATGTTGCACATTAATGTCAAATTGTGCACGTGTGTGTAAAAATGATAAATTAAAAATGTACATTCTACTAAATCTACAATAGTTTATCTCTGCAAGCTGCAACAGTTTTGTTTGACATAAAGCTCAGTTGGATGTCCGTTTATCATTAAAACTTTGGTTTAAAATATCGGCAATGCACAAATAAAGCAAACCTCCATTTTCAAATTCTAAGATGTAATAACAAATTGTATAACTTACTTGGACTTTTTTAAACCTTGACGTCCTTGGATTTCTAGTACCATTTATCCTACTACAGTAAACCTCGGATATAAAAAATTCGCTAATAACAAATTTCGCCTATACTGAATAAATGAATTGGTCCTGATATGTTATAATATACTGTACATTTCAGATATAAAGAAAATGGATATAACGAATAGAGCAACCGGTCCCGAGAGATTCGTTATATCCATCCAAGGTTTATTGTATTCGAATTTGTAAACAAACATATATCCACACACCTGCAAGTTTGAGTGTAGCATTACGACTGACGACGCTGACTTTCGTCTCCGGATTGGTCGCCTTGCAGTAGTAAGTTCCAATGTCTGGCTTGTTGTTCTTATTGTGTATTATGCGCAGAAAGAAGAGTTGTCCGCTTGGTAGAAGGATGTGATTGGACGATGGGTTCATGGATGATGTCTCGACGAGTTCCCCGTTGCGGTACCATGTGATCTCTGGTGGGGGGTCACCTGTCGCCATACAGTTCAACGTCTCCGGCTGTTTCTTCGCCACATATTTGTCCTCCGGGTGTTCGATGATTCGTGGGTTTGTTATCTGCTCCACGCCTGAAGACAGAAAGAAACAATTTGTTCATCCAAACATTCCATATAAGTACATATATATATACCTGTACATACATAACTCTTCCGTGAAATCTGGGAGTCTCCCAGATTTAGGGTGTATCTCCCGAAATACAGGCAAATCTTCCAGATTTTCTCGGAAAAAAATTTCCAACAGACCCCGTCTTCAAGACAGCGAACCAATGGAAAATCTCCAACAGCACCCCCTCCTCTCTCTTCTGATGTCAATATCTGAGACAGCGAGAAATTTGTTTCATAAATATAATTATAAACTGTTTCTGTTCCTGATGATGTCAGAAATGGAGACATCAGCTTGGGTAAAATGGTGTGACATGCCAGGAGTTGTGTGTGACAGTAAAGGTGAGAACACAGACCATGAATGGAGGATGTGGTGAGGGGAGATATATGCAGGTGGAAGAAGTTGTGATGCAATCGACAGGGCCTAATAGTGGACGAGTATCAGAGAGACCAGTTACAACATTTAGTGAATAAACAGTGATAGAAGATGATGATACACAGTAACTGTTTGTGGAATGACAGAGCTCATCACCATCAGTCCAACTGGAACATAAGCTAATAAGTGTGCTTTCTTGTTAGCTGCATCCATGGGTTTCTAGGCACTATATCGAAATGCATCATAATTATTAATTCAATATTAATTTTTTTCTTCAACTCTGGTTGTCCCTGCCCACCTGATAATATAAATATTTTGTGGTCATGGCATTCTGAGGAAGATTTCCATCTGGTGATTAACAGGTGGTATATCGCAT
Source organism: Escarpia spicata (assembly GCA_963995525.1). Taxonomy (NCBI): domain Eukaryota; kingdom Metazoa; phylum Annelida; class Polychaeta; order Sabellida; family Siboglinidae; genus Escarpia; species Escarpia spicata. Next base: position 11,726,719 of record OZ023217.1, read on the forward strand.
GGTCTTTGTATTGATGCTTTGACACTGGGAAGGCGGGGTGGGGTCACTGTTCATCTTGCAGTCGGGAAGGGGGGTCATTCTTCATATTGCAGTGTTATATTTAACAGTTTATTCGAACTAAGCTCTTTCCATTCCACAAAATGATACATATTTGTTATACATACAAACTTTTGCACGTGCAAGCATCTATGTATAGATTCATGCATAAATGCATGCATGTACTTTCATTTTTGCATGTCATTCTCCACTTTTTGGCGTACACAGAACTTACACAAACACTACTGGTACATGTAAATGTATATTCCACTACTGGTCTATCGTATTTTGAACAGATTTTGTTAAAATAAATCAAATACACAAGGTGCCCACTGCCATGCAGTGCTGGGTGAAGCATGAACCAAGACCAAATCTACGAGCATGAATCAAACAAAAACCATCAGCCACATTCATCATGGGCACCATCTTTACCGAGAAAGGCCACCCATTATAGCCCGTTACAATTGCCACAGTCTGTGACAATCAGCCGTATTTAAATTTATTACCAAGCAAGACATCTTGTAAGAAGTGCTGAAATCAGGTCAAAGGCACCAGACTAGTCAGGCGCCAGGCCAATAAAACATCGTCCATCCAGTCTTGGCTTAAGACAGCTCAAGCAGAAGACCAATGATCGATCCAAACTACCACGCATCCTGTCACCAGGTGGCACTGTATGTAGTAGTGCAACATTGACCAATCAGTGTCTGACTTTGTGTAGCCCGAGACCGGTGCTGCTGCATTAAGGCAATGTATTTGTACCCGGTTTTACTACAACAGTTTCACTCTATTTTAGCTACTCACATAAACAGTATAGCAAATGTGATATTAATTGGTACAGCTAACGTGCTACATGAAAAACCTTTCATTTTTTATACGCAACTCAACTTTGCACAGGAAACTCCTATCTCGGCTACACAAAGCCACATTCAGCATAATGCTTATGGTGACAGATACAACAAGATACCTAACAGACGAAACCTAGCTGATAATAATCTAATTTATCCAATTAAATATGTCTTCCTCAGGAAACGGCCCCAGATGAGACTACTTTCTCTGTGGTATTTTTACATCCTGACATGTGCTATCTAGAACACGGTAGCCTATTCTAGCTGCACACAGCCGCAAGCACCCTGCCCCTGAATGCCCGGGTAGTCTTGTTTTGTCCAGAAGCTCCATGTTGCCAGGAACTGAGCAGATTAATTTGAGCTAATCTGCATGTGCCACAGTCTGATGTGTTGAATGCTGAATTCATAGGGGACAGCCTGGGCAGTGACAAATCTGAGGCTACTCAAGCCAGTGATGGTGACAGCGATCAATGTTCATTGCGTCTGTCTGCTTGCAATGGTCACAGCCATTTATTAGAGCTGTCTGTTGCTGAAGACTAATCCTTCGCCTGACACGGCTGGCTTTATTTGCAAGAACTGTGCTTCCAGGTAGACAGTGATGGGCAGACTGTGGTGGCCCCTGGGCAGTGTTTGACTGGTCATTCTATCATATTTCTCACTCTTCCCTATAATTACGTGGTGTTTGCAGAAAACAGCGGAAACATAACAATTTAAAATCACAGTTGCTGTCACTTTGTAATGAAAGATAACAATTAGCAAAATATTTGTTAGAAATGTATATATATTAACAAGAATTTATCAAGTGCCATAAAATATGTACAGAGAACAGTAAAATATGTTTGAGAAAACAGTATAACACTAAAGATTCAATAGTGTTATATAGTAAAGAATAGAACTGTTTGTGTGGCCCCTATCAAAATGATTTTGTGGAGACCCCTGGGAAACAACAGTGAGTGATTGCAACGGCTAAGTTATGACACTTGTTGATTTTGTTTGGGGTAAAAGAATCTCTCATATGCAAACAGTTGATTAAATCTGTATTTTAAGAATAAATATATATGTATTTTCGAATAACATTTACTTAGCTAGGGTAGCTTCACAATGTGCAATAAACCTGGGCTATGCCAGTCATACGCCAAAGAAAATAAAGAAATGTTGACTTACACCTGCTGGGATGTGGTGGGTTTCACAACCTCACAGATATCACGTAATATTAGATACATCCTCCTTCCACTTGGCTGTAATGATTGCCATTTTATTGGAGCAGGAGGGAGGATAATAGAGAAAAGTAACGGAGGAAAGCAAATATGCCATTTCACCCCATTTGTAAATACATATATTCCTTGTTTATCCACCACAGCTCCCTGGCGTGTCCATCAATCTGCTGACAACTGGAATACGGCTTATCAATTCCGAGATCGACCAAACCTTTTGTCTTGATGCACCTCTGAGCTTGGTTTCCAAGGATTTAGGAGCGTTGGAACTTATTATAATTATTATTATTTACATCCAATATAAAAACACATAATTAATTGCATAGCACGGACCAACTCTGCCTTCTTACATCATTTCACAAGTTGTAGAATGTAGATTTAAATAGATGGTGGGATACTAACAAATCTATCTCTAGCGATCTAACAGCAGCAGAATTGTCTGTGCATTGAGATAATTAGGTTATTGGTCCCAGCTGAATGCGATCGGAGGAATAACATGATAGGTCTTTCGAATAAAAACCAGTGGAAGTGTGATGACACTGCCGGGTACCAGCTCTCAGCATCTGTTCCATTGATGCCTATCTGGTGAACACGAAGGGCACGACCACAGACCGTACATGGTGTGCCTTAATCGGATGGTACTCAAGGAATGTACAAGGCGATTGACTGTTGTTAATCGAACAAGAAATTGTTGCGAGAATGATACCTACGTCCGTCCCGGTTTGAAAGAGACAAAGAGAAGGCATTTTGATCTCCTGTTAGTGTATCATTTAGATATTAAAGCAACACTGGTCAACTGGAGATGGATATGGTCAAAAGTGTCAACCAGAGGAAGCACGATTAGAAAAATGTCCATACCGATAGATCAATATTTATTTATTTACTTGTGTACCTCAACAGCAGGGATCAGTCTGGAAAATGACACGCATGTGCCCTTTTGGGCACATCAGAGATTGAACTATGCCTTTTCGAAATTTGATGTACCCCAAATCAGTTTATTAAAATTGTATTAATTAATTTGCATGATAGTATGATTGCCTAAATAACCTAGTAAATCATGAGAACAGTACATTTCTTTAATATTAGGCATGTAATCATGTTATTATTTAACTTGTTTTGAATTATATTCAAGACTGCCTACACGTCATATTTCTAGATACAAAATATATAACCATCAATATTTGAGTGCTCAGAAATGTACAGGTTTTTTTTCGTGGACTGGTCATGCTGCTACAGTCTACTGCTCCAAGGATAGGGAGATTCTAACTGAGAAATACGATGCAGCAGTTTGTGACATTGAGTGACAACGATTCACATACGAGAGAGCATCAACTAAAATATTCAAAGAACCATGTTGATTAAACATTAAAAAACTCATTGATACAGCGATGAACAGATGCTTGGAATAGCCTCACTCAGTCTGTGATTGAGAGAGAGGAAATTATATTATAAGTTGTGGGAAAATCACCCAATTAAATTAGCCAAATTAAATTACACTATACAAGATTATTACATGTAAGACTAGAACATAGCATTGTCTTTTTTCCAGAGTTTATGACCCAAGGTGACAGGGGCATTTGTAATGAATGTACTATTCGTGAGCCTTGGTGACGGAGGCATGATTTATAAACATGCTTTTAAAAATGTTTGTTTTTGTTTATAATGTACTACAATTGTAATATTTAGCAAACAGACATGAATTTAAAAACGTGCATATAGTGTACATGTATGGGTGGATATTATTTGGTATAGATATGAATGGATTGCACTTTGTTCGGCAAGAGTTGACGATGGGCGATAATATGGTGTCTTAATATGGTGTTGGTGGCAACAAATGTTGTTAACGGTGCTCGTCTAAAACTTATAAACAATGTCAACGACAGGAAAGAGGTAGGCAGGGCATAAGGGTATTGATTAGACTGTTCTCAGTGTCCAGTCATCAATGTAAGATGTGTTTTAAATAACTCCATTCAGGCCATTGTTCTGTTTGTTGTCCGCGTGGCTGTTGTCTATGTTCAGGCGCAGGCTGGAGCAAACCAGAGTGCCATTTGGGCCTCAAAATGTGCTGAAGCCTAAGATAATATGCCTGGGAAGATGTGGACTTATTTAATTATCACATCGACGTGTTAAATTTAAGTAAAACTATAGTTAATAACGGCAAAATCGAGATGGGCCCGGATTCTACACAAGTATCCCTCTGTTTTTTTCAGATATCTCAGACACGTTTTTGTATGCGTCTTTTGGGCACATTCGACAAAAAAGTATGTGGCATTCCAGCATACAACGCGTGATTGACACGTTTCCGCGCTCCAAGGGAATCCCTGCAACAGTGTTGCATCTTGTCATGGTCAACAAGGTAATTTTTGTGCCTCCGTTTTTCTGTGACTAGAAAAACAGTCATCCATTTAGACAAATACTTGAGATAGATTAACATTTATGAATTTTACTTTTGGCAAGTGACTTTGACAAAGGAAAAAACAAAAGGCTTTGTCAAGAGTAAATTTTGGTTGTCCAATTTCCTGAGTGACTAGAAAAAGCAGTCATCATAAAATGGGCTAAGTGTATTGCACTTTGTGAAGCGAAATAAGCAGGGAAAGGACTCGTTGAGCTGTAAATATATCATGTGTATGAAACGATGTGTTGATTCCATAACAAATTTCCCATGTTAAAAAACCTTCATACGATAGGTCAATATTTATTATTACAAAAAAATGAACACAGCCCAAGTGTATTGCACTTTGCAAATCTGGATAAGCAAGAAAATTACATGCTGACCTGTAAATATATCATGTATAAAACGATGTGTTGATTCCATAAGATCATAACTAACTTCCCATGTTAGAAACACCTCCATATAGACAGGTCAATATTTATTATTACAGAAAATGGCACAGCCCAAGTGTATTGCTCTTTGTGAAACCAGATAAGCAGGAAAGAACATGTTGAGCTGTAAATATATCATGTATGAACCATGTGATGATTCCATAAATAGCTCCCGGTACATGGGGAGGGCTCCACCAGCTGCTGCCAGACAGGGCCGCTAGGCGATGTCATGAAGAATTCAGATGCAATCAATATGAGCTGAGAGTGAGCTGAAGTACGGAAGTACGCAGCTGGTACTGAACCTCCACTTCAGGCATCTGTCACACATAATGTCCCAGCCAAGTCAGCGGAAATCTCAGCCAAAGAACTGGTCTATAGTATCTATCATGTGACCTGTTGTTGGATGCCAAACGCATGGAGCTTTCGGACATTCCACCGTATGTTATTGAAATTTTGGTTCTGTAAAACGTAAGGCAAAGTTGTTTATGAGAAGGCCGTATGTAGGAATGATTGGTCTACCGGTTCACCAGTCTACCAGATGTCATGCTGTCCAAGTAATATAGTAATATTAGATTACGCCTGCATAGAATCAATGTTTTTTCTTCAAAAAATTAGTGTTTGCTCTTCTTTTTTGGCACACCAGGTATAGTATTTCCTACATTAACATACAGAACTAATAAATTTGGAAATGTCCTTATAACAAGACTGGCTTTGCCGATTACTAATTCACATGTCAAACTGGCATTTATCGCAACTGAGAACTTACAAGGCTGATCCAGTCTGTTCAAACCATCTATTAATAACAAGACACTCAAATAGAAAGCTGACAGATCAACATGTTTTCTTTCATTAGTACAAAATAAAGTTAATTATGATATCAACTATAAGATACAAATCAAGAAACTGAACAGTTGCCAAGCTAAACAAAAATGTCATGTTTCACTAGTATACCGAGGAAAAGGCTGTCCTGAAATAGCCGCACATAAAGAATATTGACAAGCGGAATAAGGCTATGGCTGGAGAGAACCAATAAAACATATCTCCAGCGAGACTTCAAACAGGGAGGCTGGTATGTAGGTAATTTGTCAGCACGGACACTCAAGACTGTCATGTTTTCTCTCAGCACCTGATAAAAATGTTAACACAGAATAACATTGAGCCAAGTCTAGTGCTGTTCATACCAGAGCAATGCATTACTAGGCACGCTGACCTATGTATGAATATGCTAACTTTGAATCAATGTAACTGCATCCCCTTTGTGGCACCAAGGTCCACTAGCTTCTTTCTAGATTCACTTGCTTTCTTGGACCATTGGCCTCTGATCTACCAATTGACGCCGTATTTAAGAAAACACAACTATGGTTATTTATAACTGTTTACTTTTTTCGGAGGGGAAATTGAAGTCAGTCGTTCTCCAGGGGGCGCCATGGTTGATTGCCCCATGAGTGGAAGTAAGCTAGTATTTAGATACTGTAAAACTATTCATCCATCTGATTGTACCATTTCTTCTTGACACAACAATGAACGTAACATGCTTTCTACATTTCAATGACAGTTGCCTTCTTCAGTAAGATAGCAGCATAGTTGTTTCTAATAATAATAATATTTGTTACAAGTTTATAAAGCGCAATTTCCATAAAATGCTCAACATACTGTACAATTTAAATTCGATCAAACATTCAATTTATCATAAAAAGGTATAACTGAATTCCCAACTTTAAGAAAATGGTCACTAGTACTCATCCATCTTTTTGAACTTAATAAAACGGCTGCTTTATAAAATGGCTTCCTTATAAGATATATTCTGTTTGCCTTGTCCTATGACATTTCTGCCCAATCAACTATTCAAGCGAAATATCAAACATGACCATATGTATGCAAATCACGGAGGTAAAGGCCACGCATTTAACTGAAATATCAAAGAGGTCCGCTCGGCAATCATAACGGCAAAGGCCAGACACCGGAGAAGAACATCGATCATCGTCTCAGCGTTTCACAGTCTCAGCCTGCATTGTCACAGTACACCAGACTGATGAATACGCATTAGCCTCATCACTGTTTATCTGTCATTAAAAAATAAACCAGACACACTACATCGAAAGGCCACAATCTACATAAAAACCTTGAGGTGTTTAACTTAAAGCTCCACTGTGGTTAGGACAGTAGATGCACAGATTCCGTGCAGGATATGGTCTTGTCATAGTGTCCTCTTGTCTGGCAGAACACCAGTTTATCTTGTCCAGTCGTCTGTCACCTACTTCTTGTGGCTGTCCCATAATAGACCCACTTGTGAGATGTATTTCTGATAGCGATCAGTCAATACAAATCAGTCCTACCACAATAAAATGTCATACAACCAGCTTCTGATAAGCGTGCCTGTAAGCAGGCCATTCATTTAAATGTCGCCAGTATCGATAACCGTACCAATGGTCTGCCGGTACAAATCCTATATACTGTTCATGCTGAATAGCCACAATTCACCACAATTTCCTCTGCTTCATCGAAATAATTATCATGTATACAGTATTGTTCTGGTTATATATAAAACTATACAATTAAAACTGTTCTATTGAGTTCAGATTTCCAAAGCACCAACTACAAAACAATGCTAAAACATAATGTGGACAATAATAATGAATTCTGCACATGCTTCGCACAGTACTGGTAACACACACATAAAGTAGTCATTATTTGCAACCCACATATTGATGAAGTAACAAGTCTTCAATCATCTGGCCTTAGCAAATCTATACAATTGTTAATTATGCATGGTATGCTCACTTGAAGACATCTTTTGAGGGCCCATCTGACCCATTTTTCTGCTACTAGCCCATCTGTCATTACAAACTCGTCCATTAGGATTATGGCAAATATGCAAACACAGACTGGTTGACCCAGTGGTAAAGAGTTCATTTGTTATGCAATAACTTGAGAATCAGTCAAACACATCCCATGGCCACCTGCCACGCATCAACAAGACAGGGTGGCAAAGTCTATGCAAAAACACTGACAACGTCTACTCCCTATAAACAGGCGTAGGTCTGACAGAGACGTTGCACAAAGTCGGTGTTATGAAACACATCACAGTTTGATATATCGTCTGTTACACCACAGTCTCGTTTACATTCTGCTACATGAAAATGCAAACATTTTCAAGTGTAATTAATTCGTCTGCTTGACATTTTAGTTTGGTATTCCAGCATCGTATTGTGAATCCAGCTGCGATGATTTGAGCTCTTAATAAAATTTTATTTCTCTTGGTTGTTAGTTACAAGTTACTCTCTATGGTGTCGACTAGCATGAATATAATAGTGTATATACGTATATATATGTTGATATAAACTCATCTACCAGGTACAAGTTTGCCGACTTTGACAAATATGAATTATTTCATAAAATGTCAACATAATGTATGAGTGACATTTACATCATCAATTTACTCAACCAAACGTACAACTGTCAAAAAATCATCCTATCCAATATGGCCACTACAACTGAGACAACGGCTGAACCACTCGTGTGATTCGACACATCAATGTTACTTCTTTGTCTAGTTAGACACTGCGAGGCTATGAGTCATCGTGTTCGACCCAAGCAGTTCAGTTATCCTCATTCAACATAACAAGGGCATTCGAATAATCCTAATTCAACATTCTCAGCCATCCAACGCAAAGTGGGTATATGGAGTTGAGAAAGTAGAAGTATCTGTCATCTTGACTCCGACATCAACATTCAATGTTGGCGTGTGTTGGATTTGGTTACCGCATCTTTTGATCTCGCATAAGAATGATTTTATAACTCGTGAGATTCTTATCCTAGTACAACCTTTATATGGTTCACCCTTTACATACCAGTCTTACGGGCACGCTATAGATTCGCATACGTTTGATTGTTGGAAAATCATAATTAACTCAGTTTACATAAAGAAACACTGATATGTCATTTTAAGTGCCCAATCAGTAAATGTTGGTGACAGATACCACTTCCAGAGGTACATAATCAAAATGACTTCCAGGAAACAAACCAGTCTATTTCTAAGATTACATGCATTTAGTCTAAAGAATCCTTATCAACAGTATTAATAGTTATCTAACAAGTTCACAGCTTTTTAACTATTCCAGACTGCACACCCATGCATGTCAGCTACATTTCTTGTCTCAGGTGGTACTGACTAACCCTTTTTAGCGAGGCACAGACAGTGGCATTAGTCATTTAACAGTTTGCTGTCATTTTAACAAAGGTTTAAATCTGAAGGCTGACATATTACCACAAATGTACATAAATTTTTGTTGTCTGATAATAGGGTTCATACATTTGTTGACCCTTTATCGTAACCACATCTGTGACTGGAACTGAGATATTATTGTGTCACTTGCAGCCGGAAATACAACACACAAACCTACTGCAAACAGGAAACTGGAAGAAACAGCTCTTAAAAAAACTTAAAAAAATTATGTATGTTTGAACTTTGAACATGTCTGTTTTTATTCCAGTGAACAAACATTTGATACGGGTAGAGTTCCCAGATACAGACTGGCACAGAAGAAACTCAGTTAACTTGCGATAAGGCCTTTCAGAATAATATTTATGTTTCTGGTTACACAGACGGACCCTGTTAACTGTAGCTGACCGTAAAAGTTCTCAAGACATGACTAGGAAAACACTGCATTTAGTTGCGATTGTGTATAAATCTAAGCACAAGGAAAGAACATAAATGTTTGGTACCAAACTCAATCTCTAGCTGTCGAAATACCAGGAACGAGATATATATATGTTCATATTGGTCTGAAGAAATTATGGGTGACATCTTTGCATGCAACAACAAAGTCAAGAAAATTCTCAAATGTCTGTCTACCCTATGCTATGTATCCCCTGAACAGGATAATAGTAATAGAAAGGAAATCTATCCTACCACACTGACAAATTTGACATCTTGTAACCCCAAATAGAAGTAATATTTTGTATGGCCAAACAAGAAGTAAACCACCACATTATGGTGAGAGTCACTAAGCAGATGTTACTCTCACTACACCCCCCACCACCCCACAAAATGCCCAATATACACCCACCACAAAGTGTCCAATACAAGCCAAAAGGTGCATTACATAACACAGAGTGTTTCCCACCTGATACCCTAGTAACAAGGTAGAAGACAAAGAGGTGGCCACTTAAAACTACTCAACATAAACAGCAAGTGGCTGCAGCCAGGAGCATGAGACCAGAGATCAAACCCTAGCTGCAATCACCATACATTATACTTTGTACTGTGGCACTGTTTACATTTGAAACAATCGCTGGCAAGAATGGCACATCTCAACCGCCTAGCCTCCGGACCATATGGTGCTTCCCTTTTTCCGAGAACCGCAAGCAATCGAACAACGGACCGGCAAAGAAAACACCCCGAAACCACACTCGGCATGGCAGGAATTCGTGTGATTTTATTTTATTCTGCGGCAAATTCATGAAAACATCTGATATATTTCTGTATATAATTATTAATGATGAAACAGGTGTTTGTGCACTAAACCCGCTAGTGCTTAGATCAGGATGAATGAGGTGCACTATTACACCATTAACCCAGGCAGAGGCTTGTGTTGTTTCTGAGGGGGCCATGAATATTTGATGGGAGCTGAGGAACAAGGGGAGGCTGCAGGATCAGCTGTGTCCAGGGCAAGCCTCTCCAGATTCTTGGCCACTTCTCACTTACCTGACCACAAAAAGGTCGCTTCTACGCAGCACATGTACTGCTGACATTTCAGCTGCATACCGAATGATGCAAAAAATGTCCATCAGGCTGAACTGTGGGTTGTCTGCCTGAGCTCGGATGGAAATAATCGTCATGCGGTGGGTGCCATCTTGTCTTGGAAGGTCGGTCTCTGTGGATTTGCTAGTCCTCTCTGCATTGTACCGTTCTAACTAGGATCTTCACACTACACCTTTCTCGTCTTTACCCTGCAGTTCTGTTTGCTCTACCTGTTTTGCACCTAACCATTCCAGTTCAGTTCAACCCTGAGTTATTTACTGGTAGCCATTACCATTAGACTAAGCTTTTTCAAACACAGTTGCTGGCATCGCAGAAAATCAACTGTAGAACATCCCAGAATTTAAGGGTGTGGCTATTTTGTGCACACTGATAACACTGCTTTGAAATGGTTAAAACAAGAAGGTATGAATCATGAATCACAGTCCTCTGATCAGATCTACTTCATAACTTTACATTTCTGAACCAATACAAGTCTGATTCTGATTTCCTGCAGTGGTGACTCATATCATTTTGATCAGATGCAATACATAAATCTCTCATCCTGTCTGCATGTTGCGTTGAAATAGAACGCTGTATCTTTGTCTAAACTGCAAGAATAATGAATATTAACCTGAGTATCGTTCTCTAATACAATGTGATACTTGCTCATAGATGTGATGTCACAGCAAAGAAAATACTGAACTTTCATTGGTACTTAACCCTTTAATTAAGCCTCCTGTCTGTGAAATGCAGATGTTTTTGTGCATCAAGAACTCTCAATATTTGTTATGAAGTCTTTAAAGACTCATCTTTTTATTAGTCGTTTAAATAAATTATATTTTTTATTTTATCATGACGTGTAATTTTGTATCTTGATATTATCTGTTCAACCAGTGTTTTTAAGGTTTTTTATTTATTTGTTTATTACTTATAGATGTACATTTTATATTAACTTTTTTACCTTAATTGTACAGCACACCGACCAGCTTAGCAGGATTTAGTATTTATAAACATGATATTATTTTTTCTAGACTTTATAAAAGCTGGATTTGAATGGTGGGCCATGTGCATCCCTGCAATGGTGTCACAGAGCTACCAAAGGTCCACTGGGAGGGCTACAGACTATGTTACAGGGCATAGATCTATAAAGGTTAAAGCTGCCCCAGGCTATGTGGACATAACTTGTCTATGCTGCTCTTGCCAGAAGCCTTGGGGCTGTACCACAGCTGTTGCATCAGCAGAGTCCACACCCCCAGATGTTGTACTGAGACAAAGCCTTGCCACTGGACCTCGCTAATTACCCTCAGATCTTTGGTTATCCATAACTCATAACTTCAAAGACCCAGTTCACCCCTCTGTACATCCATTACACTATGTCTGCTTCCCAATTTAGTCATGTACCCTCCCTGAGAGACCAATTACCCCTCTGTGTACCTTATGTCTCCCAGTCACCCCCTCCAGCTGTCTGCCATGTAACAGGTCAAAGGTTACCAACAATGGATGATACTTTATGTGCGTTCCAGCCAGAATCATCATCTCTTGGTGTCAGTCTGCCCAGCCTAATAATTCCCTGTGTCTACTCCCTGTCATCTGCAGGTGATTTCTCACCACTGTTGTGTCTGTCTATTGTCACCAGGTTGTCATGTCATTGTCACCAGGTTGTCATGCCACTGTCACCACATTGTCACACCACTGTTTCTCCTGCGTTTTTTGTCATACTTATGGTCATACATCTCTTCCTGTGCTAGTCAGTCAAGCAAGGTCTTCAACCTCAGATCAATTACATCAGACTGTTATAACAATTTGATATTTGTTTGGAATAAGAACACCAACATTACTGTTTTACATAATTTCTGCTTCCTAATAAACTGTAGTTTTTCTTGGAATATTCTGGCCATTTTTTGACAAGCATTGCTACCAGTTGGCACCATGGTCATGTGACACACTGAGAATCTGTGAAAATATTCGAAGAACGAATTAGAGTTTCTTGAAAACTAAAAACTATTTTTAAGAATTTGCATTCCAAGAATCTGGATCATTGATCCCTTCAAGGATGTGAGCAGCACCGGAGCTGAGGGAGATACACGGCCACACCAGTAGTTCATAACATACAGCCACAAGTGCAGCTGACTCGCGATTAGAACCGAAATAAACTTAACCGGGTGCAGTCTCCATGGAGTGACATGCAGCAAAAACTAGACCCAAAAACCAACTGTATCAACAAACACAGACGAAATGACAGCAATTTAAGAAAACTTGATCTGTCACAATGTCAATAATACACCCCACAGACAGCTCCAGACAGGTGCCCTGTGGGTTTGATTGACAGGTGCCCTGTGAGTGTGATTGACATGTCCCTCAGTGCTGGGGTTGTTTGAACTGAGCAGTTTCCTCTGCTACTGTCTTGTTACATCTTCCAGCAGCTGTCTCCGCTGCATTCCGAGAACAGATAAATCCTGTTCACAGAACAACCAGAAGCAACTGTGAACTCTTTCAACGATCCAGGTGTGGCGGGAAGGGTTACACTGGCAGACGGAAATAAAAAAACAGGAAAGAGTTATGGAAAAAAGTCAGTTTTGGCTGGGAAGAGTAATAAAAAGTGAAGTCACAAGATTATTTTATTTGAAGATGAATATATCCCAAAGAATCAAATTTTAGATGATAATTAAGATATGTATTTATAGATCACTGTAATCATGTGGCAACATAGTTTGTTTTGAAGTTAATATTTCAACTTACATTACAAATACAAAGAACTATACATATTTAAAGTTGTGACTTTTTCTTGCGACTTATTTCCTGTGACTTTATTCCCCTTCCTTATATATACACACACACACATCAATAGGGACTTGCGAAATGGTAGCAGCTACCAGATTATTAACTAACTCCTGTGTAGTAGTAACTTGGCAACATCTACCTGTAGTGCCATGTGAAACATTATTTACATACATGTTACAAGTTAATAAATTATCCAGAAAACCATACATGTTAGAAACTGATTTGGGGATGCACAACTAGCAACTTTCTTGTATGACTGTTAATGATATATCAGGTCTAGCATTGCCTCAAAAGATTGTTGGAATTGTATTTGCTATTCAAGTGTAAAAACTGTTTAAACCTATGGTGACAAACAAACTGTTATCACAAAAAAACAGCATCAGTAGCCCTGGTCTTTACTAATGGCTAGCCGAAATGGTGCATTTAATTAAAATAACTGTCGTTTGTTATATACATGTTTATAAATATCTCGTTTATACCTGTGATTTGTAGCCAGAGAAAAAATCAAGCAACATAACTGAACACTGACATCTGCTGAAGTGATAGGCACTCCCTCCTCCCCTCTTCTAACACTGAACAGATGTCAAGTTCAGACATCACACAAGAGCAACCACTTATCTAATCCTTTATCATGTAAGCACTTGAATGGCAAGAAGATGTGACAGGATTTGCTATGACTTTGCAGTGAATGGCCCCAGCCCAGGTCTCTACTCAGATGGTTCTTCAGATAAACTGTTTTATAACCTTCCATCAATCCCAGTGCCCACCATGTAGCCTCCCCAGTGCCCACATCCAACTTCAGGTCAGGAGTCTTAGCCATCCAGCCTGGCAGGACTCCGGATGTGGAAGAGCAACTAACATAGTTATAATGCCTTCATCACGGGATGCAGACCACCATTTTCTGATCAGAGAGTGAGAAAATAGTAATTAACAAATTAAAATGAACAGCAGATACCACATTTATGTTACTAGATGCACACAAAGATTTTATACCCATTCTTACCTAATATAGGCCCTACCTATTTAACACCTTCATCATGGGGTGCAGACCGCCATTTTCTGGACAGGGAGCGAGAAAATAGTAATTCACAAATTAATATACAGCTGGGTACCACACTTAGGTATTAGATGCACACTACAGATTGTACACCCATTTTTACCAAGGATCTGCGACAAATTGCTAGCTTCGGTTAGCCAGGTGGCAGCACAGGTATCCCAGATCCACTTGGTGAACTACACAGTTCCCGCACTGAGCGTTTCATCAAGTTTGTGGGGAACATGACATCAATCAGGTGCCATAAAAGGTTAATAAACACAGGTAGCCTGTGAATTATTGCACTGAGTGGTGAATGCAGACACAGCAATTAATGTGAATGCGGACACAGCAATTAATTGTCTCAGTTTTTTAATCAGCACCAGCCAGATCCTGGAATAACACAATACTGACTACACAGCTGGGACAACAGGCAAAACATCTGTATGTAATCATGGCAATTAACCTAACTTTCTTTGGCATTGGGTTCCATTCTCAGCTTTTCCATTAGCAATCTCTTAAGGAGATCATGTTCTCTGGAGAAAGAGAAGACACCGATAGCCATTAACTCAGTTTGTATTTCAGTGCACAGCCGCAATAACCTAGTAATGTCATTGCTTTGAGAAATACCAGCTTTCAAGCATGCATAAAACATGCAACCCTGGCCGTTGTAATTTGTATCCGTGTTTAAAAATGTGGCTTAAATTGGCACGCAAACAACAGGAAATAGGGCACTCAGTACTAATTAGCATAAGCGAATTGAACCTTGTTGAATTGAATCATGTTGTGCTTATTGTAGCAACAGCAACTGCGTATGGCTTCAACGAAGTGTAAATATTAACATGCAATGTTCTCATTTGCCACTTATTGATCCATGATAATGACTGTTATGCTGGTATTGTTGAAGTTAAGGAATTTCAAGAGCTTGCTACTCTACTCCAGACATATATCTATAATAATATCACACAGTCAACAAGAACTGTCTCACCAAAGCTCTGAGTGATGTCCTGTGAAAGTCATAATGGCTCCTCACTACAAAATTGAGTTAATTACCATAATAGCTGTATGTAATTGGACACTATGTTTTAGACTCCCAAAAAATTGACAACATTAGTTTTAGTTAGTTTTTTTGCAAACGTTTGCAAAATAATTTGTTCATGTAATCGGACGCTGATATATATAGTAGGTAACTGTAATGCAGTTACAACGGCTTGTTAATACTAGGGTAATAAAATGGGGGTGACAAGATGTCAAGACCCATTCGTGTACATCAGTATTCGGATGGTGCATCTGAGAATTATTTTAGTTTTCAGACAGCTGATAATTTCATTATTTTTAATTGTCGGAATACATAAGTCATTACAGAAACTTAATGTAATTTGAGCTTAACTGATTCTTCCACTGCACAGACAACCATGAACAACAACCAAAGACCAGCTGAGGGATCAGGAAGGGGAAAGTACTAACCCTCTACCCCCCAGATGTGAGCACAAGATACTATTCGGATTAATAGCCTGAGAGCAGTCTACAGGAGATGGACATTGATGGAGGAGGTGAACATCCTTCCTTGCTGCTGCGGCTGCTGCTATTGATTTTATCCACAGACTCTGAAGAGCCGCCTAAGTCGGACTCTGGCAGACGCTAAGAAAAGCAAGATGAATGTACAGATGAGAGCAAATCTAATCATGCTGCTCTGGCGGGCGGCCAGGCATGGCAACCGGCCATGTGGAACATGAATGTCTGAAGGGGGAGATATAGGCTCCATGATCTGTCGGACAGGATGATCACTCTTTTCAATGTGTCACATATATTTATTTCTTGGCATATAGTCAGTGTTAGCGCATATTCGGTGCATACCACTCTCTGTGTTCTTCCTCATGATTCGCTTGTACATCTACCTCATGTATAGGTGTTCTCTGCTTGTACATCTACCTCATGTACAGGTGTTCTCTGCTTGTACATCTACCTCATGTATAGGTGTTCTCTGCTTGTACATCTACCTCATGTACAGGTGTTCTCTGCTTGTACATCTACCTCATGTACAGGCGTTCTCCGCTTGTACATCTACCTCATGTACAGGTGTTCTCTGCTTGTACATCTACCTCATGTACAGGTGTTCTCTGCTTCTACATCTACCTCATGTACAGGTGTTCTCTGCTTCTACATCTACCTCATGTATAGGTGTTTTCTGCTTGTACATCTACCTCATGTACAGGTGTTCTCTGCTTGTACATCTACCTCATGTATAGGTGTTTTCTGCTTGTACATCTACCTCATGTATAGGTGTTTTCTGCTTGTACATCTACCTCATGTATAGGTGTTCTCTGCTTGTACATCTACCTCATGTATAGGTGTTCTCTGCTTCTACATCTACGTCATGTATAGGTGTTTTTGCTTGTACATCTACCTCATGTATAGGTGTTCTCTGCTTGTACATCTACCTCATGTATAGGTGTTCTCTGCCTGTACATCTACCTCATGTATAGGTGTTCTCTGCTCTACATCTACCTCATGTATAGGTGTTCTCTGCTTTTGCTACTGTTGCTCTCCTCTGCATCAAGTATCAATCTCCCTCCATTCATCTTGAACCCCCGACTTTCTCAAATCTCTCTTCACAACAGAGTAGATAAAATCAATGGTGTTGACTGTAGTCTCTGGATATAATCAATGAATGTCATGACAATCATTTATTAATTCAAATAATTCAACTGACATGAAGTGAACCGGGTGTTTTTGCTGTCGGGAGTAAAATGCAAAGCACTTTGAGCAGTCCTAAGGACTGGATACTGTGCTATATATGAACTTACCTTTATAAAATGACCCTGCCAAGTCATCCACAAGTTTACAATTTAGTTAACTGTTTCCTCTTGAAACAATTAACTAACTACAAGTGACAATGAAACTAGTTTAATTATATCAACACAGTTTCCACGACTGGTCTGATTCTCTATGAAGACATAACCACATCATGACAAGTTATCACCAAGTCGGCTGGTTTTTACACCAAGCAACAAACTATCAAAAAATAAGTCAACTAAAAAGTAAGCTATACGAACACCGACAGTTCTAAATTTATCTGATTCAGCTGAATGATCAACCAAACTACCACAACTCCTACTACAAGACCCTTTGTGTTTTCAAAGATCTTTGTTGTATAAAAAAATAAGAAAAGCATGTCCTGGAAAGCTTTGATGTAGATAGACAAGACAGCAGCTCTCTGTAGTGCTTTCAACTGTGGGACAGTCCTTGTATTATCCAAGATGCAAATGTGGGCAGTAGACTGTAAGAATTTGGCACCAAGGGAGCAGACCGCCACGCCCACCACCCCCATCACCGACTGCCAACTGGCCCCTGCCATCATTGCACTATTAATGAGGTTCACCTGTTGTACTTGGTGCATATCACTTCTCATTAAGGGGCTGACAAATGGGAGTTTGAACCACAGTGTTTGTAGTACTCTGTGCAACCCTCCCTTCATAAGCTGCATTCACACCTACAGAATTAAAACGGTTTAGCTAAACCGTTTTAGTTAAACCGGTTCATGTTTGAAAATTGTGAGCGTTCACACATGCAATAGCTAAACCGCTTTAAGGAGGAAGTTTGTATGCGCACACGCGCAAGCTAGCATAACAAAGTGGCCGACCGTCCCCCTGATCCCGCCTCGGCGCCCTCGCTCAGCCTCCGGTTCAGCCTCAGATCGCGGTTCAGACCATCGGCAATGCGCTGATATATAATTATATTTCGGCCGGTTCCTTCTAAATCGGACTGCACCATATTGTCTCCCCACAACTGCAGTAACAGCCGAACTTCCCCATCGTCCCACTTGCGTTTCTTTGCCTTTGGATTTTGCATCGATCGAAGACATGATTGCGCCAAAATGTTGTTTATGTTTACGTTATAGACAGGAAGCGGTGAGGCGCGAGATCGAATGCGCATGACTGTGACGTGCTTAAAACGTTTTAGCTAATCCGCTTGTGTTCACACTTGCAACTTGAACCGTTTTAGTTAAAACGGTTTAACCCTCTCGTGGTCAGAACGCCCGAATCAACCCGAGTATGCCTCACGGCCAGAACGCCCGAATCAACCCGAATACAGGGGCACATTTAAACTGGTACCGCGAAACAGTGTCATCCAATAACGGCAATTTATTTCGGCAGTTAGCATATAATAATATTAAAGTTTCACTGGGAAGCATCAAAAGTGAGATATGATGGCGATTTCCGTGACTAAATAGCGCCAACCACCAAGCGGTTTTGTAGTCTAACGCAGCGACACACAATTTCCGGTCCCTCTTTTACGCCACGCAGTGAATATTTTAATGGTGATTTTCAGCCAATGAGATTTAAGTTTAACATTTGCTGCGGGCATAAACATGGAAGCACCCAGGAGTTATTCCAAAACACGCGTCCGCAGGCGATTTCTACGATTAAATGCTAACTTTTGAGCGGTCTATTTTGTTGTAAAAAAATATTAATGCGCCGCGCAATGAAGCGGGTGGTGTTTTTTAGCTTTGTTGTAATTCTCGACATTGTCATTATGTCGAACTCCAGTAATTCGGACTTTGATGGGATTTTCCAATCGAGTTTATAACGAACGCTGCCATCGAAGGGGAATGTTTTGTACTATGATTACGCATTTTAAATATAACACAAACTTAATAGTTCAGACGGGATGACGGCTATGATCACAAAGAACGCCATTTTGTATAAAATCTTGAAAATACATGCACTCTGAAAAACTTAAATTATTTAAGTTTTATTTACCATAGACATTTAATTATTTTTCCATTCTGTAGCATAGTAATTTGTGAACATTTCATACGCAGCATGTAACCGCTAATTATTAATGAAAAATATTTAAAAAAATGAATTGTTGAAAATTATTTAAGTATTTTATTTTTGTCAAACTTTAGCAATTCATATTTGGGTAATAAATTGACATATATGTCACATACTTGGCTAGTTACACCAGGAATAAGTTCTTCAAATGTAGTGAAAATTTTACTTGAGTCGGATCAAAAATTATTTATTTATTTGCATTCATGCAACCCGAGTATATCACATGATTCACTCACAGCACATTCTCTCGATTTAATAGGATTCAATAGCAGGCACATATTTGCATTAATCTGGCCTTGAGAGGGTTAACTAAACCACCTACTGAAGTGGATTAGCTAAACCGTTTTAGTTAAAACGTTTTAGTGCTAGATCGTGTTCACACGTGTGTTTTCTGACTGGATTAGTTAAAACGTTTTAACTAAACCGTTTTAAAGTGTAAGTGTGAACGCAGCTATAGACCTTGATTCACTCGCTGGCCTTCTTGGAAGCCTTTGTTCCCTGCTTCCAGCTTCATTTAAGAAGCCTCTGTTTACATGGGAAACCTTCATTCACATAGGAAGCCTCCACCGAATCTTTTAACAGGAGATGGTGTCTTCCTGTTATAGCTACTTTCATGAGTTGCCTCCCTTCACAATTTGGGATGCTTCCATTCATCTAGAATGCCTTATGTTGTGCCGATGTCTTGAAGATTCCACACTACTCTGAACACGATCAATAATTATTCGGACATTCTGAATTATGATAACCCTGTGAGCTTTCTAATCTAGGGACATGTATTGATTCTGAGTGCTGATGTATTGCATGGGATCAATGTGTAATTATAATCTGTATATCATGTTCAGGATTAAACAGGCACATGTATTGAGATACACACAATAATGGTGACCCAAAATATGTATTCAAGCTACTCATTTCATATCAACATCACTAAAATCAATTACTATGACAGAACAATGACATCAACTCCTACAAACAGAAATGTTTTCCATTTACAAAGTACTTGGCATGAATACACAGTACTGTTTCCATTACATTTTGAAAAGACAGACACAGAGTTACAGGAAGTTAGCTGGGCATGGGAGCTGGAGAGAGATAAGTTGGGGGCTGTTTCCCTGTGGCAATTCAATGCCACCCAGGCATGATTACCTTGTACCAATGCCCTGTGTCAAAACAATGACCTATATTACCTGAATGAGCTGTTGTCGTCCCACCATGTAATTATATATCACCACATAACAAAACTATTGTAGTATTTATCGCGGCTTCACAAAAGTCGTCAACTACATGTAAAGAAATATCAATACCAGCCTTAGTGATTAATTAAATTATATTGATGCAATTAGTTTCAATATTATTATGCAGGAGAATAATTTAATATGGATATATATATAACAGCTCATGCTGCCAGGACTTTCAGCTTGTGCCAAATATACCAGGAGACAAACAGTAGTGTCATTTAATGGTGTAGTACCAGAAACGTACATCAATTAATTTGTACGTAAGATATGTGCGTCATTTAGTGCAAGGTATGACATGTCATTTAATTGTTTAGTTCAAGAAATGTACATCATTAATTTTTGTAGACCATGCTGAAACACATGCACTAAAAAGTGTAGGGTTTCTAAGGTTATTTGCTCAACATTACTATTAACTTTCTTAGTGGTTAACACAAACGTATTAATCTCATATGAACTGAGCAGGATTTCATAAGGATGTTTCCCATATGAAAGTCAGAAAATACACAGCTGTCGTGTAGAAAAAGGTCAGGTTTAGTGAGAAATGAAAAGTCCTCCAATTTTGCTTCTCCAACTTGCCGCCTTTGATATGGAGCCTTGAAACTGCATTGTGCAGCAGACCGGAATTAATGTTCTTGATTATTCCATGGTTGAGTGGTTTTGTGATGGCAGAGGATACACTGGATGGTTTGTGTATTGGTAAAATAGACAATGGATGGTTGTTGATTGTGTAAAATACAATGAATAGTCAGTTTTTTTTTTCAATGTACAGAAGTCCCATTTTTGTCTTGCTTCATTACACATTGTTATGACTGTCTACCCCACAAGAAATTTGATTGAAATCTCTTCATTTCTGGTGGGAGCTCGTTGCCCACCACTCGGTACCTGGCAGATTTTTTTCCATGGAAGTTGAATGATTCCTTGATTTTTCACCAATCCTCCTTATCTAAAATCTTCAGTCAGGATCCAGCTGTGTGTCACATGATGCCCATGTCACATGGCATGGCTGAAGAGAAGCCAGTCTGCTAGCAGACTGTGAAACACACCTAAATTTTTCAAATGGAAATCAAGTTTTTTGTTAGGTAAACAATATCTAATGTCGGTCTTGTGTTCAGATGGATTTACATTTTAACAGGTTTGTTTGGTGCCCAGACAGTTTGCGAAGAATGTCCTAGGAGAGAGGTATCACACAATTAATTGAAGGATATGGCAGCTGTCATAAAGGAAACAGGCTTATCCGGTAGTGAACTCCCAATTAGTGAAGTTAAACCCAAACATGGAACCACATCCTTCCTCACAAATTGAAATGATCTTACCCAGGATTCGCAACTACTGTTTGGTTGGTCAGTAGAAGTCCACTGAGGGTCCATTCTCAACCACCCACCCCACCCCACCCCACTCCAATATGCCCCAGGGCCCCACACCAGACAAGATTGGCTCAAAGGTCTGCTACTGATAACATAGACTGTGATTCCTCATATCACTTTCAGGAGTTTTAATTACCTCTAATTAACACTGGCACCAGGGTTAGCTGCTTCAGTGATCTGGGATGTTTATTTGGACATTAGGAAGGGGTGATGACTGGCCACTCTAGTCTGCCCCCAGCCCCTTGATTGGCACCCTGGGAGTGGCAGGTATTTTCATTGGGGGAGGACATGGGGAGATGAACATCCACCCTCATCCTCTACATATGGGCGGGAAGATAATTATTGCAATAAACAGTAAGGACATTGGAATTCCTAAAGATTTCTACATGTTTACTAGTAACGTAATTATTAATATAATAATTATTTATTTCCAAAATATAACAGTCATAACATCACTGAATAAAAAAACAAAAATAATGGATTTACAACAATGTCCACCATGGAGAAGGTTTACTGTATATCACAAAGGAAAAGGAATTGTTGTAGTTACCCTTGAATAAATAATGACCTCTTCGTCATCGGCTGCATATACAATGTATATACCTAATTATGTATACACTCATACACGCACTCTATAAGTCATTCCACTTAGTCTTATTAGCAGTAAGTGCTGCAAGTGCCTTCTGTTGATTCCACCACTCTCCAGATCCCACCGTTTACACTTTCATTATCTCCCCTCTTCAGGGGTCTTCTACACCCTGGTGGAAGTCTTCCACCCTCAGTAATGTGATATAAACCCCTACCGCTCCATCAAACACAAGTTGTCCTAGTACAAAAAAATCCAATTAAGTTGTGTCAGAACCAATTAATTTACGTTACGCAATACAATTTACCTATAACATTTATAAAAATAATTGTAACGTCATAACTTGTTCAAAAACATCAAACATTTACATATATATATATATACATTATATACATGTATGTCAACTTTAAAAACCATGTTCTGACTATTATAACTATAATGGGAACAAGCCTAGAACTGTTCAATGGATGTCTTTTTATCACCGTATTACTAAAATATCACTTTCAAAATATAATAAACAGAATTATACCACAAAGTACAATATACAACAAATCCATGGGAGGACACACTATTCACATTTTCTGACAAAATTATGGTAAATACAGACTATTACCTGTCAGAATGAAATAAACCCCCTAGAAACCACCGTAGGCTGACACACTAAGAGGAAGCAGAAACTGAGACTCCAGGTCTGTCTCGGATTGAATAATCCTGCTATGATGCCAGGAATGCTGGTGTGTCTCAGGTTTATCATCCAAGCAGAGATCACAGACCACAAACCATCCGGGGTGAAAAAAGCACAGGAGACTGCGGGTAATCATGAAACAAGATGTTTCTCACATCTTCACCAGTGCATGATGCCTGAGCACAGATAAAGCACGATCCTGTGGACCTAGAATGAGTCCCAATTACTGAATCAAGCCTGTCACCTTCAGCTGTTGCTTTGGACAACCAGTGCATTCATTTAAACGACTGATACAAAACAACTTTCTGTAAGATTCTCACTGTTTTTCTCTGTTATTTCAGGAATTTTCCATTTTACAGACCATCAAAATAGCACAAAAATAGCAATTATAATTACAGCAGTAAATAAAAATGTTCCGCAACCACTAAATTGTAATTAACAAGATTTAACAAGATTGCCATCCAGTAAATTACTATGGATGGCAGTTGGACAAGGAAGCCTTTTGGCTTATCGAGAGTCCAATACTTTTGATCTACATGTATCCCGCCTTTTTAAGGTGTGTGTCGATTTTATTTTTAAACATATTCACGCTACTAGCACCAACACAATCAGGAGATAATCTGTTCCATTCATTTACAGTCCTTTGTGAGAATGAGAACTTTCTTATATCTAATCTACACTGCTCCTTTACTAATGTAGCTTCATGTCCTCTGGTCCTTCTATCTTTCTTAACTGAGAAAAAAATGTTTCTATCAATATTTTCATAACCATTCAATATTTTAAACACTTCTATGTGATCTCCTCTCAATCTCCTGGTCTCTAGTGTTGTTAAACCACATTCTTTTAGGCGTATTTCGTAACTAAGATCCCTCAGATTTTGTATCATTTTAGTAATATTACCTACTATCCAATAATCAATCTTAGAAATGAAGTGTAAAGTCACCTCTAAAGTACAAACAAAATGCTGCCACTTCCAGCCTTTGAAGACAATTAATTTCACAATTTTCCTGCCAGGTTTTATTAAAAGGTGGCAAACACCAGCTAAATCAGTCCACTTAGTTCAAAAGTTATTACCCCCTCTAGAGGCTAATGAATGAACAAGGTTTCACCCCTCAAGCCTGACCCTGTAAACAGTGTACTTAAACCTGATTCCCTACATCCTTATACACTGATACTGTGTTAGATCACTTCCCTTTCAACTTTCAATGGGGTAATCCTACACTGAGTCTCACACTCCTGCCCCAGAGAAAGTCCCCATCAGGTGGTATAATCACCAGCCAGTGGCAATCAAGTCAATTTTATTAAGTGTTTGGGAGTTGGGCTTGTCACTGGCTGGAGGCATTTAACAATCGCTCAATCATCTCTGTAGCTATAGGTACTTCATGACCCTGATTTTCATAAAGTGCCAGTGCTCTCACCCCCAAAACCACCTACTACAACCCTGATGGGGGCTATTATCTGTACATCCTCACACTATGCTCCTACTGTTGACCCTAATCTAATGCGTGAAGACCCTCAAAGGAACCTAGACTGCTTTAGGCAGACCATGGGACCACCCAGTGCAGTAGGATTAGATCCTAATCCATTGAATGTCAAAAATCCATTTTTATATATTTTAATGTTACTGATTTTTATTATTTACACCTGTAATTTTTTTAAAGTACTGATTAGACAGCAAAGATGAAAAAAGGAAATTTGGTTTTCACTGTTAACATGTGTCCTACAGAGCTCTAAGTTTTACATATTTGAATAAGCCCCCTACCCCTACCTACAATTCTTAAAATAAAATCTTTCTATCTATCTACTTACCCTGTCAACAAAAGTGCAATGTTGCTGTGGTCCCAAACAAAAGTAACTACAGCCAAGTAACTGGAATGGTGCAAGTGAACTAGCAGATTTTATTGTATGCATCTGCGCAAGTTTAGAATTGAACAGATACTTTATCCAAAGCAGAGTGACATCATATCAAATGCATTATGTTTCTTCATTTTATCATGATCACATGATAGCATATCATCTTTGATGTGGCCATACACATACCAAATTAACATCCAAAGAGAGCAACTTTTATCACAGAAAGGGCAACTAGACAAGGAAAAAGCCCATTTCGGTTTCAAAGGATGCAAACTGCATTTGCAAGATGCCACAGCAGTCCTTGCTTCAATGAAATCAAATAAACTCTCTTGAAGCTGATGAAAGACTGACTAAACATTGAAACACAATCACACCCAAATGACCCCAAGGTGTGTTCGCTAGCTCTGTCATTACAACGGAATGATTCCAACATCTTGGGCTGCATTAAAGTCCACTAATGATAGGACTCAACTCACATTTAGTAATGACAAATCTAATCATGTGGGATGTTTCTCAGTTTCAAAGGTTTCCCCTTCAAAGACTCCATCAGTGCCAATCCAGAGCATGCAGCGGGTCATGTTTCATTAAATATTCAAACAACAGTCTGCTAATTACATCTACTCCCTCCTTTTACTGGGAACTGGGCTATGTTCCATCATAGCCACAGCTTTCCAATCTCGTTTTTAAAAAGAAATCTTCTGAGATAAAAACGTTCCTTGCCCAACGGGCGTGCAGGAATGAGATATTCACGAGTGACTTTTTCTGTGAACACGCAAATTCTCTGCGAGATAAGCCATGTGGGTTTCGTTTAAAAAATCATATTTCAATAATCTTAGGAACAAAGTCATGTGCCGAAATAATAAGTGTATTTCGGTGGAATTCCTCCGGGACGAAATGATGGAGGACAGCGATTGACGCATCTATCTCTGTCAGTCCTAATGCAACCAGATTACTTTCTAGCAACCAATTTCCTGCCAGAGTCTGGGTTTCTTTCTATACGACTGATCTATTATGCTGTTAGTAGTTAGCACAGCTACTTTCCTGAAATATTCAGGCAATAATTTCCAATGGGATTATCAAATCTTGTCCATCCTAATTCAGCAGGAATTGTTCGCAGGTTTCTGTGCAAAGGAACGGCAATCTAATTCGTGTGCAGTGCCACTTGGCATTTTGGAAGCTAAGCTGCAGCACGTTACTCTGCCATTTCACGAACACTGACTGAATATGTTGATACAAGTTAGACTGATGGAATTTCCCTGTGGCTCTTCACGTCTGTGGCTTGCTTAGGAGAAATAGACCGGTCCATTCACATCAACCCACACAGTCTATGTATCCAGTTGTGGACATATGTTTTAAAGATCACAGTCTGAACTTGCCAAATCTCACTGAAACCCGGTGTACTATTAATGATGATTCATTGACTTAATTATTAATACACAATAACATGTGTACACGTCTTAGATGTGTTTTAAAGATGAAAATCTGATTATTGCCTAATCTTAATAAACCCTGGCAGTGTACTATTTATGGTGCATTATTGACTTAATAAACGAACAAACAGACACAGTGAATTCATATCACGGAAATCCCCACTGTCTCTTGACAAGATTGCCTTCCAAATTAACAAGCTCCAGACACACGAGAAAGCCACTGACTTATCAAGATTCCAACAGTTTTTAACCCATGAGGCTGGCTCTGATTAAACATTTGTCAATTCTGCTTATAAACATATTATTGACATTGCTAGTATTTAGTAAAAACAGACAGACAAGACTTTGAACATAATTTGTATCATTCATTTATCATCCTCTTTAAGTGAAGTAATATTTTGTTATATATAATTTTTTATTGCAATCCTTACAATTCTTTTAGTTTAAGGATTCCTTTCTTAAACGATTGCTAGTTAACTCGAGATGGTAGTTTTACCATCTTCTTTATGGTTGAAGAAAATAGTTTTATCTTCATAATCATCCATTATATCTACATGTTAACCTTGACAAACAGACAGATTTATTTTGGTCATAAATGTCGATAGTATGATTAAATCACTTGAGTTCTTTTAGGCATCCTTCCCAACTACAATATAGAGTTCTCATGGAGGAAATATCCAAGCACCCTGCTTCCAGGTTAATGATTCGCCTGGATGCAACACACAAACAACATCTATCTGAGAGAGAAGTTCACACTGTATGTGTTATCTCAAACACCTCTTAGTGAGATATCTTTGGCCAACAAGACTGATGGCAACAGTCTCTTGCAGAGGTTCACCATGGCAGCTGGCTGCTGTCTGAGGACTGCTGGACAGCAGCAGGAAGTCCTGTAGTCTCACTGGCATCAACACACATACTGTATCATCTTTACATGTTTCTTTACCGTTTCGCGGTTTGCTCGGTGGTTCTATGGAACAATTTGCCTCCTATGCTCAGGACAGCAACATCATTACAAGTGTTTAAAACACTTTTGAAGACTTACCTTTTTAAACAAGCATTTTTTTCATTCACCGATGAGGACATTTTATGTGCTTTCTATTGATAAATATTTTTTTTGTTTTATTAGTTTCTTAACCTATTTATGGTTATTCTTCTTGTATAAATGAATGTATTTATATTAGTATTTAAGAATGTCTTAATTTATTTATATTTTTTTTAATGATCTCTCGTTTTTAGTAACTATATTTAGGGTAATGTTATATTTTTTACATATTTATTTCTTAGTTAGCATTCTTTTTATGTAATATACTATTATATACGTGTGCATGTATGTAAAGTGCCCGAGGGCAATTTTTATTGATTGGTGCTATATAAGTACTTTTATTTATTTATTTTACATGTTAGACTCTCCACATTGTGACCTTATGAGCCAAGTGAAACATGTGGACATTTCACATCAAATTCTTAGTGCATGGTATTGGAAGATTCGGAGCATAATGATGCAAATAATTGTTAGTTTATTATTATTTATCATGTTTATATATGTATTAATATATAATGCATTACAAATTCTGCTGCTCTGGCATGCTACCACTAGGAAGGTTAGACTGTAACAGAGAAATGTTACTAGGTTTCTTGTGGTTCAAATAAATATCCGCAGTTGTTTCAATATTCAACAGCACTGCATGCATGATGATATAATTCATATCACGAATTTGGTAATATTTGTGCAACGGTCTCGCTATGTGTAATAACAGACGGCAGGCACACCATCCCTTACGAATCATCATGAGTACGCCCGCCATCCGTTGGCAACGATAGAAATATTTGCCATCCGTTTATTTAGGTTGCTATCCAAAGGAGTATGTCATGCTTACTGTTTTGAGTTGGCAGGGTTATTGTCTTTAGTTTGCTATTCAAAACGCAAGCACCACCAATGGTGTCCACCGATATGTTTACAAATGGCTTCCCTTCTGACGCCTCGATGGGTATTCCCATTTTCCATGTGGCTAAGCCAATGAAAATGATTCCTGAGATACTGACGTCATTACAGTTGAATCACCCAATAGGCATTCATAACGTTAATCCAGAGGATTTCCCCGCAGCCGCTGCTTTGTGTAGCCTTATGCAAAATGGCGAATCGGCAGTTAAAACTGTCCACTTTTTTGCTAACAAAAAAACTTGAAAGTGGTGTCAATGATGATGTAGTAGCTGTTGCCGCCAATGATGTGGATGACCAGAAAGCTGTTGCCGCCGGTGACTTGGCTGACCAAAAAGCTGCTGGTGCCAGTGACATGGATGACGAGAACACTGTTGCCACCAGTGACATGGATGACGAGAACACTGATGCCACCAGTGACATGGATGACGAGAACACTGATGCCGCCAGTGACATGGATGACGAGAACACTGTTGCCGCCAGTGACATGGATGACGAGAACACTGATGCCGCCAGTGACATGGATGACGAGAACACTGTTGCCGCCAGTGACATGGATGACGAGAACACTGTTGCCGCCAGTGACATGGATGACGAGAATGCTGTTGCCACCAGTGACATGGATGACGAGAAGGCTGTTGCCGCCAGTAACATGGATGACGAGAAGGCTGTTGCCGCCAGAAACATGGATGACGAGAGAATGCTGTTGCCGCCAGTGACATGGATGACAAGAAGGCTGTTGCCACCCATGACATGGATGACAAGAATGCTGTTGCCGCCAGTGACATGGATGAAGAGAATGCTGTTGCCGCCAGTGACATGGATGAAGAGAATGCTGTTGCCACCAGTGACATGGATGACGAGAAGGCTGTTGCCGCCAGTGACATGGATGACGAGAATGCTGTTGCCGCCAGTGACATGGATGAAGAGAATGCTGTTGCCGCCAGTGACATGGATGAAGAGAATGCTGTTGCCGCCAGTGACATGGATGAAGAGAATGCTGTTGCTGCCAGTGACATGGATGAAGAGAATGCTGTTGCCGCCAGTGACATGGATGAAGAGAATGCTGTTGCCGCCAGTGACATGGATGAAGAGAATGCTGTTGCCGCCAGTGACATGGATGATGAGAATGCTGTTGCCGCCAGTGACATGGATGACGAGAATGCTGTTGCCGCCAGTGACATGGATGAAGAGAATGCTGTTGCCGCCAGTGACATGGATGACGAGAATGGTGTTGCCACCAGTGACATGGATGACGAGAATGCTGTTGCCGCCAGTGACATGGATGACGAGAAGGCTGTTGCCGCCAGTGACATGGATGAAGAGAATGCTGTTGCCGCCAGTGACATGGATGACGAGAAGGCTGTTGCCGCCAGTGACATGGATGAATAGAATGCTGTTGCAGCCAGAAACATGGATGACGAGAGAATGCTGTTGCCGCCAGTGACATGGATGACAAGAAGGCTGTTGCCACCAGTGACATGGATGACGAGAATGCTGTTGCCGCCAGTGACATGGATGAAGAGAATGCTGTTGCCGCCAGTGACATGGATGACGAGAATGCTGTTGCCGCCTGTGACATGGATGACGAGAATGCTGTTGCCACTGGGGCTGGAACTAAGACTAAATGTAATGTCAGCAATTGAGATGATGAGATTGTTGTGAACACTTGGCCATGGGTTTCCAAATCTGGCAGTGTTGGCCAAGATCTTCCTACTGATTCCAGTATCAGAGGCTGACTGCGAAAGAGGCAGTTTTGTCAACAAAAATGCTAAACAGTCTCATGTTGCTTGCAATCGAGGGGCCTGATCCAGACAATTTTGACTTTGAAACAGCTTGCTAGATCTGGATGCAGAAACCGAGAAGAGTCAATGTGAAAGTCTGAGACTAAATTAAACAGGACAGCCACATGCTGTTGGACCATATGCACAGCCTGAGTCTTTCATGCTCTTTGACTGTCTGAACTTGCTCGATTGCTTGAACTTCAAATTATTAAAATGACAAAACGAGGTGTGCTACTTTTATTTAATATTTAAATTACGTTCAGAACGTTGACAGTAAATGCTTTTGAGAACATAATTTCTTAAAGGAACATCTTCGGAGTATTTGTACCCTGCACATAGGTTACCATCTCTTCCTTTAATTGGAATCATATATATACTTACTCCCTCCACCCTTTCACAAATGCTGGGGAGACCACTGTTGTGACTCAAATACTCCACTCCACATACACTTATACTGAAAATTCCTACCTATTTTTGCCCTGCATTTTCTGGTTCACCAGTACAATGTTAGAAAATGTTACACAAAATTTGAGCACATTTCTCCATAGCATCAGTGGCAGAATTGGCCCGTATTGCATTATAGGTCATCCAACAGCCCAACGAATGCCAACCCAACATAGCAGATTTATGAGAATGACATAAAACAGACATTACCAGCTGCCACAGCCAGAAAATGACACACTAACAACTGTCACCGCTCACAGTGACCGCCAGACTAACTCATATGTTCCACAAACTAACAACTGTCTCCTCTCACAGTGACCGACTGTGACAGCCAGACTAACTCAAGTTAAACCAATCCGCCCAGCCAGACTAGCAAATTGACAGATTTTACGGCCTGACCAGTGGCTATTATTAATAACTGAGGACATCATTAGTGGCCTCTTAACTATGCTCTAGGTACACTATAAATATAGTTGTGGTCATTAAGTCTAGGGTCCTAATGAGAAGTCATTGGAATGATTGGTGGATTGGGACTTGGCATTAGCACACAGTGCAAATGATTCATTGCACATTGACAGACATAAGTCATTTTATTTGACATCGCATTTGCCGATTTGTACCCAACACGGAGACAGAAACAGATTACTAAATGCTCGGTTTTCATACTAAAATGTCTCATAAATTTGAAAAATTTTACCTGAACATGCATTCTTCCAAGTGGTACAAAGTCAGCACAGTGACCTCAGTGTGACACATCAACTATTTAAGTAATTAAGTAGTAGATTTACAAGGCAGTAACTCCTGCTTAATCAATTTGCCAACTTAATTAATCTAAAAATTAACCAGATTTCACCACATTACTGTAATAAAAGGGGCCACTTGGCCACATATAAGTTACAAGTAACAGCCAATTCCAACAGTTTGATACCCTGGAACTGGAAGAGACCACAAACAACCTGGGGCAATCCATTCATACAGAGCAACCCTTCTTGTCATTTGAACAGCAAATTTGTTGATAAGTTTTGTCAAACAAGCTGACCACATAGGTTATCCCAATGAATGACACCAAAGCAAAGCTTTCTGACATGGCAGTAGCTCTGGGCTTTATCACCTCCATTAGCTCCCTGCCCCAGGGAAAGTACTGCAAGTGACCACAGCGCTAGACCCCACAACCTGGCAGCCTTCACCATTCATGAGTAGACCGGGGTCAGGGTAGCAACTACTGTCCCCACCCTGGGTGGAACGCATCCAGTTTAACCGGAAATGTCACCACCCAAAGTAAACATGCGATACAAAGAGGTAGGGTGGTTGCTAAAACAAGGAGTGATTGTTTGAATTACGAGTGTCTGGTGACAGTTGGGTTACTGGTGGTTGAAGACATAGTGACCTAAGGTCACTGAGCTGAGGGGAGTGAGCACACATAAATAAAATTGATGTTGTTGGACTTTTGATAAGCCAACGTTCTTTGTCCTGTCTCCATCTGAGTTGAACTACTTTGAAGGGAAGAGGCACAGGAGATGGAGCATCGGTCACTCAATCGAGAGAACCTGGGTTTGAATACTATGCTGCTGTATCAAACCATGGGCAAGTTCATTGTTCCAGTTCACTCAGCTGTATGAATGAGTACCTGGCTACAGACAGTGGTGGATATTTGGTGTTCGACTGAACAGGTCTGCCAGGGAGTAGAGTAATCCCAAGGACTAGCAATCGTGTCAAAATGTATAAGAACTTACCTTTACCTTTACTTTGGTTGACAATTTTATTTTTAAATCATTAAACTTTCACAACAAGGCTCAGAAAACATGAAAGGAACACCTACGTTACCACCATCCTCCAGCAAGAAAGAAAAACAAGACTCAGCGGACTGGCTAGAACTTATTTTGGCATTACATAACTCATGTTTGCATATTAAATAAACAGCTGGTGTAATAAAAACTGCTCATGTCCTGCAAGTTCGCCAAATGGTTTCCACATTTTTGTGGCTGGAAAGAAACAGAGTTAGACCCTGACTGCAGTTCCCATCCCCCGGGAGCTGCACCTAGTTTTACACAAACAGCTTCCCATGACTTCCCTGGTGCAAGCTCTCAGACGTGTTTGCTTCAATAAACAGACCAGTGTTAGATTTGTTGTTGCAGCTGCCTGATGTGCCCAATGCAATAGTCTGCAGTTGTGTCATAAAACTGAATGGTGCCTGCAAGATATGAGCCCATAAAATATGGTTCAGCTGTTCAAGCAGGTGCAATATTTGGTTGTCAATGCCTAGCTGTCACAAATACCGTCGTTCATGTCACTGTTTTGTTTAGCAAATGCTGTGTTAACAGCAGTTAAAGTAATAAATCATCAACATTTGGAAAATGTTAAAATATTATGTTCTTTCTTGATCTAGTTGTTTAAAAATGTACTTAGAGATTGATACTGATCTTCTTCTTTAATGCACATCTGAGCAGGGTTTTAACCTGGATAGATCCCATCTAAGTACTAACAGTAATAAACAATTATAGGTACCATTTTGGGGATTTTTGTGGGAAGCAAGTGATCAACATAATATTTCAGGTCATATCACTTTTTGAACATATTCTTCATCCTTTCTTCTTTTTGTGTCACTATACTTAATCATGCAGGAAATCTGCCCCAATCAGCAGCAAAATCACAGGACACAGCCAATTTCTAGACAGTGCCACTTTGACCAGTCATTATCTGAAGCCTGGGAGTGTCCTGATGGAGAGATTGCAGGTCATATGAGCAGATGCTGACACTTTTGTCATGACATTTGTACCTTGGACTTCCTCATGTCAGTACACACAAAGTACTTTACTAAACCAAGCTGTCTCTAGACCATGTCTGATAAGCCAAATACTAAATAATCACCAAGTGGTAGGCTTACTGCTACTGTTTAAACACAATTATCATGCAGCAGCAATACATAAAATATTATACGTGTGACTTACAACACTCAACAGATGGATCAACAATAAATGTCCTTGCTTGTATAGATACAGTAAAATCTCTTTTAAAAACAAGAATCTGAAATCAGTGCCACTGTGGTGAGATACGTAAGTAAGTAAGTATTTGGTTGCATCAGTTCTTTTTTGTACAAATTCTTAAATTTTTTTTCATTTCCACTACTGCAAGGCAAGCAACTGGAAGGAGACTGGAAACCTCCGCATCAGATGTTTCTATTTACACGTAACACAGGAAACTTTTGCATGCTTATTCCAAATAGTTTATAATTATAAATTATGTAGTTCTACATCTAAATAGTTACACCTAAATAGTATTATTTGCACATGTGCTACTTACACTAGGACTATAATGATTATGTTACAATTTCATTCCAGGTCTAATTTGCCTATATTACTTTAGTCAAAATATTGATATGTAATTTGTAAAACATGTATCAAACAAAGTTAACATGACTAATTTAATATATATATATATACTGTAAATACATATATGGATAGTATGATCACTGACAGCATGTCACTACAACTGTTTTTATAACATGTGCATGTACCAAATCAATCTGTTGTGCTGTGGTCATGGCTGAGCTGTCAATAAGCCAGAACCTATTGTGTCAACAGGTCATGCGTGACCGCCCACATTGCTCTGAAGATCATATCACTTCACAGGCCAGGAAGATTTGACAAATGTGATATTATGGTTGACAATGCCTCACCTGCTGTCCCATGTTAGCAGGCACAAGAGACAGAAATGCCCAACAAAGCCAGGAGAGAACCTGAAAGATTGTTATCTGAGCTAATTAACATGGACAATAATATTTAGCTGGCAGTATCCCACTACCTGAGTTGCCAAACATGATCAGATAAGTACAGACTAAACACTGAATACACAGCTAGTTTGAAAATCATTCTTAAAGGTTCTCCTTGCCAAATCGCTAGAAAATATTGAATCTGATTTATTTTTTCACTATACATCTAGTGGAGTTTAGTGCTGGCTGATGGTCAGTTGTTAATTTATGCATTTTGGTAGGGAGCAAGTGATCACCATAATATTTCAGGTCATATCACTTTTTTAACATGTTCTTTGTCCTTTTTTCTTGTTGTGTCACTGCACTTAATCATGCAAGAAACCTGTCCCAATCAGCAACAAAATCACAGCAGGGGGCGGGGGGGGGGGGGGGGGACATGATGCAACCAGTGCCACTTTGACAAGTCATTATCTGATGCCTGGGAGTGTCCTGATGGAGAGATTGTGGTCATATGAGCAGATGCTGACACTTTTGTCATGACATTTGTACCTTGGACTTCCTCATGTCCATATACACAAGTACTTTACTAAACCAAGATCATGTCTGATCTGACTAAAAACATACACGCACTTACACGTACAGATGGACACTCTCCCATACCATAGATCTCCCATTGGCGGACGAAAACCTGAACAAATTATCCCTTGATTTCATTTTTTACTCCTTGTTTTCAACAGCAGGGGGTACATTACCCCTTTCCACAAACCATAGCGAGGACTTTGTATATATTGTAAATATATTTATGAATAGTATGACCACTGACAGCATGTCACTACAACTGTTTGTATAACATGTGCATGTACCAAAACAATCTGCTGTGTTGTGGTCACGGCTGAGCTGTCAATAAACCAATAACCTACTGTGTCAAGAGGTCACGCGTGACCGCCCACATTGCTTTGAAGATCATATCACTTCATGTGCCATGAGAATGTGACAAAATAATTTAATGTGATATTATGACAATGCCTCACCTGCAGTCCCATGTTAGCAGACACAAGAGACAGAAATGCCTAACAAAGCCAGGAGAGAACCTGTAAGATTATTATCTTAGCTAACTATCTAATATTTAGCTGGCAATATCCCACTACCTGAGTTGCCAAACATGATCGGATAAGTAAACACTGATTACACAGCTAGTTAGAAAATCATTCTTAAAAGATTCTCCTTGCCAAGTCACTAGAAAAAACTGAATCTGGTTTCTTTTTTCACTATACATCTAGCGGAGTTTAGTGTTGGCTGATGGTCAGTTGTTAATTTATGCATGTGTTAAATGGCAGTGAAACTTGATTTTATTTACCCTAGATGATGTCTGGAAACTGGTAACATTTTCATTTCAAATTTCCAGAAACGCTGCACATGGCGCGGTTTAAATCAGCAGTCTTAAAGAAGATATCAGGGCATGAGGAAGAAAGTCCTGACATAATCCCCAAACCTGCACACAGGTTCTTTGAAGACACTGAGACCCATGTTATTGGCAGGGAAATCAACATATTTAATATAAAAAAAAATTATCCTAAGACAGTGTTCAGTGTACACTTATCAACCTACACCCATCATGTCTTAACATGTCCCCAGCCACATGATTATATAACTGTGTAGACCTATAAATAAGCCTTAAATATCTTACAGCCACAAGACATTAATTTCCATGCAACATCGATAGATTCAAGGTTTTTTCAATGTAACACTGCAACAGCCCAAAGGTTTTGACAGCTCTTAATTTGTATGTCACAATTTGTCACACGGAATGGCACAATTGCCAGCATAACATTTGTTTCACATTGTCAAAAACATACATTCTGTGGTTACATAAAATCTTGACTGAGCCACAACTGAGACACTGTGAAAGACGACAGTCTGACACAAAGATATTGGTGCCTGGGTGTCAGTTTTTATTCTCAATAATGTTACTGAACCACTGATAGCGTTACTCAATACCACTGCTGCTTGGCATTCACAGATGGGAGAAAAAACAGCGGTTTCAAGAAAATGGTCATTAAAACCATTGCTACATGTTTGGCATTTCTCCTCTACATGGAAACATAGATCTGTGTAATAGGTTGTGTCAGTTTAAGAAATCCGAAGTTTCGTGAGAACCAAAGTTCTACTCATGCTATACGTTAATGCTCACAGGAATGTGAGGTTTACTAGCATTTCAAAGAAACAGAAGAAAATATTATTTTAGCACCATGACAAATTTAAACTTTGCAGTCTTTACCCAAGTTGATCCAAATCAACATCTAAATTACATTACAATTAGATTCAGTATTCTACTTTAACTAAATCCACAGAAATCATTAATTGGCCCTGAAACGTAACGAGCAGCCAAGCACTGCAATCTATGTACACATCGCTACAAATAAATCAAGCAAGACTTACCGAGAACGCATGAGCCGAGAGCCGCAATAATCCACAGGAAGAACCAGCTATTTGCGGCCGACCGTTCCATTTTATCCATGTGAATTTAGTATCCAAATGCTATCCAAATGTTGCTATGGCAACAGAAGTCAGCAGCCTCACCTATGCAGGTTTCATGTTCAACTGCAAACATACCAAAATATGTTACGTACTGGTACACATTCAATTGCATAGCCAAACCGCAACTACATCATACTGTCAACAGGTGGCAGCATTGACCAATCAGGAACACTTGAATCGGCAGAGTTGAATGAAAAAAGTTTGATAAATAATTTGTTAATCTGAATAACTTCCTGTCACAAAGAGCTTGTACCTAACAACCGGACCATGAGGCAGGAAACACTTGTAATTCTATCTCCACTACCCAGAGATTTCCAGTAAAATGTGTCACAACAATAAAGATAGCCAGGTTCATTTTCAAAGCTGCCGGTTTTATGAATTAGGTCAATAATACTGCACTTAAAACGGCTACTTGTAATAAAAAGGCGACATTTGACGTAGATTGTGTAGTAACACCAAGAGTATTTCCCAAAAGATCACGGCAATGAAATTTTGTGCATTTCCTACAATTTCTTTCCACAATAATAATGTTAGTGAATAGGAATAATGATAATCATCTGAACATTTCTTCTATACCACCTTTTTGCACATTCAACAAAATTATAGATATATATAAAGTTTATAACATAATTTTATATCACAAAAGTTGGGGCTTAGTGTCCATATTTTCCATTCCTTTGTGAACTTACTTTTGACCTAACTGATCAATGGTTAATCCATGTTTGTAATGTAAATAAAATACCTTTTCTTGGAGCCAGTGTTATACTTTCCACATAAATAAAACTGAATGTGTTCAGTATGCATATGTATGAGAACATGGCAATTAATTTTAAGTTGCCACTGACAACTGCTGAGAGATGGCAATAAACACCTGCTTAGTACCATTTAGTAGCATGCATGACAGATTATCAATGCATATCTGCATATATATGCTGTAATTTGTGCACGTATCATGTGTGAAGTACCTGCAAATAGCACTAGGCACTTGTGTCTGATTTTATCTAGTAATACTAGGGGATGCTGTGGTTTTATGTCTTGCCTTTTAATGTACAGATTGTTGTACAGGTTGTATACGCAGAAAAAAAAAGTGTATAAAAATAGGTGCGACCCCCTCCTCTGACCCCTCCCTCACTTGATAATATTACACTTGGCCATGTCACCAGGCATGCAGGTTAGCTTCAATCAACTGGAATTGGACAGACCAGGGACTGTGCCCCAAGGCTGGTTGGTGAGGGGTGGTGTAGCCAAATACACACACCATTTACCTGCTGAATTAAACAGACAATCCTGACTTTGTGGCCAGTTTCTGACTCACAAACTGCTGGCACATTCAAGCAGTCATTTAGACTTGCTCAATCAATGGTTGTTGGGATGGTGAAGTGCAGTCCAAGCACTCGGTGCATGCACTAAGTGCAATGCCAACTTCACGTCTTCCTGCCAACTAATCAAGATTCTGTTTTAATTTCTACTGGGAAAATATCAGCGACATGGCTGGTTCTAAATTACTGTTGACCGACAAACCCCTCACATATCTGCAATACTCAAATAGCTTGTAATTGCTATTAACTGTCATGAAATATGCATGATGCACATGTATCAATAATTAACGATGAACTCTCACAATTACAGTAGCATGCAAGTCTAAGACATATCCCAGTCTGGACGTAAGGCTGAATTCTTCCTGTTATCTGTTTACCTGATGCCAAAGTTAATAGCCAAACAAGCTGTCAAATATTCACCTACTGATATAGGATATGTGCATCATTGCTGTTTGAACTACTTCAGGAATGTTTATTTCAGCTATGATTGTTGTCCTAATTCGGGAATACCTGAAACGAAGTGATAATTTATGAGTTGGTGTCAATTAGGTGTCTACCACCTTATATAGGTGTACAAATCCATGAAGGCATTAGATGGGAAACTACTGCATCAGCATCATGACAGGAGGCTCCTAAACATGAAACATATTCCATCCTAGTTTCTAAATATATTGGATATAAATTACATTACACCCATTCTGCTCTGAGATAGCATACATAAATTGTTTTTTAACAGAAGTCTTGTAGATCTACACTATAGACCCTGTCATATTACTACAGTAATTGTTTGTATATGACAGACTGGATCACATAAACTAATAAAACCAATATATGATTCAACTGAACAGATCTGTGCATTACAACCGTTTCCCAACGGTTCAGGCAACATGGGAAATAACTTTGAAATGACCCCTTTCCCAGGTCCCCCTGAGAAATTAGCATCAGGATAATTTACCTGTCGGACACACGTCTCCATTGAAGAGAGCATGTCGCCTCTTTGTCAGAGTAAGTGTTGACGTAAGATAAGTGTGTATAGAACTAGAAGAGGCTTAGTTCAAAAGCATTTGGCTGCTTGGTACTGTCAATTGAGTGTGATGATAAACGCAGTCTGACTGGCAGGGCCCAATGGCTGAAAGGCGAAGCCAGCCAGGTTCGGGGAAACGCAAGGCGAACGAAGGTGGTGGGCCTTTCGATTTCACCTGAGCGTGCTTCTCAACGCCACAATACACGGCACTGATCGGGACCGACAAACAAGACATTCACAAGACACACGCACCTTTTACTTGTCGTAGCGAAACCCGGCGGGCATGCTAACGTTGTAATCCATGCATCGACAGCAGCCACATAAAATCCAGGTGCGAATCCACAACGTGTCGCAAACGCGGAACGTTTACAAGGCCACTAAACAGACACGGCGTGCCGCCAACCTACATTACGACGGTCTTTCGGGAGCAATGCTTGATCAGTCACAGACCTCCTACGACAGCGCGGAGATCGCAAAGTGTCGCTCCGTTCCGTGATGTCACAATCCGTATCCTTTATAGCCCAGCGAATACACAAAATCCAAGTATCTCGGCTGCTAAGAGGATAACATCGACTGGACACACACACATACACACAGCCCCTCTAACTCAGGCTTCCTTCGAGCAGCTACTCAGAGGAATACTCAAGCCAGTCTCGTCTGCCTTAGCTGGGCGCAGTCCATTGATGCACAGCAGGGAGGGGCGGTGTCATAACGCCAGTATCCTTTGCTGGTGAATGGCACAGTCCATTTTTGCGCAGTGGAGATGGCATGTATCACAAACAGCGTTCCGCTGGCGTTGTGGTGCCAGCAACGGGGCTTGCTCGTGGGGATGGGGTTAGGGTTAGGGTCACACAGGATATGTCAAAACACCCTAATTTTGGCATGTCACTCCAGGGCCTAGATTATAACTGCACAATGCACATCCTGTTTTGCTACATCAGAATTGGTGTCTTGAATATCCACATTTTGCTTAAACTCAGTTATTATAATACTTATGAAAAAGGAAATTATAATGTGATGTCCTAAACTATGTGTAGCAATGTAAATGTGCCCGTACATTGAAAGACTGGAATGCAACTGACAATCGCAGATGTTGACAGGTTTCAGGGTGACTCAAGGGTGGGGTTTTTTGCCACCACTATTCACCCAGCCATTGAATGTGAAGATAAACAGTAATCCAGTTTCTCCATAGTTCTCCGACACTAAGAATGATTGTGATTAATGTTTGTCTCGTTTTTTTCACAATGATGTATAACTTTATCACACAACTACATAATGTACCACAGGCTGCACAGACGACTGGTAAAGTTACTAAACCCACTATTCATGTATTGCTTTCATCAAATAAATATAAGTTCAAAGTCACACCAAATTTATCGTTATTAACATTATGAAATATATAAAAACATATTATAAAAAGTTTGCCTTATAATTAAACAGTACTGTTGTCATAACTATAAATATTGCAAAAACATGTGTCTATCAACATCTTATGCATAAAACAGTTTCCTAATTTCCAAGAACTATTTGAATAAACACACCATATGGACCTGTCTTATAAACCATATCATCGACAGGCTGATCTTCTGTACTATGTCTAAACTAACATGAGGTCCTAACTCTGCAGCAACTGTAGTTTGTAACAAGAAAAAACTAAATGTTGTTTTTACCAAGAAACTGTCAATGTATTACTAGGTAGTCTGCCCACTCAGTGAAATAGTAGAACCATTGGTTAGGTAGCATACACTATTATGGTGTGTGATAGCAGGATACCACTTTAAAATAATTACATTATTAGTGTACCCACAATTTGATATAACTCTTAAGATTTTAGTTCCAAACAAGGAAAGTGTTCATTAACAAAACTGTGATTAAAATACCAATACATTTTGGATGTAATTTAATGGGGGGTATCTTGTATGTTGATTTTCTGAAGAAACAATTGATAAATTTAATATTTTTTATCTATCAGGTTTATAAAAGGACAACTATTAATATAGTTGTTTCTTAGAAGAATCAAAATTAAATATAAATTAACAGACAACATTCAAACACTAACATAACATCAATGGAAAATAAATAGTGATCTATCCCCAATCTAGAGCTCATGCCTCATCACCATAGAACCACAGATGCACTGGCAACACATTATTCTACATAAATGAGACATAAACACAGTGTTTATGTTGATATACTGTGTTATCATATTTATGCCATCAGCCACGTATCATATGCAACAGACACTGACATCGAAATGCATTCAAATAATGAAATATCAACAACTTGGCACATTACCACGAATTCAGACATACATATAAATATTACTATTTAGATGCTTTGATTACATGCTACTGTAAAATTGTTTTATAATAATAATTTAAAAAAATTCAGACATACATATTTGCAACTATTGAAATGCTTTGTTAACACACTACAGGCCTGTTTGGTGGAACTGTTTTATAATAATAATTATAGGAATCATACGTTGCAAATTGAAACCTGTGCCTCTAAATGCAAGACGTAATCTAATGGCTGGCAATGCAATTACTCTGCCTTTCAGATTGTTATCAACTTTGTGGCATTGGAAGTTTGTTTTGTATTCCGTATCTCTCGGTCCAGAAACACCAATGGGTGTGGAAAGCATAGATTGTAACTTCAAGTAAACATGTTATTAGTGGCTGGTTCTGAATTCAACAGAAGTTATCCATGTACAATTAAAGGAGAGCAGTGGCATAACGGCTAGCGCACCAGACTCTCAATCGAGAGAACCTAGCTTTGAATCCTGTGCTGCTGTGTCGAACCTTGGGCAGGTTTGTTCACTCTACGTTGCTTCAGTTCACTCAGCTGTATGAATGAGTACCTGGCTATAGACAGCGGTGGATATTTGTGTATGAATAGTCTTTGTACATTAATTGGAGCATGGTTGAATGCTTCCCAGAGAAGTCTCCATGGTGTTCGATTGCACAAGTCTGTCAGGGAGTAAAGTGTAAAGCGCTTTGAGCAGTCCTGAGGACTGGATACTGCACTTTATAAGAACTTATTTTTACCTTTAAGATATGTAGTGCCAGTGTAGTAATATACAGCAGTACTGGTGGTGACATGAGTTACCCTAATTACTGCCATAAGTCCAGTTGCCAATGCAATTAAGCAATAAGTGAAGCAAAACCAAGTCATTGTCACAAATGGTGCAATATAGACTACCCATTAAATTCTGGGAACGTCTAGTTCACTTGTAAGCGGGAACTTAGACGACCCATTTCCTGGCACAAGTGAAGTGGACTATTATTCTCGTTCTAATAATCATGGTCTTTGGTCAAGTTCTGTGGGTGGAATAGGTCAAGAGAGCCAGATTTGGTTCTTGTGAAGGCAATCATGTCCTTCTATTTGTGCAGCAGACATCTTATGATTCTGTGACCAACCCACCCTTTAATAGCAGAAACATTCTATATGTAATTCTGGATTTGTATGGATGATTTTCTATAGAATATTTTGCACTATAGAATTCTATAGTATATGTAGTATTCTATAATTTTCTATACCATCAGTATATTATTCTATAGGATTTTTGTAGACATTTTTCTATAGACTATTTTATACATCAGAATTCAGCAGAATCTATTGTATTATATACTTTTCTATAAGATATTTTACTAGGCCGTATAGATTTATATAAATTTCGAAATTTGTATTAAAAAATATATGTGTCTATACAAATCTATAGATTTCTGAAGATTATTTGGCCAAGAGCAAACAGAGGTACCTGTCATACAACTTATCAAAGTACCACCCCACTGTGATCCTACTGTCCTTAATAGAGGGACAGCTATTTATCTTCCATGTAGCTTTTGAAATGCAAAGCATGCAGAAAAAAGTGTGTACGCACTGAGCATGCAGACAGCGCATGTAGGCATATGCCAACAATTATTATGAACACACTGCATCAGCATGTGATTGCATGCATGTATGTGATTGCATGCATGCATGCATACCTGGGTGAATATGTGCATACACATGCGTACACACATCACATGTGCGTGCATATTTTCAGAGAATTCCAGTATTGTTTACTGAAGGATCTAGAGTATAAAACCTATAATTATGGTGATGGGGAATTATTATATCAAAATGTCAGCATTTCTTTAAAATACAAAACATGATGTAAATATGTTTAGGGCAGTGCACATCCAAAACATAAATTGATATAAATCATATTAAACAAACCTATTTGTTAATCTAAAGATAATTGTAATGCTGAAATAAATTATGAAAAAATATTTTAATATTTTTTAATAGCATGGAACAAAACTACCAGACTGGTACAAATTACTGAGTGAGCAACACTGCACTAGAAATAAAATATAAATAGTCATTATCAATTAGAATAATAAATGCATATTTCAGACACAAAATCCATATGTTTGTATAAAATACAAGTAAAAATATATATAAATATACAGGCATCATGACAACATTTACCGCCTTTATTTTAAGAGGAAATGCAACCAGCCTTAACAGGGACCAACGCAACGTCATTAAGGTAGGTTGACAATGCTATTGTGACGGAGTGCAAACGTGCCCGCGTGCACACACGTGCGGTGATGACAATCACACCATTGACGATTCCGCGCGTGCACCACTCGCGCAATCAGACAGAAGCACGAACTGGGCATTAGGGCAAAGGCACCGCCAAATAAAGCCAATTACCTTCGCAGCTCAGCACTAATGGGCTTCCATGCAGAGGCCAGACACAATTCCATTGTCGC
Source organism: Escarpia spicata (assembly GCA_963995525.1). NCBI lineage: Eukaryota > Metazoa > Annelida > Polychaeta > Sabellida > Siboglinidae > Escarpia > Escarpia spicata. Next base: position 11,770,709 of record OZ023217.1, read on the forward strand.
AACGACACAATTTGTGATATCTTCGCGGAACAGCCGTGACATCGGTGTCTGTGTGACATCGTCAACAATGACATTTGATGACGATGCATGTGATAAAGTGTGAATTCGCCGGGGTCATCTCTATGGAGCATCTCTTGCGGAAAGTCCAGGTGATAGTCGTTAATGACTCGGACTTCAACCGTTATGTTTATCGACACACCGCCGGAGTAATGGTAGTCATGATTAAACGATCGCTATAATTTTTCTATCACAGTTCACGCGTGATAAATCTTTGTGACATGTGAAATTATTGCTTAGTTCTCTATAACACGCATCCTGATAATGATTCTGATAACAACGGCACTACAACAGAATGGACAAACATTTACAATTCCAGTGTATTTAAAACTATGTTTAATCACATTTCTGGTGTATTTAATGATATGTCAGAAGTACGTAACTATTTCACCTAAAAACAGCAAATTTAACACCTCAAAACAGCAAATTCAACAGTCTAACAAATAATCTGAGAAATGATCACATTTAAAAATTTAGAAATAATGTTACCAATTACAAAATAGGATTACTGCTCGAGTTTATCCCTCCAGGTATATACTTACTATGCAACAAACCATCTCTTTTTAAAACTTTAATTTACATAAAAAATTATTAATTAAATTTACTATTAGCCATCTGTGCACAGCTGTCATCATATCCCAACCTACACTTTCATGACTGAGATCAACGGAATACAGAGCCTTGATGAGAATGAACACTGCTGACCGACTTGTGAAATTTCTCAGCGCATCAACATGCAACATGGAAAATGCAGATTAATCTGATTTAAGCCAACAGCTGAGCATGCAAAGTCTGAGAAAATCAAACAGCTGTCCCAGCGTCTTCAGCGCAACGAGGGAATTGTTGAGAGGTAACTTCTGCTGATGAATGTTGATGAATGTAACGGAAATAAAACGCAGCATTCTGCAGCGGTGAGGGGGAAGATTTCATTTGACAAACTCCCGCCTGCAATAACAGCTCTTGTCCGAGACAGATGCACGGAGCGAGATTGGTGGCCAGGGTTAACAAGCTGTGATGCAATGACGATACTAACATGATTAGCTAGGTGCATTCTTGACAGGAGAACACCCTGCAATCTCACACAGACATCTGTCCGGTTGGCACCACACAACAATGGCAGTTTGTTCCTTAATGCAGCAAACAATCTGATTCCCCTCATACTTGCTGGTGTAGCCGGTATGTGATTGATTCCTACGGGATGCCGGCTCGGTCAATCAGAATATACAGAAGTAGTATCATCTATGAGTCATCTCCAATGCATGGTCAATGCGAGATGATACAGAGAAATAGCCTTATTTGTTCTCCTCTTTGAGGCTGTAGTATGGAGTGAGGCTGGCCAAATCTCACATAGTCAGTCCTCCCATCTCAACCGTGCTTCAACACCCATTCCCTTCCCATTTGTTCCACGTGTCCAGCCCACATTTTTTCTTCTGGTATTGTACGGCACACAAGACACTATACCCAATAAACAACACCTCATGACTGCTGACAAATAATACCATCTACATGGTCAGTTTATGTGGATCTGTATTATAACCCTGTACTAGTTTACACCCTACCATGGGGGAACAAGGCAAAAAGCATAAATCTTCACTGTTACAGTATTTTATCGTAAACTCATTTACAGTGGTGCCCATCAGTAAAGTTGGTCACCATTCAATTCTTCCAGGTAGGAGAAAGACCCTCTAGACAAGCAGATCATATTGTTACACGATGTATCAATGACTGTTTGTTTTAGTGACATACATTTGTGTAAATCTGAATTTGTTGTTGTTTATTTCTGAAGTGAAGATATCCTGCGTACTTCCAAAGTCTTGCATGGATCATATCAATATCATGTTTGTTATTTCAGCTGCTCTGTAAAGGTGTTCTTTAGTGGATAAACAAGGCAATGCAGGCTGCATGAGAATGCAGAGTGGGAACTAAACATGACAGAGGTTCGTATAAACAACACACACGTCAGGAAACAACCAGGTTAAGTTGTGTCTACAGAGTTTATGTACAAAGTGATCTTCAAATAGAGTCTACTGCCCATACAAGACTGACATGGAGAACAAGACCTTGGATGTCTTCATGTAGTGTTAATCTCCTAATACTGTCCCATGAGAATAAATGCCAAGGCAAGATGTTGTCAATCATCAGAAGGTGCCATGTTAATGAAGATGACATGGTGATATTTGTGGTGACATCAATGATGGGGGTGATTCATTTGTAATTATTAAATAATTATGACAATGATAATGTTGATCTACTATTATGGTAATAATTATAACCAAGAAGACTGATTGTAATCACGATTATATTGTTATATTTAAAGTATGTTGATGATAAATCATGATAGTGATGATAATTGATAATGATTATGACAATGAAGGTGATGTTGATATTCACATTGATGATCACAACAACAACGATTATGATAATTATGATCATAATGATTATGAAACTCATTCACCTGATATAAAAAGCAGTTATATCAGTTCTTGATAAGATGGAACAAATCTTCACACACATGCATGAACGCATGCTAGCACGTGCATGCACACACAAATGTAGGCAGGCATGCATGCAAGAACTCGCCACTTAATCGGAAACCTTATCATTTTACACAGATCTCATTTACGTGAGATTTTTATTGCTAATTAATCAGCAAGTTGTTTTGATCTATAGCCCAGGTGCGTCATAGCTGACTTGTATTGATTCCAGCACTGCGTTGGTCATTAAACAAAACAAGTATTGATCATTTTGCTTCACAAAGTTTCTGCAAGGTGGCAAATTACTTTGCTCCTGGATGAATGTTCTTCAAGCAGTCTAAGATGGCTGCCACACCACAAAATCTCCAAAGCTGATTTTTATTAAATAAAAAATTAAAACATTATGACTTCATGTTTATGATAAAATGGCCACGACCATGAAATCCCTTTAAAAATACCAGCTTAGTAAGTGAATTTTGTGAAACGAATAGCAAGACTGAAAGAGACATTAGGGTGTTGTTGTAAAACAATATGTTTGCGAAACATTTTTGCATAGTTAATGATGGCTTGCTGACTTGATATTAGTGTTGGGTTCGTATAAGGTGCCAGCCGTAGGGCATAGCCATCAATCACAATTTGGTTGCCTCCAGTCCATCATTAGGGATATAGTCTTAACAAACCTAATTTCTCGTAGGAATTTTTAAATGATCCCTTTTTAGAACAGTTGACAACTGGGTGGTTAGTTTCTAACCCTGGTTTCTCGTGGAAGGGAAAGGTGACAGCCATGATGAATAATGTGTTCAGAGCATTACAAATTCAGAACATGTGCTTTGTAGGAATGGCAGCCATTGAATCAGGGATGTAGTTAGGCCGAGGCAAATTGTTGTTTCTTGTCCTCAGAATGGCACAGGCACAATGTATGTGTTTGTACACTCTACAGACATCCTGCCTCAGATTGAGAATCTTACCAAGATGTCTCACGCCAACATAGATAGATGAGATGCATGCTGAATACACCCTTTGCCATTGCATGGTGATCATTATGACGTTTCCTGGAATGCTTGGAAAATTTACCTAAAATTTTCTCTAAACTTTTTTCAGCATTAATTAAGTGAAAAATGCATGAATTCAGTGATACTAGTGGTCAATGATTCTATCTTACTTTACTTGTGTGTCTTAAGTGGAATAATTTGCTCAAACAGTTCATATGCACTACTCATGACCTACCATACAATAATCCTCTATACTTCATAAGAATAATAGGCGCTTTCAAAGGTGCTTTAAAACAGCTTATTTTAGTCAATATTTTAACTGCAGGAATGACTTCCAGACTTGGCATTATGCCATTTTAAAACTTTAATTCTGAGTGATCATATGAAATTATAATACTTCAAAGCAGTTTTTTATATTTATCTAATGATTTTATTATTATTATTTTAAACAGAAAGCGAATTGAATAATTTCAACTATATTTGGCACTATATTAGTATATAATTTATTTACCATTGTCCTTTATTTCTGATTTTTTAATGTTTTGAGAGCTACCACTGTAAACTGAATCATGACTGTGGACACATCTGACATTATCCAGTTGACACATTATAATGATGAAATTCAACTGTGAACAAATCTGACATTATCCACCGACATATAATGACGAAATTCAGCCTACATGCGATATGGCTTGGCAACAGGTGGCTTTATGAAACAGTTGTCCAACTCATTCTGTTAAGGTCCACCAATAAATCACTGGAGGTTGTCAGTAGTCCAGGCCTGTTTGAAGTATGCGCCACACACTAACACAATGGTGACAAATTGAGCGTAAAGCGAGAGGAATCACGCAACATTTAACACGCCATCTGGTGCCAAGTAGAGACCTCTAGAAAGATCGTCAGAACCGGGTGCCCGCACTTCAATTAATTCATTCTTCAATAAGGTAATCAGTACAGCAGACTGGGCTCTGTGTTGCTGATTGGGTAGTGAAGTCAAGGAGAGTCATGGTTGTTATTTACGTTTTTTTGCTACAGACTCAGAAGGAAAGAAGAATGATATGTAGACAGCAATACTTCAACGTTCTGGGTCTGAAACCCCATCAGGAGATATCAGGGATCAAAGAAACGTGTGTGTACACTGTGCTTGTGTGCGTGCATAAATGCGTGTGTACATGTGTGCGTGTGATATGTGCGAGTGGTATGTGTCTGTGTGTGTTTTTGTGCATGTCTGCCTGCATGCGTGTGTGCGTGCAAGTGTGTCTGTCACTCTGTGTGCAAGCAACGTGCATGCTTTCACAAATGTAGTTTGCATGTATGCATGCAGGTGAGGTGTGTACGGTAATTATTTATAAAAAAAAACACCTAAAATGTATACAGAAAATTTAAAAAATACGTGTAACCTAAATCACCACAAACTACAATTACGCCGCAGAAAAGCAACCACAACGTGAGTGCACAAAACAACTGCGCACACTCGGAACACGAGAGGCTGACTACAGCATACCCAGTCTATGCACGACCTGTGCACAAGTTTAATAGTTCATGACGCCTCAACCACATTGACAGCGGTCCAACCACCTTCAAAGGGGTTCACACCTGCCTCCTCCCTACCTCATCACATGAATATCTCGCCGGACACACAGGGGGCTTTGTGAATATGTCCAAGTTTAATGAAGTGCTATGAACTTGCATGTCAAACCCTGCATTGACCAGCGAATAGAGACAATCCCTATCAACCCCCTGCGAAGCACCCCACCCCCATGGGCCAGACTGTCTCACCCTCTCTTCAAGGTAACAACACCATCCAGTGTAGGAACAATAGCCTTTTCAACACGAAGCACCTTTGGGGTGTAATTATTGACAACCTACTCCTGTCTGCTGACGCCACAATAATAGCTTCGCCAGGTGACAATTTAAGCATCTAATTTTGTGTTTGTGGAGTTCACGTTGTTCGAGGGTTCCTGGTCAGGGGCCAGGTTGACCAGTGGAGATATTGAACTTCTGGGATGGGAGTGCGTGCGTGCGTTCGTGCATGCGTGTGGGCGTGCGGGCGTGCGGGCGTGCGTGCATGCATGTCCAGTAGGTAATGGACAGATCACACATAACATTTTTAATAATCATTTTTAATAACTTTTTTATCACAAATACTCTTTCTTGAAACCTTCAAATGACGGATTTTCATAGCCAACTAAGCTGAGTAAAACTGAGTTTTTATAGGATTTGTCACGATGTTTAAATTCACTTTCCACATTGGTCGTAAACAAATTAGATTTGTTTATTACCTATATTATTTTGTTTGAGATGTTTTATACCACACACTTGTATAGATTTATATATAGATATATATAATATATGTATACATATGTATATATATAAATATATATATGTATTATATATACATAATATGTATATATATATATATATACGCTGTATGTATGTATATAATATTATATATATATTCCTTTATCTAAGATTTATTTATTTACTCTAAATTTATTGTACCAGGTAATTAACTTCAATATTTTTTTTTTCCTTATTCTAAAAACATTAATTAGCCTCTAAAGCAACCAGATTTATGATGCAGATAAATGCTGTGTTATTATTATTGGATTGGACTATGGGAACGTGCTACTGGCTGGACTACCACATAACCACATTCACAAACTCCAGCGAATCCAAAACATGGCAGCCAGAATCATTACGTTCACACCTCACCATGACCACATAACTCTGGTTCTAAAAGAATTACACTGGTTGCCAATCAAATGCTGAATCGAGTTTAAAATACTACTTTATGTGTTCAGATGTCTGAACGGGACGGCGCCACTGTATCTTGCCAACCTGTTAACCAGGCACTGTCCGGGATGCATACGTTCATCTGAATTACTTTTGTTTGATGTTCCACGAACAAACCTGGTCAGTTTTGGGGACAGGTCCTTTCATGTGATTGGACCTCGACTATGGAATGCACTGCCCATTGCTATCAAGTGCAGCAGAACTCTGTCGGCGTTCAGAATGACACTAAAAACGCACATGTTCAAAGCTCAATACTGCCGACATGTTTAACATTTCATTTCATTTGAGGACATTTTACTGCATATCTTACTTTTATACATATAGATATATTATTTTGAGTGCATGTATCAGTATTTATTTCTGTGTGCGTGCGTGCGTGCGTGCGTGCGTGCGTGCGTGCGTGCGTGCGTGCGTGCGTGCGTGCGTGCGTGCGTGCGTGCGTGCGTGCGTGCGTGTGGGAATGCATGTATATGTATGCATATATGTAAAGAGTAATAATAGGTCTAATTTATCTCATTATATTTATTTATAGTCTTTATTTAATATAACTAACTTAATTTGTTCTACATTTTATTTGAAGTTTCTTTTCTTTTTTTGTAGTTTTATGAGTATACATTGAATCGCCTGATTAAATTTTATTGTACAGCGCTTGACCATATTATGGATATAGCGCTCTATAAACATTACATATAATTATTATTATTATGACTTCAGCTGCAGCTAGCCTGACTGTGTCTTGTATTTCACAGCTGCATACATCATGCAGACTGACAGAGGTGACTTCAGCATGAATGTGACTGTCTAGATTCAGCTGTCATCAGACCTGAGACAGTGAACTTAAGAATGACAGATGATCTTGGGGACAGATCATGAAAATAAAACTGTGCATGTTTATAAACAATAGTCTGGGCAGAATGGATAACGAGTCCAGCATTCCACGAGACATCTTGTGTTGTATTTCTGATATACACCAGGCCATACCTGGCTCATGGGAAAGTTGTTGGTTGTGTATATGGGGGTGGAAAGTCTGTATAAACATTTTGGATCTAACAAAATTATAAAAAAAATTGCACAAGAGGCACCATGTATTGCTGAATTCCATGGGGTGGGACCAACATATTTTGTCAAAATCCTAGGATAGTGGGGGTTGAGGTGGGGTAAAAATTAACTTTGTTAGCATGTCAGATATGCCACATGTTCATTGTTGAAATCTGCATTTTTCACATGGGAACCTGTAAAAATCCTGACGAATACTTAAAAATAAATAATTTATCACGAGTTTTACATTTAAACAAATCCATCTTAAAACGGTATAAAGCCATATTCCTCTGGAAGTTAAAACAAATCCTCATTATAAACAGGAAAATCACATGTTGCAGTTTCTGTAAAATATTTATGTCGTATTTCTACACTACCAATTTCCCCACTACAAATCCTAAGTCTATATTACCAAGAGAGAATAACAAAGACGCAATGTACAGCCATGGACAGAACAGAAGTGAAGTCTAATTTACAGATGACTTAATCCAAGTGAAGGGCTGCCTAGCCTGACAGTAAACTATCCACAGTGATACATTCCTGCATACAGTTCCCGGCCTTTCTCACATGAGTGTGGGCACTCAGGGAGAACGCTAGCCCAGACGCTGGAGTAGTCAATCCCCTTTCCCTCCTGTATAAATCAGAGAGAGAAAGAGGGAGGCACTGTTTCTGTCAGGTAACCAGTGATGGATGAATATAAACAAATAAAACACAGGCAATGGTTTTAGTCTCCTCTTTTTCTTCTCTTCTCTCCATTGAGGGTGTGGTCCACGTCACTCAGTAGTTTTTCTGTTTTGCCTGTTCATACTCTCCATCTTCCTCTGTGTCCTGCAATAGTCTTCTATCCTTAGCTGTTCACACCTGCCCACCCAAGATCCAGTTCATGTTGTTGTTCCACCTCGAGCCAGCATGTCTCAGGGGAAACTAGATAGGTTTACTTTTCCACAAAGTGAATTTTAAATGAGACAAGCAAAAAGTCAAACTGACAAGGCACCTTGAACATAATCTGGTGCAGAGACTTGCCCTCACCTAGCTACAACAGGCAGTTGACCCCGACAAAATTCATAACATTATTTTCACATCCTTCATTTTTTGGCAGGCATAGATGGCCATTTCTTTGAATAAATCATCACGTATTCATCACACATATCACCATATAACCACGCAAAGCATTGTCTATCACTCATCCTGTGGTAATTACTTATATCAAAGGCATAACATTTGATCAGTTTTATTGCGATATATAATGTAAATAAAATTATTATTATTATATTATTATAATGTAAACTATATATTCTAAGATATTCAAATGTATCTTATTTTAACAGATTTTTACAATAGTGTTTTATTGCAGTGAATGATACTAAAAAACTATGCAATTATGTAAAACATAATTAACTTTTTATTGTTATATATTCACATTATATGATACAGACACATCTTTCTATATATAAACAACATTACTTAATATTGTACAATACAGTACAGTTAAAATATGTTATGAACTACCTCACTCAGTTACTGAATTTAGTCAACACATATTTAAATTATTTGCCAAACTGTGAAGCATTTTGACTGCTAACCAATTACGTAAAATGCCCTACATAAAGTACCAGTATTATTATTGTTATCATATTATTTATAAAGCATTAAAAAGGTGTCCATTTGTAAATGTCAGATTGCAATACATTACACCATAAACATGAATCCAGAACTTGGCAACAGCAGCGCAGAACACGCTTTGATTTACGCGAGTTAAGAAGAGATAATAGGCGGCCACCCAGTGCGATGTGGCGCTTTAAATCACACCTCAATTGGTGCAGTCAGCGTTGCAAAACAAACCCTCCCTCACTCGCCCCAAAATGAACCAGACACTGTCAAGGGCAAGGCATCATAAATATTTTACATTGGTGCTTAACCCCAGGATTCAGTGTCCAGCATAATCTTCCACAATCATCTTCAATCATGGGAAAATGTCTTTGCCCCCTATCCTGAGGGAAGGGAGCCTAATTAACAGGTGCAACAACTTCCGGAGGGGTGGAAATTCAATCAGAGAGATGCCACCCACTAAACACCAAATATGCAAAAGTAATATCTTGCTTGGACCCGCCCAAGTGGGACTAGAGGGACCGGAGGCTGTTGCCACTGTATGATTACACTAGGCAGGTGTAATTAAGGCCTAATTATGTCGTTAAAGGTGACAGGACACTTATTTTCCAGTGACATAGTTTGCTTTAACAGATCAAACCACATGTGAAATTACAGGCGCAATTAACCCGACAAAATACATGCAGTCAGGATAAGAACTTCCGTTCTGAGAAACTGTCTACGACCTGTTTCGATCATCTATGTATTAATATGTTAACTTTGGGGCAGTGTGACACCATCTCCGCCCAGGTGCCAAGGTTCTCTCACCTCCTTCTAAGTTCATTCGTTCCCTCAGAACATTGGCCTATGATCTACCAACTGGCAATGCTTTAAAAAAAATCCAAAGGTAGTTATTTGAAGTCATTGACTTACTACTTGTTAGCTGCTGCTGCTGAACCACCCTCCAGAGGGCACCACTGTAGCATAACATTATTTTACCTGGGCAATTTAGCATGCCGTAATTGACGACTGCAGAAATTAAACAGTCAGCGGAAAAGAGTTTAAGATGATAATTATGTAACGATGATAACGACTGTGCCAGGTTTGTTGCTACAAAGATATGTAAACTAGTTTAATTTATTTTAGTTCCAACGTGTATGAGGACCTGGTAACAGAACTGATGCTTTATATAAGAATACCCTTCTCAAACATTAGTCAGTCCATGAGATATTCTTTCCATTTCCGTTTGGGATCTACCTGCTTTAGGACAGTCACCGTTTAGAGGAACCAACAGCTTTTACTGTCTCTTCCGAAAGACACAGGCAAATTGGGGTGGAAAGAATTATCCAAGCTTCGAAACTGAAATACCATCCTCTTGATTAACAGTCAAGTGTTCTAAACCTTAAACACTATTCACACATAATCAATCTTATAGTATGTTACCAGTCCTCAGGACTCCTCAAAATGCTTTACAGTTTACTCCCTAGGAGACTTGTTCGATCAAACGCCATCTCAACTTCTATGGGAAGCATTCAGCCATGCTACAATTAATGTGTGAGGTCTAATTGTACACAGATATACACCACTGCTGTCTTTAGCCAGGTACTCATTCATACAGCTGAGTGAACTGGAGCAAAGTAGATTGAATGAACTTACCCAAGGGTTCGAACCCGGGTTCTCTCGGTTGAGAGTCCAATGCTCTACACACTGTGCCGCTGCACTCCGCAGTATTCAGGTGTTCTAAACCACAGACACCATATTCACACATAATCAATATTGTAGTGTGTTACCAGTGTGGTATCAACACCACATAAACTCACAGAAAAACTCAATGAAGTCCCCCAATTTGTTTGCATTAAACCATTCCTTCACAAACAAGTGATCACATCATATGTATTCCCTGACCACAACATAATAAACGGGGTAGGGTGCCAATAAGTGCACCCCAGGACCCCTGCTCTAAATTAGCTCCTAGTCCACAACAATGTTTTCTTTGCAAGCTATCATGCCAAGAGCATTATTACAAAATGATGAACACATGTTCTTGGATGCCTAGAAATTACCTGCAGCCTTCCTGGAATGGGACTGCTATGTATCTAGCATGGTGATATCTGTCTGTGTAAACATCGGGCCAGGCCAAAGATGGAGCTGAACATGTGGCAGAGATTGGGCCACACTAATGATGTGGAAAAGAGAAATCGAAGCTGCATTAATTAAATTTGTTGTTCTCAAAAGATACTTTTTAACTAAGTGTGCAATAATTGTATCACTTGGTCCTTGCTTTATATTTACCTTTCAACGTGGGTGAAATTAACATTGATTTGATGAAATAATTGTTTCTACAAAAAACTGTTTAAAACACTGGAAGAATAGCAAAGAACAAACAAAGATATTTACGCAAAGCTTAACATGTACCAACAACATTAGAGTCAAAACAATAAATAGTATAGCAATCAGCCATTCTGAGTACTTTTAAAGTGAATAAAACATTAATTTTAACAGAACTTTGTTGCATATATAGGAACTAAATAAAATGATGCCCGAACATAATAATATAATAATATGGCATGGGGATAATTCGAGACAGAGACAATGTAGAGTTTATGTAAAATTTAAGGAAAAGTTGAAGGCACCAGAAGCAGAGGAAGACCTAGGAGACAATAGGAGAAGGACATAGAGGAATGGAAGGGAGCAAAGGTTTGGCAAGTGGGGAGATTAGCAAATGAACGTGCTGTCTATAGACAATCCATCAAGGCTGCAACGTCCGGAAATGGCTAAATGAGTTCACAATTACAGCCATCGCAAACTGAAGGACACAGTACGAGTACAATACACTCAGAAGTAGTTTTCACAGAAGCTATTTATAGGTTACATCACAACTGTAAGTCACGTTGAGTAATCCAACAATATATATAGCCAGTTGAGCCTCTCCACTAATGTATGTAGACACTCACACTCACGTTTCAATTTATAACATGTTGGAGACACTTGTATCACTCAATCTTGCCCTTGACCATCGTAAGGGCTGCGTATTTATAACCATTGCTCGCTATAAACTGGCGATATACAAAATGGCATCCTGTCGGCTTGCGAATGGCTAAAAGAATGTGCACCACAGCGACATAGTGACCTTTGGTTGTGAACAAAAACACTTTTATGTATAATTTATGTATAATCTCAGGATGGAAAATTACCACCACTGTGATGTGTACCTGGCACAGCACCTAAATTGGACCCTCTGCAACAATAATATTATTGTGTTTCCTGTTACATGGTTTAAAAGTTTAGGGTACGAAGATAAGGCAGATATTCGTTCTTCTTTTCTTTTCTTGGGGCGGGAATATTTTAGGGTACGTAGGCATTTGGGTATTTTTTTGGCAATTGTGTTTTTGATTGAGGACATCGCTCACACCAAAAATCACATTTCTGGTATTTTGACAGCAAGATATTGGGTCAGATGGGGTGATTTATGTTTTTCCGTGTTTGGTTATAAATAAATTCCTATACTGTACAGGCTGTACGGTGTAATTGTTCACACAGTACAGGCTGTACGGTGTAATTGTTCACACAGTACAGGCTGTACGGTGTAATTGTTCACAAAGTACAGGCTGTACGGTGTAATTGTTCACATTGCTGAAGATTTCCCCCTGTAGAGGAACACCAATGTGAATACCTTATACACCCAGGTGAAATGGACCCTTCCTAACAATGGACTCTTCAGATTAAGAAGAATAAGACCCCCCTGCTGAAGGTCTTAATCTTAAGCTGTTTCTAGTCTTCAGAAGCTGGTCACCATGTTTCTCCAGTTGCTCAGGATCACTGTGATTTCGCTTCAAACGCAATAAATAAATCCCCCCTCCTCTCTCTCTCTCTCTCTCTCTCTCTCTCTCTCTCTCTCTCTCTCTCTCTCTGTCTGTCTGTCTGTCTGTCTGTCTCTCTCTCTCTCTCTATACCAGACTTAAGGTACAGGTTTAAAACATAATACTGGAGTAATTCAAATATCGGTGTAATTTCACTAGTTTGTCTGTATTATCAACATGTATCAAAATTGGTTGGAATTTTAATACCATCATGGAACAATTTATAATTATTAATAGTTATCACATCTGGTTTAATTTTTACTAGTTTGTACATCCACCCTTGAAACAACAAAGGGCATCAATTACCACCATTACGGTGATGCAATCTGGAGACCACCACTCAATTCTCTCAGGTAAAAAAAGCCCTGTAGAAAAGCCAAGCATATCAAAAACATGAAAGCAAATAATTCTAAATAGCTATCATTGTATATATTGTGAAATACATCGCTAGTTGGTAGATCAGAGACCAATGGTCCACACGGATGCAAATGAACACAGAAAGAGGTGAGCGGACTGCGGCACATGGGATGAGAAGCACCTACAATGTATCCAAAGGTTGCCTAGTATGTACAGACGCATGGGATGAGAAGCACCTACAATGTATCCAAAGGTTGCCTAGTAATGTACAGACGCATGGGGTGTGAAGCACCTACAATGTATCCAAAGGTTGCCTAGTAATGTACAGACGCATGGGATGAGAAGCACCTACAATGTATCCAAAGGTTGCCTAGTAATGTACAGACGCATGGGATGAGAAGCACCTACAATGTATCCCAAGGTTGCCTAGTAATGTACAGACGCATGGGATGAGAAGCACCTACAACGTATCCAAAGGTTGCCTAGTAATGTACAGACGCATGGGATGAGAAGCACCTACAATGTATCCAAAGGTTGCCTACCCGGTAGTAATGTACAGACGCATGGGATGAGAAGCACCTACAACGTATCCAAAGGTTGCCTAGTAATGTACAGACGCATGGGATGAGAAGCACCTACAATGTATCCAAAGGTTGCCTAGTAATGTTCAGACGCATGGGATGAGAAACACCTACAATGTATCCAAAGGTTGCCTAGTAATGTACAGACGGATGCCATAACAAATTATGTTTGAATTGAGCAATTCTATAATGTCCAAACATAATAATAATTGTGATAATAACAGACCATTTAGGGGGTCTGAATTGCCATGGACGTGAGCTCGGCAGACCATAATCATTAATCTAGATATACTAAACATGGCCACATGGGTGCCATCACTGGGGCAAGAAGTGTGGAGGATTTAGGATGGATTTAATATGATTTGGTGTCAACATAGTGTTTCAATCTAAATATTTATAAATGGTTTGGTCAAATGTACTGTTCAACATTTATTGTAATATATGTGATGTTGATTTTTAAAGATTTAAAAACCATTTATAAAACCCAATCTTGTCTACAATTCTTTTACTATCAATCGAGGGTGGGGGGGGGTTGTAAAGGATGTGTCCTTGTTATTGTTTCCTAGCTATGAAGTACAGAAAGCAAAAACGAGGTTCAGTGGGTCGTGTGCCCTTCTTCCCCCCTTTTGGATTTCTTAAACAAAAAAACAGTTGAAGAAAAGGTACAATTTGATAATACTTAGGGATCATCTCAAAACGTCGATGTCCGATATTAGACATCATTATTTTCATCTGGCCTCATCCCCAACCCCCTCAGATGAAAGTTTGTAAACATTAATATGTTAACATCAATACATTAACAGTATCAGTCCGAAGCGTAAAAAACGGTGTCAGACACCAGACAAAACTGCCTCTGACCCCCTGCCCCCAATGATAGTAATTTTGTCTGACATCAGACATCAACATTCTGAGATGGTCCCTTAGAATCTGGTTTACAGACAGGAAATATAATTAAACTATAAATGCACCCATTTAGTGGTGAAAAAGAGGGGTCAGGATTCACCCGAGGGTGTGATGAGGCACATCTTAGAAGAGAGTGTGACACAGTTGTATGTAATGATGATATCATGACATGCATGGTTGTCAGTTCCCGAGTCTGTCCACAAGCAACTGATGACCATGACACCACTAGTTCCAAGGCAATCAGTCGGTGCTTTCAAGCTTGTGTAATGATCAAACTTCCCCCTGCAGGCTTCACTTTGTTCCTGTGTTGTTGTGGAGAAATGTAGAGCAGCGCCAACAGTTTACGAACAGGTAGAACGCGTCACACACACCATAACATGTAACCAAAGTTTAACAGAGGCACCAGGCCAAAGTTTGGGTCTTGTTCACAACACGTATAGGCACTCTTGTGCAATCAATCACATCCACAGGCATATTTAGGATGGACCACAGCCCCCATAGGCAATTTTTTCTATATTATATGTTGCACTATTAAGGTTTAGCATGGAAAACTATTGGGTAAGTAAACTTGGCCCCCGGTTGGCCACCTCCTTAGCAAGTATTGATTTTGTATCCAGAGACCTGCTTTACACGTTTTTATCAAAAGCATGCAAGCATAAACTTTGAGATAGTAGTTCTTACACATCACAAGATCAAGCCATCATCTCATTCAGAGTCAACATACTTCACCCTTTGGCAAACTTGTTCATTGCAACACCAACCCCATTTCTCTGGGAAATATTCAGCCACACCACTATTACTACACAAAATATATCCATTCACATATATCCACCATTGTCTACAGCCACATACTCATTCATACAGCAGAGTGAATTGAGGCAATGTAGTATGAACAAAATTACCCATGCTTCAACACTGCACCAAGAGGATTAAAACCCTGGTGCTCTTAATTAAGAGTTCAACTCACTGTAAAATTGTAAAAAAAAAACATGCTAATGGTTAACAGCAGCTTCACACTAACCTGCAGCGCAGATTAGATTGGAACCCATTTCCAGCCTAGTTATAACTCCAACATGCAAGCCATCAAATCTTCTTTCAGCGCAAATGTCAAAATTCTATTTACCTAACTCCAAGGTCGCGTGACTTGAATGCTAAGCTGCAGCCGGACGGTAATCTGCATGCCGAACCATCAAACTCCACTTTCTCGCGGCCTATTTACACAATTGATCTGACGACAACGGCAAACCGAGATTTACTGTCGTCTCCCCAAATCTACTGAGATGGGCCGTAACTCAATTCCGCATGTCTCCTACATCAACGCAGACCAGCGTAATACAAGGGGGCATACATTTGATTGTTTGCCGACAGCCAAGCATTGAAAACAACCACATTCACTCATCAATATAGATGCGTTTCCATTCCGGGTAGCTTTTGCACCAAGATGTGGAAAGTTCATCGATTCGGCACACGCATGTTTTCTTGGATGTGTCAACTCAAGTGTTTCGTCCGAAATCATCGGCATGCCAAGAAGTCTGTATTGATAGACGTTGGAGTGCGTGATGTTGTCAGTGCCAATACCATCAGTCAACTGGTGGCGATGCGGCTCTTCCAAGTACTGTGGTACAGAGGAGAGCTACTGTTTGCTTCACGGATCATTTAATCAGTCAATCAGTCAATCAAGTGTATTAACTCTATGACCCCTTGAAGGTGTGCGAGTTCGTCTTACAAGAATGTGTATTGTGTGGGTGCACAGGGCATATGTGTGCATTTAACGTTATTTAACGTTTATAGCATGCATTTTTCATAATGATATCAGATAGTAATATAATATATATATATATACACATACTTACATACAAGTCACTCACTCACTCACTCACTCACTCACTCACTCACTCACTCACTCACTAAATATTTACCAAAATAACACATTTCCAAAGCTAACATACGTGGTACCACAGCAAGACAGTGACAGATATATACCTGTACATTTGTGTAGTAACTGCAGATGCTTAATACTTCCCAGAGAAGTCAAGTTGGTGCTGGAAGGCGCATGTCTGCCAGTGATGGAGTATAAACCATTTTTAGCAATCCTAAGGACAAGATATTGTGTTATGTAAGAACATACAATGTTTCATTATGTCAGGCGCCTTAATTCATTTGTATTAATCGCTGACTGGAACAACTGATCGCGGCTGATTGACTTGCGCTTGGTACGTTCATACATAATGTATATAACGAGGCAGACAAACAGACATATGACACACAAGGTTAAGCATCAGTCAGCAGACAAGTATGGATGCTGGCAGGAGTAGAACACAGCGAACTAGAAACAACGCCTTTGCATGTTCTGTTATATAATGTATACATGCACTGAACCTCTTTAATGAGTAGGCTGTTGGAATAGTTACCTACTTGGTACTTTAATGAGTAGGCTGTTGGAATAGTTACCTACTTGGTACTTTAATGCGGGGGGGGGGGGGTTACAGGTATAGTGGCTACTGTACAGAAGCTATAAGTGGTGTGGGGCTAATGATATATGGGCTATTGGCATAACTGCACAGAGGCTATTGGCATGAGGGCTACTGGCACAGGAGCTATTAGTGTAGGGGCTAATTGCACAGGGGCTACTGACACAGAGGGTGTTGAGGAGAGGGCTACTTATCTTGAGGCTGCAGGAGTGCAGTGGCACAGTAGCTAGAACATCTGACTTTCAATGAACAGAACCCGGGTTCGAATCCTTTGCTGCGGTGTCGAACTTTGGACAAGTTTGTTCACTCTATGTTGCACCAGTTCACTCAGCTGTATGAATGAGTACCTGGCTGTAGACACCAGTGGATATTTGTGTACAAATAGTCTTCGCGCATTAATTACAACGTGGTTGAATGTTTCCCAGAGAAGTTGAGATGGTGTCTGATTGGACAGATTTAACAGTGAGTAAAGTGTAAAGTACTTTGAGCAGTCCTAAAGACTAGATACTGCACTATATAAGAACTTAATTGTTTATAGCACATGATTTACATGAATACCTTTCTGTGGTGTCCACAAGGGAAGAACAACAGAAGACAACATGAAATAAAAACAGTAATAAAGTTCCTTGTTTGCCAATCAGGTGTAAAATATCTTGGAAATAAATAACAAACGACAACATTCGTGAATGATTACACACATGATGAATAGAAGTGCACCAAAATGTGAACCATCTACCCTAATCACAACACAGGGGTGATCATGTTTACAAAACGTGTGAAAGAACCTGTTTACTAACACTCGGGCATGCGGGTGAGACTTTCACAACATTTCTGGCCATTTGTCATCTGGAAACAAAGGAGTCTACAACAGCTACTGTTTATCTCTGGCGGACACTGTTATGTCCAGCAAAACTGGCCATTCCCCATAGACAGTCTAGTTGGTGAGTAGTCAAAGACTGGACTAGTCACTTGGTGCAGCTCACACCTTCACTGACAGGACTGACAGTCTGCATAATACAGACAGACAGGCAGGCAGGCCCATCAACTGAAGTGTCTGGCTTGGATATGGCAGTCTGGACACTGTGCTGTGTGACTTGGGCATGACTTGGGCATGAACAGGGCTGTGTGACTTGGGCATGAACTGGGCTGTGTGACTTGGGCATGAACAGGGCTGTGTGACTTGGGCATGAACTGGGCTGTGCGACTTGGGCATGAACAGGGCTGTGTGACTTGGGCATGAACAGGGTTGTGTAACTTGGGCATGAACTGGGCTGTGTGACTTGGGCATGAACTGGGTTGTGTGACTTGGGCATGAACTGAGCTGTGTGACTTGGGCATGAACAGGGCTGTGTGACTTGGGCATGAACTGGGCTGTGTGACTTGGGCGTGAACTGGGCTGTGTGACTTGGGCATGAACTGGGCTGTGTGACTTGGGCATGAACTGGGTTGTGCGACTTGGGCATGAACTGGGCTGTGTGACTTGGGCATGAACTGGACTGTTGATACACTCATTATGGGGCAGTGGGGCAGTATCTCCTCCAAGGCGCCATGGGCCACTTCCCATTTTCTATGCCCATGCACTTTCTTGAACCATTGGCCTACGTCTATCAAACAGCAATGTATTTGTTAACCACAAAGTAGTTATATAGTTATTTACTTACATGTACAGTTGTTCTACTGTGAACGTGTTTAAGATCAAAACACTGTATTGGTGATAACTAATGCCTTTGGTTTGTCGCTCCATGGGTGGGGTATAAGCTAGTGGTGATAAAGGTGAACCAGGACGAATGACAGACAAACCCAACCCTACTGTTCCGCTACACTGCTACTCGTACAAGGTGTTGCTGTCATTTGATGTCTTGTGTTAAACCAGGCTTAACTAAGCCTATCTGGGTGGCAGAACAGGCAGCACAGTGGCTGGAACAACTCAATGGTGGAGATGGGAGCTCAAGTTCTTTTGTTGCCTTTCAAAGCTTTGTTCATTCAATGTTGCCTCAGTTCACTTGGATGGATGCTGTGTGATTCAGTGTAAAGTAAGAACAAAGCTCCCAATTGTGATACAAGCATTGACACGTGTACAAAATAATACCACAACATGGTCGATTAGAACGACATTACTGAATGGAATCGGGTGTCACCGCTGTAGATATTGTGGCCATAAGAACATTTAACACATTGATGTTTATGTCATCAAGTAGCTGTCACCGTGTAGCTGTCACAGTGTAGCTGTCGTCATATAGCTGTCACCATGTAGCTGTCACTGTGTAGCTGTCACCATGTAGCTGTTACCATATAGATGTCACCATGTAACTGTCACCATATATATGTCATCAAATAACTTGTACAAATCATGTAAAGGTCACCACATAGTTGTCATAGTGTCACCATATAAATCTCACGATGTATGTGTCACCTTGGAACTGTCACCACACAACTGTCACTATATATTTGTCACCACATATCTGTCACCATATCACCATGTAGCTGCCATCTGCAGCTTTCATCACATAGCTGTCCCCTGCCCCCCCCCCCCCCCCCCTCCTGCCTTTGCATAATGCCAGTTCCACAAGCATCACTAGATGTCAGCGACAATGCGAAGGTAATCTATCAGGTGTCTAGTTTTACCGCCAGCGAGACCAGGAGAATGACAAGTGACAACATGACTGGAGGACTGGATACATGGCCTCATGGACTGTGTCCACCTTCAGCCATCCCTGGTCACATCATTCCTCTGTCCACGTCCATGCACACTATCAAACATTGATTTCCTCTCTGCATGCAGATGGAAATTAATTTCACTTTTTCTTCCTGTCCAACTGAAATAGCTCCTGAGACACGCTATAAATGTGGCTGAGTTCACAGCAGGGAGAGGGTGATAGTTGGGTGTGGCAGACGGATGAATGGGTGGATGGGCAGACGGAAAGATGGACAGATTGGCGGAGGTACAGAGGGATGGATGGATGGATGGATGGATTGGTGGATGGATGGATGGATGGATGAATGAATGGATGGATGGATGGATGGATGGATGGATGGACGGATGGAATGGTGGATAGATTGGTGGATGGGTGGATGGATGGACGGACGGACGGACGGACGGACGGACGGACAGTTGGACGGATGGATGGACAGATGGAGGAACGTATGGATGGACAGATAGAGGAACGGATGGATGGACAGATGGGTGAACGGATGGAGGGACAGATAGATGAATGGATGGATGGACGGATGGATGAACGGATGGAGGGACAGATGGATGAACGGATGGATGGACAGATGGATGAACGGATGGATGGACAGTTGGATTAACAGATGGAGGGACAAATGGATTAATGAATGGAGGGACAGATGGATGAATGGATGGATGAATAAACGGATGGACAGACAGTTGGATAGATGGACGGATGGAAGGACGTACAATCGGATGAACGGAAGGACAGAAGGACAGATGGATGGATAGGTGGATGAATAGACGAATGGACAAACAGATGGATAGACGGACGGATGGACAGATGAGACAGACAAATGGATACACACGGATGAAGGACGGACGCCAGACAGGCGTATGGATAGACAGACACACAGATGGGCAAACAGGCTGACTCAACCAACAAGGTGTATGTAATGTATACCGATATATCAATACATCACGGAATGCTCAAACATCAATTGATGAGATTTTCTTCGAAATGATGTTCTATGTGCCAATAATATCAGTGGCATAATCGATGTATTAATGTAGAGAGCTGTGCACAAGGTACAAACACTTGTGAATGGCACTGTCATTTTTCTGTTTATGTTTCTTAATCAGCGACACAGAAATTATATTTTGGCAGGATTGGGGGGGAGTGGAGAATGAAAGCAAGAGTTAGGGGGGCTGGAGACGTGTGATGGAAACAGGATCAGCGAGAAAACAAGAAGGAAAACCAAAATGGAGGACCAGTATTGATGATAGCCTCACCCCTGACTTCAAGGACAAATTAGATCGAAAGCAACAACATGAGGCTAATTTCATTCCATGTGTACCCGATCACAGCAGACTGTAAATTAAGATGCAAGTGTGATTGCTCCCTATCAGGAAAGATACCTATGTTTATGACCCACGAAATTGCCCGCATCTGTCAAAACAAGGATTACCCAGGTCACAATGCAGGAAGACTCCAGTCAGAACCTTAGGACAAATCACATGGCAACTGTCACTGTCCGTTAGTAGCAAAAGACCAGTTGTTTTACCAGATGAATGCAACTGTGAAAGTTTTGTAGAGTGCAAAGCAAAACACAAAACAACTTGTGTGTGTTTATGTTATTCAGAGCAAAATAACAATCTCTTGACAACAGTGATCACTGATACAGTCCCAAATGTGTGAAACTCTATATACAGTGTCTCTAGTTCTATATATTATTCTCTGTACATTCTGTTAACTGACTGATCTATATCAATACAGTGAAACCTCTCTATTAAGATCATCTTTGGCACTGGATAAAAGTGACCTGAATAGTGAGGTGATCGTATCAGTGGCACTAATATCCTATAATTTGGGACTGCTCTAGGGTGACCTTAATTGCAAGGTGACTGTATTACAAAGACGGCCATAAAGCGGGGTTCCACTGCATCTACATAGCTAACAGGAAGAATTACTGCTACAAAGTATCACAAACTGACAAGGTCTGATTTCATTCAGTCAGAACAACATGCCAAGCTGACCTTTTTAAATTGGCACTGAGGGTGGTCACTGCCGGGGTGCTTGTCATCCTCAGAGTTTCTGCTTCACAAAGTAATCAGACATGACAGACATCTGAGCCACTGTTCCAAAGGTATAGGCCAGGTTTTTACACCAAACATGTCACGCGTTGAACCTAAAACTCAGATGTGCAATGAACCAAATGTGTAACCAACCCACCATTCCACATCTGTGCTTTTAGTTAAATTAGTGTTACCCTCTGCATCCTGGCAGTATCAAAATAATTTTTGAAAATATTTATTACTATTGACGACTTTCACATTGCACATGGCTTAATCTTTTGGTTTTGCTGCGCCACTGGGCTCGATTTTCAATGATACTGGCGCAAAAGAAGTAATTTTATTATTATTATATTGATATAATATACACGAGAAGATTGTATATCAGGTCGATTCAAATAAACACAATCTCTTCGTTTTCTTATGTTAATCCAGTTGCAAAAAGTAATGTCACAACACTGACAAGGTCGGTAGGGTATTTGTGTCTAAGTACAAACTATGGTTAAATTAACACCCCTTTTATATATTCCCTTTTTATGTATATGTCCTATAGTATCTTTTCTTCATGCAACTGTAACCTTTAATAATGAAACCAGTCAGCACACTATTTTGTCCAAGTTATATAATGCCATAAGCCTTGGGCCAGTGAACAGTTTTAAACACATTTTTGATCTCTTTACAATTTTGTTTTAAACCATGTGCCTGTAATATTTGGTATCACTGGAAATGCAATAACCACAAATGTCACTAAAACTTTTTAAAACATTTAAAAAATGCTTCTCTAAACAGCATCTGGAGGGAAATGGTAGGAAAGAAGAAGCATTCTTAACGAAACAATTTCTTTGCAAATTAGTTATGAAAAGCTAATGATAGCAGAACAGTACCAGAAGCTTTGCCAAGAATTGGCCCAAATGACACCTTTCTGTCCAGCATTGTGCAGATAATTACAAAGTGGAACAAACAGACCATAAAACTATTGTTGACCAAGTGATATGCCGGCCCAACCTGCAATAATAGGCCCTGTAAATATTACCTCTCATGTCCTCTTTGAACTTTGTATGTTTCTGTAATGTTCAGATCAACTAAATGTTATCAAAAACACCCAGTAATCACTAACCAACACGTTCAAGCGTTAAGACATTTGTATACAAACACCAACATGTACGCAGAACTACTTTGAATGTTGCTAATGCCTTTTTTATTAATACTAATCTGTACCATTTATTACCCGATTTTATACATGTGGCTTGTTTAGCCTGGCATTTATTGTTTTATTTATAAATACATCTTTTACCATTTCCCTACAGGCCAACTTTGAATAATTGTAGGACATAAAAAACTAAACTGAGCACCATGGTATACTCTGGAATATGGTTCTACATAAGTTTGATTTAATATTTTGATTATAATCATGTTTATTTATTATTACATATTGTTAGCACCATTGCATGTTTCACTGTTTGCAGTATCAGGTTACAGGATTGTTAGCCAAAGTTGATTATCCAACAAGTTTTACTTTTTAGTCCAGCCCACTTACCGTGTGAATGCCAGCTAATTTTAATACATGTTAAAATTATTTATTTATGTATTTTAGGTAGGTTGTCGATTCCATTACCCAGAATCATCCAGGGTGGTAATTATTAGCAGGTAGTTAGATGAATCAGTTGTCTTGTATGTGGGAACCAAGGATTGCGATTAACACAGCTTGTCTCCACAATATTCTCAATACAGCGTGTTTAGAAACTGAATACTTTGTTTACAGTTTGAACATTTGGTAGGTGCAACATTCCAGTTGCAAACTGTTTTGGGATTATTGAATGCAATTTTGTGGACAGTGTGCCTTCAATATGCTACATAATATTTATTATAGTATTATTTTATAAATGAGGAACAGACTGCCTTGGATAAGGGGGGGGGGGGGGCTGGACATGTGAAACAAAGAAAACAGGATAGTTCTTATATAGTGCAATATCCAGGACTTAGGACTGCTCAAAACACTTTACATCTTCACTTCTTCAAGTATTCAGCCATGCTGCAATTAATATACAAAGATTATCCGTACACAATTATCCACAAATGACTATAGCCAGGAACTCATTCATACAATGAACTTGACCAAGGTTTAACATGGCAGCAAGAGAATTCGAACCTCGGTTTTCTCAACTGAGAGTCTGATGTTCTGTCCACTGCACCACTGGTTTCTACACGAATAACTATAAAGATGTCTTCATTTTGTTATTACAACAAAATTGAATAACAAAATCTGAAACCATACCTTAAAGTTGTGGTCACCTGTATGGTCAGTTGTTACATGTGCTTACACTTTGTTACTTAAAGTACATTGACACATCCATCTTGTGGACTGGTCAAGTCGGTCAACTACAATAAGCTGGTCATCTATTCCTCCTATAATCCCACATCAGTATGTGTGGACACACCAACAATGGTCAGCAGATCTCACTAGACATGAGTAAATCTGGCTGGACACAGAGTAAATCTGGCCGAAATAGGTCAAGCTGTCATTTAGAGTGCAAACATCTTAGGGGTTACCACTGCAAAGGACTACAATGGCTGGTCAGTGATTTGTGTATTCAGAGTGGACAATGTAGGTGTAAGGTATCATGTGTGCCATGGAGCAGTGGTCAGGGATTACAACTGTACTCCAGAAGTCAGGGATTACAACAACACAGCAGTGTATTGCTTGTCAATTGCAAGTGCTCCTAGCTGTCTCTTGTGGAGGTCTGGCAGGTGAACATATTAAAAGTGCTTCATCAGTTTGATTTTTAAACATAATAACAATAATAATAACTTTATTTATACACAAAAATCCAAACTAAAACTCCGTCCAGCAGAGTTTACAACAATATTAATATGCTAAAAATATACATACAATAATTCATATTTAAATAAATAAAATTAATAAAAATACCTATGACTTTGTATACTTAACTAGATAACAAATATTTTTGCTCAGTTTACAATGCAAAATTGTATACAAATTTATACAGAATGAAACTAAATTAAAAGTAAAAAACATGGACTGCCCACAAAAATGGCATGTACGAAAATATGATGATTAGCGACATATTCACAACATATTTTAGAACCCAAACCATGATATGTACTGTAGCGCACCAGTAGACACCAGACTGTCAGGAAAGATGACCAGAGTTCTTATGGTCATTTTGAAACTTGTGCAATTTAATTCACCTGACTTTGTTTGTCTTTTGGAAGAGATACTAAAAGCTGTTGGTCCCTATATGTATCTGGTGTCTATGCCAGGGAAAAGTCAAGAATATAATAATAATATTTATATTGCTTAGCACCAGATTTCACACAGGAGGGAACAAATCAATTCAAGAGAAGGAAAACTGAAAATAAACCACTCCTCTGTCAGCCCGAGACAGGTATCTCCTGCAGCAGGGGTATCAGAGCATCCCCAGACTGTCAGTGCCTGTATCACGGTGTAGTTGCGAAGGCAGTAGCACCAGGGTCTCGGCGGGATACTTCCCAAACCCAACACCTCCCAAACAGAATCCCACCAACAGACTGACATGTGCATTCTCCGGATCAAAAGTTCCTACAATCTCACTGCCACTATGCCCTCAGCCCACCCACTGCAGTGGTGCAGTCGCTAGAGCTTCGGACTTTCAATCTAGAGAACCCAGGTTCAAATCCTGTGCTGCCGTGTCGAAGCTTAGGCAAGTTTGTTCACTCTACATTGCTCCAGTTCACTCAGCTGTATGAATGAATACCTTGCTATAGACAGTGGTGGGTATTTGTGTACAAATAGTCTTCGCACACTAAATACAGCATGGCTGAATTCTTCCCAGAGAAGTCGAGATAGTTTTCAATTGAACAGGTCTGCCAGGGAGTAAAGTGTAAAGCGCTTTGAGCAGTCCTGAGGATTGGATACTGCGCTATATAAGAACTTTACCTTTACTTTACTTTAATCACACAACCATTAAGCCCACCCACAATTATACTGCCACTAAACCAACCCACAACCACACTGTTATTAACCCACCCACAATCACTGCCATTGAACCCACCCACAATTTCACTGCCGCTAGCTGAAGCCCACCAACAATCACACTGACACTAAACCCATCCACAACACATTACCATTAAACCCACCCACAATCTCTTACACTGTCACTAATCCCACCCACAATCACACTGACACTAAACCCACTCACATCAAACTGCCACTAAACCCACCCGCAATCACACTGACACTAAACCCACCCGCAATCACACTGCCACTAAACCCAACCAAAATCACACTGCCACTAAACCCACCCACAGTCACACTGCCACTAAACCCACCCACAATCACACCTGCCACTAAACCCACCCACAATCACACTGCCACTAAACCCACCCACCATCACATTGCCATTAAACCCACCCACAATCACACTGTCACTAAACCCACCCACACTCAGTGCCACTAAACCCATCCACAATCACATTGTCACTAAACACACCCACAGCAATACTTACATTGCCACAAAACCCATGCCTCCATAATATCACATTTAGACTAAGTACACCCACAAGCTCTCTTACACTGCCACTAAAACCCACCTACAATCTCACCAGTTACACTGAGCAAGACTAAACCCATCCATAATCATTGTTACACTGCAACTAAAACCTATCCACAACCTCACTTTTACTACCACTAAACCCACCCACAATGTCACAGGGCCACTAGGCCTACCAGTAATCATATTCTACCACTAAAACCCATTCATAATTCCACTTACGTGGCCAATGATCACACAAACAATCAGATCCAGGGAAATTAAGGAACACGGAGAGGCAAATGGACCTCAACGCCTTGGAGGAAATGCATTTACAATGATCCAAAGTTAGAATATTACTATATAGACATTGGTTAATATTTCAACTCGTCAGCGTTGAATGAGCAGGTTTGACAGACACTGTGGCTGGTCTTCACCTACAGTGTTTCTAGATCCACCTGCAGTAGAGGCGAATGCCTTGGAGGCAGCACCTCTTGCAGAGTCTCCATGCCATCCTGTCTAGCAGTGGGGAGGTTATGCAGGCATTGCTGCAGGGCTTGCTAGACTCTGTAGTCTGTGCACAGGTTTCATTTGTCTTTCTGGCCCCTGTCTTCTTGTCACAGCAGGTGGCTGTCGAGGTCTGGCTCAGCTTTCTCAAATAACTTTTGAAAGAATATATGCAAATGTGTTTTCCTGCTTGTGCCTTGTTGCACAGTGGGAATGAGTAGGTAAAATATTGTTGTTCAGCTGTTTCTGTTCTTTCTCCATTGCTTTCTATCAGCATACCCCTCTCTCAATCTTTCATCTTCCTCTGATCTTCTCAAATTGTTCTCCCATCTCAACTGTGGTCTTCTGCTTTTCCTGCATCCTTGATGTTTTCTGTCTCTGCTCTCTTCACCAGTTTCTTCATATCCACCCTTGCCAAATGGTCTGCCCATCTCATCCGGCTTCTTATCAATCTTTCCTTTAGGCTGCATTCCATCCCAACCTCTTCTTCAGGTCAGTCATCCTTATAATTGACAGAAGAATGTTACCTCAATGCATCCTCATGCGCCAGGGATGCTGCTGATTTCATCAGTCCCTGTACCATCTGGCAGATCACTTTTTACTTGTCGAAATCATGGCTGATGTTACATCTCGTGTTCTGGAAGTAGAAGTGTATAATAGAATGTGCACTACCAAAGAGTGCGTGGTCTGACAGGTAATTACTGGGATTTCCTGGAGTTGCCCTTTGATATCAAGCAAGGGTGTTTGATTGGTTAATGCAGTCAGAATTGTGATCGGTGGAGATACACACTAGAACGAACTACAACGTATATAGCTAACTTCCACACATTGCAGAGGATATCTGCCAGGGATAGTGTAGTCAACTATCACCCCTGGCTTGTGAGGATGCCTCAATGTGCTCTTTGCACTGTAGACAAGACTTAACTCTTGGATTCTCTTATGTCTCTTTTTTCATTATATGACCAACATCATTTTGTTGTTCATTCTGTCATAGTTTTTTTAGAATGAGACCTCTGCTCAGTGAGTCCACGACGGGTCTTTTCCATTTCCATGTGTGGAATCTTTAACTTCCCCCGGCATAGACCCCAGATAGACGGGACCAATGGCTTAGCGTCTCTTCCGAAAGACACAGGCCATGTAGGGTGAATGAAATTGCCCTAGTTTGGACACGGTGGCCGAACCAATACCAAACCACCGCCCGGCAACACCAGGTTTCAGACCCTGGTTCCTCTGAAGGACAGTCCAGCACTCTAACTGTTTGACCACTGCACCCTATTGTCTCATCACCAAACAACTTTGGCAACCCCAACACATGTGAATGAGACATGGATTTTGGTGGGTGGATTGCGCCCTGGGGAGGGGTTATCCCAGGGATTTTTCCCATATCCACATGTGCATATATTGACATGACAATCTCTACTCTACTGGGACAACTCCACTGTTACTGGCTGGCAGTTGCTGGAGGAACAAAGCAACTATCAGAAAGGACTCATCTGGGGACAAGGGGAGAGTTTAATGCCAGGCTAACAGCTTACCAACTGGGAGACAGGGCAGATAAGATGATGTCATCAGACAAGGGGGGTTTTCTCAAAGGTGACTCCTTCTCAAAGCTTAACTGACAATCTAGGATCTGAGCTATCTCATAATGCAAGCAGTTCTGTTATCTTCAACCATGTACCAGCACTATGAAGTTGTCATTGTAAGAAAGCATCTTACATTGTTTTGCAATGCAAATTGTTAGTTTGGCCAGTTTGTTTGCAATATTGTTATCTATTATTATTATTATTGAGAATATATATATTTATATATTATGCACTCAATGTCTATTTTATGTATCTTTGTTTCTGAAATAATTTTCTATTTTTATATATCTTTATGTCTGAAATAAATTATAATAATTATTATTATTATTCGTGGAATCATATGGTAAATTAACAGTAGTTTCTTATAAAACAGAAACCTTAAAATCCATTGTAAAAATCATTTGTATGCCCTGTTAGAATGTAATAACAAAATCAATGCACAGTGTTGATGCCCAAACATTTATTACACAACAAAAGTAGACTGTTGTAAAATAATAATTTCTGTCTACTAAACATGACAAATGTTTGACTTTATTACACGACATTGATCCAGATAGCGCCGAAACAATGCTATTCCATGCTATTCACAAATTTTGTACAAATTGGTTCTAATTTGATCTTTATTGTGTGATAAACAGATTTCCTAACAGTTCCCTGCATTTATAAATGCAGGCAGACAGATATGTCACACGCTGTGCATTTCTCACAAAACAGATCTGTTAGTCTCGGAGGAATTTGGCTTGAATGTGGATTTGCTTTAAATAGAAAAATCGTGATAAATTACATATTTTCTTGCATCATGCCATATCCTACACATTTCCTAAACTACAGATCTTTTATTCTGGGAGGAATTTGGCTGCATCCCAATTGAATACCGATTTGCTTTAAATAGAAAAACTGGGATAAATTACAAATTTTCTTGCACTGATATAAAAACGAATTACAGCCAGATTTAGTATAATAATTTATAGAGTTGTCGGAGAAAAATGCTGTTGGTGCTAGGCAGATTCCCGAGAAGACTTAGTGGATTTTGTACAGTAGGTATAGTTCATAGCCTGATAGTTGGCGAGACTCAATAATTTCAGTGAAACGTAACAGATTTTAATGCAGATATAATATTGTGCTGCACAATAAAAGGTTCCGTGCAAACAGAATAGAAAATTAATGCTACATTTTGTACAGATTTATACAGAATTTCAAGTCAAAAATGCAGATTTCAACACCAAAATGTAAATTGTGTAGGCAGTTGACCCAATTTTTGGCACTGTAATCTGTGCTGTCATATCAATTGACAACAAATTAATCAGGCATAAAAGTCAATAATTATATAATTTGTCTGGTTACGCAACTGCAGTGGTGTTTACCTGGATGCCGCCAAAGACATTTAAAAAATAAATGACAACCGTAATCAAAACAAAAATCTGAAATTTGATCTCTGTATTGCTTGGGTGAGTGATTAAATGTCTGTTTTGCTCAGAAATATATGATAACCTGCATACTGTGTTTTGTAAAGAAAATAACTGCATTATTTTTATATTAAGTGTCCACAGTCCCTGTACTTTGCAATGTATTACCATGCTTATGTTTTGTTTGTAAGATATTTATGGTCTGATATGTAACCTGAGTTATGTTGTACATACTTAATTATTTGGTAAAACAACTATGTTAGTCTAGGTGGTCCTTTTCACAGGGTTAAAGTTCTTAGATAGCTTTGTATCCAGTTTTCTTTAGACTGCTCAAAGGGCTTTACATGTCATCCCTTGGCAGACCTGTTCAATCCAACACTGACTCCGGGAAGTTTACAACCACACTGCAAATACTGGGCAAAAACTTTTCATTCACTTATATCCACTACAATATCCACCAGATATTCATTTCTACAGCTGAACGGACTAAGGCAATTTGGAGTGAGTAAAACTGGCCAAACTTCAAAACAGCAGACAATTTGAACATGCTGCTATGGCCCATTGGTCTACGCTACCGCATACCACAAAGTGACATGGTACAACTCTAGAAACATGTAGGATTTTTTAGAGGAATCTCCTGAGCTACATCTAGAATATAATTTATGTGACACATTACAATGATTGTTTAGACCTCAAGGTATATTTTAGTGGAAAGGAGTTATGAGCACCTTGTAAAAGGGCAACATTTCAGTTTTACAGTGCCATCCGTGTAAGTAAATTTGTTGCAAAGGTATTGGTGGTTGAACTGAACCATCTGAAGAATTCAAGTCTTGAGATGGACGACATCAAAGTTGGGTATTTACATTTCAAATCATAGGCCATTCAATCCAAAAACATACATCAAAAAAAATTTTAGACACTAATTCCAAATTGCATTATTCAAACAAGTAATAAATCGTTTGTTTCTAAAAATGCAAAAAAGACCGACCATTGATACTTTCACCCTTGCGATTGTATTTTGGCTTTTCCTCAGTTTTGTGAAATGTACCTTTTGGTCTGAATCTTTGCTTCCTGTCACGTATATCTATTTCAAATACGTTGAAATCACAATCAGCACACAACACAATTGTACATGATCGTTTAATTTTAATTATAAAACGTACAATCGCAAGTGTCACTTCACAACAGAATGGACAGAAAATACAACTTTTTTCTTGTTATCAATTAAATGATCGTTGATTATGTGGCTGGTAATACAGGCAAATAAGTGGTTTAACATAAACTGAGCAGTATGATAAGAACATGGAGATGGCCCCTTAAACAACAACACTTGTGCACTGGCCAACTTGTCTGACTCTATTATGTACATAAGCCTGGTGTTTAATCTATATTACCTCATTATTTTACCCATTTATAGTCACAATAACACCCTTAAATCAAAACCACAAGGAAGCATGTAGAGTGAAATTGTCACTTTAATTTCACTGATCAACAACCATCATGAAAGTTAGCCTCTTGGGGGATCAGTGGGTGTAAAACTGTCAGGGTTGTGGCTACCCCCTTGGTGAAGTGAAGCTGGGGTGTAAACCTGTCTGGGTTGTGGCTACAGTGGCACTGTGGCTGTATACCCCTTTGGTGGACCCAGGGGTGTAAAGCTGCCAGGGTAGGGTAAGAAGAGACAGTCATTAGCCGGATTACATCACCCATGTTGTGTCATTTGTCCCAAAGCAGCATCTGTTAGATCTCAACCCCCAGCTCAGGGTGAAACTCCAGGAGGGGTTATCTACCCTCAGGGTGGCTATCTGCAGATCATTGGGTGAAATGTGATGACAGAGAAGGCAGATGAGTTTAGAGAGGGTTAATAAAAGTGAGAGGAGTATACTGGATAGTACAATGTTTAAATCATCCCAAGGGGGTGGTCTATATGGAGGATACCCCACCCTCAGTATTCCACCCCACATTATACAATATTTTATAATGATGATACATATATATATATATATATATATATACATCATTATAAAATATTGTATACAAAATATTGTATAACAAATTATATATATATGTATATATAATTTGTTATACAATATTAAAATATACATTAAGTCAATAATAATATATATATATATATATATACATTTTTATTATTCACTTAATGTATATTTTAATATATCTTTGTTTCTGAAATAAATTATGAAATTATTATTAGTGTAATCACATGACAAATTAACAATAGTTTGTTATAAAATAGAAACCTTAAAATCCGCTGTAAAATCATTTGTATGCCCTGTTAGAATGTAATAACAAAATCAATGCACAGTGTTGATGCCCAAACATTTATTACACAACAAAAGTAGACTGTTGTAAAATAATAATTTCTGTCTACTAAACATGACAAATGTTTGACTTTATTACACGACATTGATCCAGATAGCATAGAAATATTTGTAAGCCAAAGTTTGAGCCCCACTTTTATAGGTGGCCATTTGAACAAAATTAGGATTTGTCCACCATTACCTACATAGTTCCAAGAAAAAACTTGATTGGATGTGATGTGTGAATTGTTTAGCACTTCTGCATGGGACAAGTTGGTACAGCTAAAGTTTGATGTGTTACTGCATTAGATCTTTCACTTGGTAGCAATAAATAGATGCTAGTCTTTAGCAAGACAAGTAAGACACAGAGTCGTGTATTAGAAAACAAAATGTTAAGCATGGAGAGTCATAGATTTATCTAGAGAACCATCCACCCCGTCATTTAGACGGGTCAAATTCATTTTAGACGGGTGGAAATTTGACGAGCAAAAAACCTTACATATTGCTGACTCTCTTTGTTATTTATGTCCGTTATGCTTTATCTCACACTTGCGTGTGCAGGTATTATTGTATACATATATGTATTTATGTACATATTATATAAGCACGTGATATTTTTGGACTGGTGAAAATGTGATCTTGCATAAAGATCTGCTCCTCGTTGATATGAAATCTGTCTTCCCTTTGACCTCAAGCCATGGAAGGGCACATTAACATTTGTCACAGCTCCTGTAGGATAAAGCAACACAGATCAATACTCCATAATCCCATCCTTGTCGCAGTGTCATCTTACATAATTATGCACGACTTTGCGACCCTCTGGGAGTCTTGAATCAATGACCTTATGCCTCATTCGCACACACCCAGTATCACATACAGCAATTACAAGTAATTTAATTTCTCTCCATATTGATGGGAACAACCGTGGCGCAGATTACGAGATGCACACCATTGTTAGTGATGCAATTCCCGTATTATGTTGATGCATGTAACCACACGTACTGTGATTTATACATGTACAGTTACATAATAAATGATATATATATATATATACAAATAACTTGTGTACATGTGTGCATGCATGTGCAATTTGTAGTACATACTACAAGTATAACTAAGTATATCATGCATGTTTATACCCCTCAAATCAGTATGATTATCTACATATGAATGTGCTAACCTTGAAGTGTCCCAAGTGCATCTCCTCAAAGGCGCCAAGGTCTATTACCCTCTTTCTATATCCACTCAATCCTTGGTCTCTGGTCTACCAACTGGCAATGTATTTTAGTAAACACTACAAATCATTTTGAGTTTTTACCGATGTGTTTATGATATACTCTGCTTTTCTTAAAGGCCTTGCTCTTATCAGAGGTTTGAGTGGTAATTAGTTCTCCACATGGTGTCTCTGAAATTTTTTTTATACATTTCTCTACACAACTGTCCAGTTCCACTTGATTCCACTTTGCTGCACATCTTCGCAGAAGTACTGCAATTGTTGGCGATTTTACATTTTACATGTTGAAAAGTGTACTCTATTATGTAACACTGAAATTCACACTAATGTATTTGTTGCTGGAATTAAACTATTGATTTTCCATTATTATGGCACACCAATGATGAGCTGATGATTTTTTAATGGGAAAAAATGAAAGCAGACACATTTTTCAAGATTACAACATTTACATTACATTATTTATTAAAACTTAATGCGAAATGTTTCGCTGTCAGCGCATAAAGGTATAAAAGACGGTAGTCTTTTGGCACCTAGACAGGCATATATAAGTTTTTTTTAGGCGACAATCATATGAAACATGTTTGATCTTGAGTCTCAGGAGAAACAGATGAGTTTAACTGATGACTCTTGATGCGCCAGCTGCTGAAAAGATAAATATTTAAATATCCAATTTTCAGAAATGATGTTAATCATACTTAACTGTGGCACCAACTGGGAGAGGAATGGTGGTCTGTGCCCATCATTCATGTCTCTGACAGGTTCTTATCAAGACTGCAGATGAGATGTTTTGACTTACTCAGAATCACCATTGAAGTCTCAGGAAAACACCCGCTCGATTTGTCAATATATTTTTTTATACAATAACAACGTCAAAATTCCACTCATAAATAACAATTCAATACCAAATATCGTACCGCTGATGAGAAACAAAAACAGAGAAACGTGACAATTTTTTTATGATCGGTAAACGTTCTCTAGCAAAGGATCTTCAAAATGTCTCCTAGACTCAATAGTCAATAGCCGCCCGTGTCAATCGACATGACATAGTCGCCAAGATATCACCAACTATGCTGCCCAGTTCTGTTATGCACAATTGCATCAATGTGCATTAGTACATGTTCCACTCAGTAGGTGGTGCCACTGTAGTAACAACCATCACCCACCCTTACGTAATGCTACACGTTTTGTTATCACATCTGGGGAAGTCTACACTGAAACACCCCAAATAAGAATAACATGAATGAGGGTAAACCAATAGTGGGGGTTATTACAAGGAATTCAGAGCCCCCCTTCCAACAACAGTTGACTTGTAGATTTAATAATATTTAATAAGATTGCTGTCTAGAGCTATAAGCTCCAGACGGCATGCGGACAAGGAAGTCTTTGGCTTATCGAGAGTCCAGCAATTTTCCACCTACGTATAACCCGCCCTCGCCAGATGGCTGTCAATTTTATTTTTGAACATAATTTGTACCAGTCATTTATTGTCCTCTGAAAGAATGAGTACTTTCTCATCCAGGCTACACTGTTCCTTGACTAATGCTGCATTGTGCCCTCTGGTTCTACTGCCTTCTTTCAGTTTGAAGAAAATATTTCTATCAATATCTTCATAACCACTCAATTTCTTAAAAACTTCTATTTGGTCTCCTCTTAGGAGACCAAATCTTCTTTTCAACCCATACTGAGAACATACTCCAACATGAGTTCGTTCTGATGTTCATTATTTTCAAATATCGACCCCCCCCCCCCATATGTGACAAGATGACATCAAACCATATGGTTAAAAGTGTCTATTTTTGTGATAAATTAATGACACGTGTTGATATTTTCTGTAAGTTACATCACTTGTGATATTGCCTAAATGTTATCTAGGTATGGTGCTTGTTTAAAACACATCATCTAAAACAACAAAATAATTATAATAAAATAACATATATTTTAATATAAATGCCTGTAAGGGTCAGTGCATTGTAACTACAAGCAGTTTTGCTGCACATCTAAAAATGGTTCACCCTAAAAATACCAACTGATTTATTTTAAAGCGTTTACTCTTCTTGTTTTTATTTCCTGTCTTCCCTACAGGGAGGGTAATCTACGAATATGACAATCATATATATCAATCAGTTCTAAAGATATATATTAATTTTGGTAACATTAACAAATAGTCATTCACAAATTGTTTCGGTGATCAAACCCAATGTGGACTACAATCACTGTTGAAACATTATTTTGAAAGTATCCTTCACACCTGTATCACATGCACGCACGCATGTATGCATGCACACATATACACACACACGCATACACACTCGCATGTACATACGCACAGACACACACACATCACATGCACACACACATTATCACAGGTAACTAACTACGACCCCGTCATCTTTCACTCACCTAGCACGCCCCAGTGAGATATTCTACCGTTCTACCACACTAATTTAGTCATACACATCCTTACAAACTCACCCACACACAAAAGACAAGAAATTCGAATCTGGTCGTTATAATGACAGTGCACTAGAGAGAAGATTACAAGCGCATCCATCAAGGTGCCAAAGTGACGCAGTCGATCGCTGGAGACAAGATATTATACTGAGACGAGCGTGCTCCACTGCGAGATGGCCACTTATACCATCAAAAAAATACGCACATGAAAGGCATTTGACAGCGTAGACACTCTGGCATTAAGTGCATGGTGTGATAACAGTCCCTGAAGACAGGATCTGATCACTGCTCGAGGTGAAATTGTGTCCCCGAAGAAGGTGCCCGACCCTTTGAAGACAGGAAATTCGATGTTGAATTTCGCTACTTTTTTTCATGCATCTCGCAACAGCCACAAGACAGGAAGAATGTTTTTGTTGTGTTGTGTCTGTCTGGTCTGTTAGCAGATGAGGAAGAAACTATTTCACTGCAATTAATATCAAGCCAGGCGGGTTCTCGGATGTCAGACGGAGAGCAGAAAGGAGGTAAATGTCATTACATATGGTTTTAACCATCATTGAGCCCATGGAACCCTTAACATAACATCACTATAGGTACGCCAATTAATAATCATACCACTTTATATCCAGAATGCACTGTATGAGAAAACAATTAAAATACGAATATCTTTATTTCAAGTAACAAAAACATACTGGTTACTTCCTTACATGCATTAAGAAATAGATAATTTAAAATATATATTAAATAAGTAAATTGCCCCCTCCTCCACCACACTCCACAATTTCTGAGAACCTATATATAGCACAGAACACCATTGGTGATCCTAACATTTACCTTGGGGTAATCTGCAGATTCCTTACAGGGACAACATGCAGAAGCATGCATGAGTCACACTTGCAATTCTATACCAAAAACCGGTGATTCCCAGAATGACTGTGTTCAGCACAGAACAGTCCCAATGATGATACTCAGGCATTAAATGTATGTTGAATGCCACATATTTAGTCTATTATTAGAACAGGTGGAAAATCTGTCTGCAAGATTCCCATATTAGTCTCCTGCTCAGGTCACTATCACAATTACTTTTTGTTCCTAACATTAAACTTAATAAAAGCAAGCCTACTTTCTCCGAAGCTGCACCCAAAATCTCGACTGAATTCCCCAATACTTCAATGGTCAATTCACCAGATGGCACCAATGTAAAAAGTTGGTTTGTTGCTCAAAGGATGGTTGTAAGCTGGTTATTACGATACTCAATGCTACCACTGAGTGCTTTATGACCAACATCAGTTGTCAAACCAATACAGGGCTATCTCTTTCACAGTCATAATTGGCATCAATGGCACTTTTCTGAAGTTAGATAACATATTCATTTCCCATTACAGCACATACTTGTTGCTCTTTTAGTCTAGAGAAGGTAATTAGAGTACTACTACAAGGTTGTTTCAGTGTGTAGATATCATAGAGTTACATCATTAATCATTTCCCTATAGCTAGCGTGTTCTATTTATATCTATGGTAGATATGCTTCAACAGGGGTGCTCTATCTGGTGTAGTATTAAGGTAATTGACACAGTGGTCATGTGATTTTGTGGTTGTGACCAGTGCAGCTGTAGATACACATAGGGGCACCTACTATTACCCATCAGTTCCAGTGTATCAGGTCACATCCCCACCCATCACCACAGGTAATCATCAATCACCCTCCTTCCAGGGCCCCAGGTAATCATCCAGTCTTGTGTCAGACCTCTACTCTAACATTCCCTGTCACTGGGGTCTTAGGGTGGTCTTAGGGGTCATGTTCTAGTTAGACTTCTTCTGAAGAAAAATGCAGTGTATTTTTGAGAAATGATTTTTTTACCAAAAATCACCTGCTGTGACATAAGTGCATTTGCTTAGGCAGATTTTCATGTGTGATTGTAGAAGGTGTTGACTGTAAAATGGTGGATTAAAAATCTATCAGCATGTCAATGAGATGATGATAACAGAAAGTGAGAAGTTTAAGACATTTTATAAGTCACGTTTTCTTATAATCAGACAAAACGTTAACATGGTCGCCTATGGGAAAACCAACTCTGTATTGACCCCAATAAAGACCCTGGCAACGGAAGCACGCTGTTGTCATTGCACAATTATGGAGGATGTGTTTTACTTCAAATCTTGAAACAATCACTGATAATACATCTATGGCAAAACAATAGTTGAACGGGACAAACCGTTTTTGGATATTACAGACTTCTCATCAGTCCAAATCAGTGTCGGAACACGTGTTAGAAGGGGGGTGGGGTGTGTATGCCACTAGTTAAGCCTCAATTTGCAAATCTGTATGAAAATGAACCAATGACATTGCAGCAGGGTGATCCATCAATCTTTTTTGTTTACTTCTGCTAGTTAAACACACTTGAAGATCTTGTCATTGACCCTAATGAAGCCTGACGACAGTGACAAGCTGGAGTCTGCTGTAGCATGAGCCTGTTATCAGATACTGTCTACTGACAGGACCTTCTGGCCAATCAAGCAAGTGGCATTGTTTTCTGAATGTCTGCTAATTAGGTTGTGTAATATTATGTAATTGAACTGCATAAGATGATTGGCCTTTTGAGAATTCACACCCTAAGTTGACTTTTTTTTTATATTTACCTTTGTAAATAGGGCACAAGGTCATATAATCAATATAAATTTGAATGTAACATATAACAACTCGCTGTATTGAATGTTCTTATAAAACACATATTGGACTTTCTGGAAAACTGTTATAGGAGTTCATACGTCCCACCTGAGAATGTTGTGCTAGATTAGAAATTGTCCGACAGTGAAGTGCTGATTTTTCTGATACTTTGCCATATTTGGTGGCACCTTTGAAATGTGCATAAAACACAAACACATGCAGTGATTATCAAAAATAAAATTGCAGAGTGATTATAATATTGGTGCCTATAAATAAATGTTGGTTTGAAAATTTTCTCTACAATTGCCATGCCTACTTGGGGTCATGTTCTAGTTAGACTTCTGGGTTGGTTACAAAAAAAAGCAGTATATTTTTTAGAAATTATTTTTTTACCAAATTCACATGTGACATAAGTGCATTTGTGTAGGCAGATTTTCATGTGTGATTGTAGAAGGTGTTGACTGTAAAATGGTGGATTTCTAGATGATTTGAATAAGCGGAAGGATATTTGGCAGCAATTTGCCTGTGTGACCTCTTTGCGGAGTAATGCTTGCTGGCATTTGTAAATATTGACGGGTGTCACACATACAGGCATTTTACGAGAGCTAGAAGTATGCAATTTTTAAAATCTATCAGCATGTCAATGAGATGATGATAACAGCAGGTGAGAAGTTTAAGACATTTTGTAGGTCACGTTTTCTTATAATCAGTCAAAACATTAACATGGTCGCCTAAGGGAAAACCAACTCTGTATTGACCCCCTTAGGGCATCTCACTTAAATTGTGGTGTCTCATTGACCATAAACCATCATTGACAATGAATGACATGGTAGACAGTGGTGACCTAACCAGTGGTTGACCTGACTCTTTTTCTGGCTCACTCCTTCCTCCCTTTCCCTCCCTCTCCTTCTCTCTCTCCCTCCCCCTCATTCCCTCCCCTCTCCTTCTCTCTCTCCCTCCCTCCCTCTCTCTCTCCCTCCCTCACTCCCTCTCTCTCTCTCTCTCTCTCTCTCTCTCTCCCTCCCTCCCTCCCTCCCCCCTCTCTCCCCTCCCTCCCCCTCTCTCTCTCTCCCTCCCTCTCTCTGCCTCCCTCTTTCTCCCTCTCTCTCCCTTTCTCTCCCTCTCTCTCCCCTCTCTCTCTCTACCTCCCTCTCTCTCTCTCCCTCCGTCTCTCTCCCTCCCTCTCCCTCCCTCTCCTTCTCTCTCCCTCCCTCTCTCTCCCTCCCTCCCTCTCTCTCCTCCCTCCCTCTCTCTCCCTCCCTCCCTCCCTCCCTCTCCCTCGCTCCCTCTCCCTCCCTGTCTCCCTCCCTCCCTCTCTCTCTCCCTCCCTCTCTCACCCACTTTCCCTCCCTCTCTCTCTTCCACTCGCCCTCTCTTTGTGTCTCCATTTATACCTCTACTCCTCTCTCCATCTTTCTATTTCTCCCATCTCTCAGTCTGCAGACCTAACTGTTTGTGTCAATGGTGCATCTAGTACAACAAACAGCTGCCTTCATTTGAAATTCTATCATTTTATGAATTAGATGAAACTCAATTACCAAAGCCATCAGGAATTACTTTGTAATTAAAGCTGCTTTGTGACAGGACAAAATCTTTGTGGCCAACAGGAAAAGTGTGAAAATGCAAGCGAACTAGAACTTGTTTTTATTGCATTCTTTGTAAACCATTCCACACTATATAAACTGTAGTCTGCCGCTGTCACCCTAAATGCACTGAACCCCAAACCCCATTCTACAGGAGCACTTGAAGAACTTACACAAACAGAGTTTAAAAAGTCAGAATAGGATTCCACAAGCATTGTAGGAATGTGGCAAATGTTGGGGGTGGGGGGCTCACCAAAAAACATCAACTGCACCTTCCTTGTGGCTCACAAAAACCTTCAATTGCACCCCCACTTGAGGCTCACAAAAACCTTCAATCGTACCCCTCTTCAGGCTCACGAAAAACCTTCATTTGCACTCCCTTGAGGCTCCTCAAAATCCTGCAATTGCACCCCCTTATGGTTCACAAAAACCTTCAATTGACCCCTACTTGATCCTCATAAAAAATCTTGAATATTGTGGCTAAACATATCTCCCTCTTCACCCTACTCAAAATACAAAATACTCCTCCAAGACATCCTAGTTCTGAAGCCTATGTGAAAAGGTTTTGCTGCTCAGTGTTTCTTTGTGAATGATAACTTTCATAAACCATCCAATAATTTAATTTGACCCTGTATTTAATCAGTTTTATAGGGCTACTAAACTGGCAGTTTAAAAACAATTTATGAACAACTTCAAAGTTGCATATGTTCCAGCCTCAGCCATTACAGTGTGTGTTTATTGACACTAAAAATACCTGTGTTCTACAGTGGTTGTTGCATAACTGATTTTACGACACTTGTATTACATATACCATTTGGTTGAGACTCTCTTGTCTCATTCTGTGTTTATCAACTGGAACAAATAGTCATGTAAACCACGATCTTATCACAAAACATCTTGGCCATGGCCCAAACATATAATGCAGCATTCCTATGACTCAACGTCTAGTTCTATAAACACCTGCAGTGCATCCAAATGCACAGAGGGAAGATTTATAATCACACTGTTAAAAAGAGAACTTGTGGCAAAAAATCGATATCTCACCAACATGTATAATTTTGAAACACATTGTTAGATACAACAAGCATGTGATTTTGGAAACCCTAATTTTGGTTATTCAATAACAGATTGACGTGTTAGATTACAGTTACTTGTCCTACAAGTGATCTTGTCAATGAGTGATTGTGTTAGGTCAACTGGAGATCACACAGCACCCCCTTTCCACCCTTCTTTGGGGGTGGACAAGCCTTAGCATCTACATTTTTCAAGTCGGTGGCACTTTAAATGCTTTCCGAGTAAGTTATCTCTCTGCTAGGAGAACTTATGAATGCCTGCATTGGGATGTATAACCAATAACCACTTCTGCTGTTCACCTGAGTGGACATCAAAGAGAAGACATCACTAAGAGCACTCACTCTTGGACAAAGCAATCAGTGCTGCAACATACACCCAACAGCCTTTCTACTAACAAATTGACACTTGCAGTGTTGATCCAGAGAGGATTAGACCAAGGACCCAATCCACAAACTTCAGACTGATTACAGGAGCACCTTACTTAGCAGCTTGTCTCTCCTGCTTTCAAGAGCTCGTTCAATTTGAGGCAGTGAAAGCAGAGACCCTTTGAAAGTGCTCGAGTGGATGGATCAGGTACATATGTTCCCCAGGCGAGAGTAAGCCGTCCGAGAGAAGGCTTTACATGTCTGATTACTTCGGTTAACCAGAAGGGTGGTCTGATTGTATAACCGACTACTTGTGTGTGCGAGACTTGATGTGACCATAGTTGAATAAAGTAGAACATGTCTCAATTAGTTGGACATGTATGCGTTGATCAGTTGCGATTCTGACAGATTGGTTGAGGGGGGTCCCGGGTGATTTACAGTGATTTTGGATGAAATCCAGAATAGCATACTGCAGTCTAACATCAAATTGGACATATCCTGTATGGATAATATTATATTCCATAAAGGTAGTTACTTACACAGCACAGTATCTCGTTCTTAGGAGTGCTCAAACCAGTTTACACTTCACCCCTGGAAAATCTTTTTATTCCAAAACTGAATCAATTTCTGTGGAAAGCATTCAGCCATGTAGCAATTATTGCACATGATTTATTTGTTTGTACATATCCACCACTGTCGATTACCAGGTACTCATTTACCAGGTGTATGAATCTATGCAGATGCACGAACTGAGGCAATGTAGAGTGAACAAAATTGGCAAAGATTTAAAAAAAACCAAGAGGATTCAAACACTGGTTCTCTCGAAAGACGTTCTAAAATGATTACTATGCCACTGTGCCCCAATTAA
Organism: Escarpia spicata; assembly: GCA_963995525.1. Taxonomy (NCBI): domain Eukaryota; kingdom Metazoa; phylum Annelida; class Polychaeta; order Sabellida; family Siboglinidae; genus Escarpia; species Escarpia spicata. The sequence continues at coordinate 11,813,146 of OZ023217.1, forward strand.
TTTTATTGAACTTATGTGATTTTCACCTGTGGGTTTTGTCCATAGCCTGTAATATGGCCTGTCGGATTTTGGATGGTGGAATTGTTTTTCGGATATGACACACATAATGACGATATATTCCAACTCATGGGTCCATTCTGGCTAATTTAGCTGATATTCTGGCATGTGTGACCACAATATTCACCAACACAACTGGTGTCACTTTCACATGAGAGTAAAAAAAGCTATAATTTTGCCGCTGCGACAGGCACCATAAATTACAGGGCCCACTGCCGACCTGGGGCCATTTATATGTGTTCTCTTTGGGTCGTGGTTAGCGCCCGCCTAATTTGTAGTTTTGTGTGACATCAGGAAATGCCCAACAGGTGACAGTTGTATGTAATTATTGTATTTAACCACATCATAACAATATTCCCACCGTGCGCAAAGGATTGATATGTTGATGCCTATTAAAAACCAATTATATGGTTAAATAGCATGAAATAGGCACATGTCTAACCCATCCAATTAGAACACAATCATCATTTATTAAACAAGATGTAAGCATTTCAAACCAACATGAAAAACAAGATGAAAAAAACCCTGAAAAGTTCTTAAACAAATTAAGACATTTAATCAGTCATTGATTTTATCTGGGTTTTTTTTTTAAATATCTGCAGTAAATATCATAAATAAAATCTTTTTTTCACACATTAAAAATGGAAATTGTACACTCTGTAAAATACAATAATGTCCGTAATAATACAGCTGACATCATCATCATTTAAAATAAAAATTTACTGCACATGAAAAGCGGCATTTTTGGTTTTGACAGTGGATGCATTTATTTCTCAAGAGGGATGTATGCATTCAGCACTATACCGCAAACATGCTTCAGGAAACGATCAATTACAGCTAAGACATATAGACTGGGTGGACATGTGTAAGGCAGGGTTTACTAAGGGTGGACAGGTAAAAGACAGGGTATATAAAGGGTGCATAGGTAAGACAGGTATGCTCCCAACATCTGTAGTGTGTGCGAGTTAAATCAACCAGAAACTGTCGCTATCCACGTCAATCATTGGGGGTAACTAGCATCTACCCCCAATTTGGCAACAATTACTCAGCCATTCAAAGAACTCTCGACATCGGAGCCAAGCTGACAAACCCTGATGCTTGTTATGGCAACTTCTGTCTTGTCATGGTGACCTTGCCAAAATATCCAAAATATCTGTCATAGCTACCCATAACCTGGCATTCATCGACACATATTTATATAATTTTAAGTTTAAATGTGAAATGAACATCTGGAATTAAAATGGTAAATGAAATGGGAACAAAAACTGTCACAAATACAAGACGTATCAAAAACAGATTGGAACGATGTATTCAAACAAGATGGCAAGGAACAGGTGGAATTAGAGTTACCTTCAGTGATATTTTATATAGAGTGCACTCTGGATAAGTCAAACATACCGGAACCCATTGAAATACTTGTACTTATCAGAAGTTCCACTTATCAGGATCTATGTTTTTTGTTTTATATGGTGTTTCACCAGGTAACTTTGTGCAAAGTCGGTGCTTTCCCGATCTACACACCAAAAACAATCATTTTACCAATATGGTAATAGCGTAACGTTAATAGCGAGTCGACTTAAGCGAAAATTGACTTAACTGAGTTCGAGTTACGTGGAGGGCAGTGTATCTTACTGTTTTCTTGTTGTTCATGTATTGAAGCAATTCAATCAACCAATCAATCAATCAATCAATCAATTAATCAATCATCCATTCAATTGATCAAACAATAAACCAGGGGATGCAAGAGTTGCAATCCTTTCTTGAGCAAATTATCTATTTGCACAATGAAAATAACTTCAGTCATATTTCAAAGAAAATGGTGTTACTTTTGAGAGCCTATGTATGTTCGCGAAGGAGCTTTTGTGAACTTTTTTCTCATTTTGTGAGCATCAGAGCAAACCGTTCTCCGGTGTCATGTGACGACACTGGTTGTCGTTACATGATGTCCATTCCAGAAAGATTGTGGGAAGATAAGTTAACTTAATTCAATATGACTGCCACATTGTGTGACACTAGCTTACATGTTGAAAATGTCAGTCATCTCAGTTTTGTGAAATCTTATTAAATCTTGTACCTTCAGGCGATAAGTAGGATTTTCGGTGCAGTTGAATATCATCGCAAGGGCACTGCAAATAAAGATGAATATATTTATGATACAAAACATGCAAGAAAAGAAGAATGGAGGGGCTGAGGGTGGAGGTTGGTGTGAAAGAGTTTCAGGAGGACACTGATAATGAATCGATTAATGTGGTATTGGGACTGTTTCATTAATATTTTAATGCAGTCATAAGCATGATTTTGCTCTTTAGTGGTGATCTTGTATACTGAAAACTGTCAACATCAGCATGCATAATTTTTGTTTGTGTCGCAAAACGCGATAAACACCAATTCAGATGACATTTTTGACTGAGCAAAATTTTAGAATTGAAATGTGCAAAAATATGTTGTCCCTTGCAATGTATTCTTGTGTATTCTTCTGATATTCCAATATAACATACAAGTTTCCATTTAAGCTCCGAAGACAAAGTACAGAAGTGAGTTTCTGTCAAAAACAAAAACGGATATATATCGTATTTTGCCCTGAAACGAATCATATTCTAAATGAATGGATCATATTTTACAACAAAAAAGTATCCCCAACATGTCGTTATTCTGCCTGTCTCATTTGTAAGTAAATGGACACTGATGATAACTGAATGCCCCCTGTACTGGACGACTATGACACGTGGTTCAATAACAGCAGGTCAGTATTAAGTACACAAAGCTTTTTTCCTCAAAGATTTATTACAACCTTACAGCGTCATGTTATGTCGGCATGTGCCTTTCGGCTATGAACGATGCTGCTGGAGCCTGAATTCAAGCAAAGAAAAGAAAATACGCTTACGCGTTGTCATGGCAACAACCGCATCTAATAACGACGTGGAACAATATTAAGTGTCACACAGACTACGACTAACACCACCGATTCACAAGATCTTGAGCAATACAAAAAACAATATTTTTTATCTCGCAATATCCATTTGCACGAGAGGCTTCTGGTTGCATCAATTCCACATTGACGCTGTACAAATATCTAAATTTTAAATTGCATTGCATGTAAATACCAGGCAGCTATTCCGAGCGGACAGAAAGGGTTTCAGTTTTTCATCAAGTAAATTACAGGGGTGAGATCACAATTGATTTGTTTCCATAGATGGCCATTACAAAGTATGTTTCTTTGGATTCCTGGAATTTTTACAACAATTGTATTTAGACAGAACAGAACAGAACAGAAGAACAAAAAGATATAAAGGAACATTCCTACATAATGCCATTTCCATAAACAACAGTCAATGAGCCGATAATCTTGCCTTTTTCAAACCTTGCCTTTCCTAATCACTCGTTCATCCGTCACTCACACCCTTCACATTCCATCCATCCACCCATCACTTGTTCATTTGCCACTCACACCCCTCATATTCCATCCATCCACTCAACACTTGTTCATTCGTCACTCCCACCCTTCATATTCCACCCATCCACCCATCACTTGTTCATTCGCCACTCACACCCCTCATATTCCATCCATCCACTCAACACTTGTTCATTCGTCACTCCCACCCTTCATATTCCACCCATCCACCCATCACTTGTTCATTCACCACTCACAGCCATCACATTCCACCCATCCACCCATCACTTGTTCATTCACCACTCACAGCCCTCACATTCCATCCATCCACCCATCACTTGTTCATTCACCACTCACAGCCCTCACATTCCATCCATCCACCCATCCACCCATCACTTGTTCATTCACCACTCACAGCCCTCACATTCCATCCATCCACCCATCCACCCATCACTTGTTCATTCACCACTCACACCCCTCAATTTCCATCCATCCACCCATCACTTGTTCATTCGTCACTCCTACCCTTCATATTCCATCCATCCACCCATCACTTGTTCATTCGCCACTCACACTCCTCATATTCCATCCATCCACCCATCATTCATTCATTCGTCACTCCCACCCCTCATATTCCATCCATCCACCCATCAATTGTTCATTCGCCACTCACACCCCTCATATTCCATCCATCCACCCATCACTTGTTCATTCGTCACTCCCACCCCTCATATTCCATCCATCCAGCCATCATTCATTCATTCGTCACTCCCACCCCTCATATTCCATCCATCCACCCATCATTCATTCATTCGTCACTCCCACCCCTCACATTCCATCCATCCACCCATCATTCATTCATTCGTCACTCCCACCCCTCATATTCCATCCATCCACCCATCATTCATTCATTCGTCACTCCCACCCCTCATATTCCATCCATCCACCCATCATTCATTCATTCGTCACTCCCACCCCTCATATTCCATCCATCCACCCATCATTCATTCATTCGTCACTCCCACCCCTCATATTCCATCCATCCACCCATCATTCATTCATTCGTCACTCCCACCCCTCATATTCCATCCATCCACCCATCATTCATTCATTCGTCACTCCCACCCCTCATATTCCATCCATCCACCCATCATTCATTCATTCGTCACTCCCACCCCTCATATTCCATCCATCCACCCATCATTCATTCATTCGTCACTCCCACCCCTCATATTCCATCCATCCACCCATCATTCATTCATTCGTCACTCCCACCCCTCATATTCCATCCATCCACCCATCATTCATTCATTCGTCACTCCCACCCTTCATGTTCCATCTATCCACCCATCACTTGTTCATTCGCCACTCTCACTCCTCATATTCCATCTATCCACCCATCAGTTGTTCATTCGAACAAATTCTTCACTAGAAGCAGTGAAGATTGTGTTATGTGTTAACATTTCAAAGCATGTTTAACCTCTATTAATTACACATGAATGAATGACTGATTTTTATTTGAACAACTGTTCAACAAAACACATTTACATCATGTATTTACACAGTATACCAGGTATGGCACTGAATTGGTTGATTGCAATCTGTTGATAGTAAGTAAGTAAATTTTTTTCGTCATCCAGATAATATACAACACAATTCAAGAGCAATGTAACACAGATGAGGTGGCTACCAGAGAAGTATAACTTATCGAGCTGGTAGCCAATTAAATCAAACTCATATAGTGTACTCCCACATACAAAATATTACATATATAAAGGTTATACAGTGCATTCAATTGCAATAGCTTCAGGTTAACAACTTCCGTAAATTAAAGCTACAGATGTTGTACCAATATAAGAGAATTCACAAGCGAATTTCTTACAATATATAATTAGATTTAAACTTTAGTTAATGCAAATTATAAAGCTCCTGGCTTTATGCTTAAAAATATTTAGCGTTTTCGAATGTTTAATGTCTACAGGTAGTTTATTCCAAAGTCGAGCCCCTATTACTTTCAAGGTCTCTCCAGTTCTATGATTACAGGTATAGGTATATATAAATTGTTCTCCTGTCTGGAACTTCTGGTCATGAAGTCACTATTACAATTGTAAAATTGGTGGATATTGGTGGATGATAAAGGACAACATTAACTGCTATACTTATAATAATATTAATACTTTTGTTAAGTTAACTTATTAATTTAACGTGTCTAGAATAATATTTGACTGAACATGAAATGCATTACCGTAAGGTCATTGTCAATTAAAACTTCATCTGAACATTTCATTGGTTGATAGGAAAAGTAAAACACTGTAAGTTAAGACACTGAGGCACAGTGACACAGTAGTTGGAACACCACACTCTCAACTGAGAGGATTGGTCTTCAAATCCTCTAGCTATCATAAAACTTGGGCAATTTTGTTCACTCCACATTGCTCCAGTTCACTCGGCTGTATAAATTAGTACCTTGCAGTGGTGGTGGATATAAGTGAATGAACAGTCTTTGCGCAGTATTGTAACATGGCTGAATACTTCCCAGAGAAGTTTAAATGGTGTTCAAATGAAAAAGTCTGCTGGAGGGGAAATGTAAAGTGTCTTAGTCAGTCTTTTAAATGGATTAGATACTGTGCAATAATAAAACTAACTAACTGGCTATAAAATACATAAGTACCATTTTATAAGAACTTACTTTTTACCTGTACATATGATTAACGGTTGTTTTAATCTACCTATACGACAGACAAGACTTCAGACCCGGAAACATTCAATCAGACTACCAGGTAGACCTAGCCAGCGTGTTTCCCAGCAGGACTGGGAAATACTGCGATCATCCCTGCAGCTATCCCAATCTGCCCATTTCCTCCTCCCAACCAACACCCTCTCCCCTCCCTCCCTCCCGCCAGGAAACCATATCACAGAGGAAGTGCAGGAAACAACATCCTGGCCCTGTATGTGCATGCAGAGTCAGTAAATGTGCTCGTAGTGCTGGTAAATATGCCCGTGGTGCTTGTTAGCATCACAAAACTGTTTGCAAAGGCACCATTTTAGAAAGATGCCCTGCCCACACTTTTTCCTGGAATTGCTAGGTGTGAGGCATGATGAATCAGTTCTACTCTTCCCCATTTACTGATGAAAATATTGACATAAATACTATATTCTCAATTCAGATAAATAGATGAACAAGAGGACATGAAGCAACTTTAGTGAAGGAACAGTGTAGATTAGATACCAGAGAGTAGTTATTCTCACAGAGAACTATAAATGACTGGAACAGGTCTTAGGTCTTAAGTCGGGTACACCAAACAGCCCAATCTTGGGCTAACGCAGGAGTTTTTGGTGGTTCTGCGCATGCACTGTGGGTAGCTTAAAGTATTATTATCTGCTTATTGTGTAAATGCTAGCACAATGTCAGTATGTCTGAAAAGAAAATTGACAATTATCTCAGAAGGGCAGATTACACACAGATACAACAAAATTGGTTCTTGCTTGATAAATCAAAGGCTTTTTGTTCTGGATGGTAATCTTGTTCAGTCTTGTCAATCTTCTTAAGTGACTGTGATGTATGAACAAAATAAAAAGTCATCAACCATCAATTTATAAACCTTACCGGACATTCCTAAGTGAAACAAAATATTAACCCTCAACAAAGATCACCTTAACCATATTGCCAAAAAAATCACCCAACATGGAGGTCATAGATGTATGATGATTTAACTTGGCAGCCGCTTTCAACAACTGATTTGGTTCCTGAAAGTAATCCATGTGAAAGCGGTAACAAGAGTACCACTCAATCATGACTGTTGAAGTCTTATATAAAACACTGCATGTCCAACTAATCAAGTCACGATTTCTGTCATCTAACATTTCGGTGGAATAACATGACATTGTTTACACATGTTTGTGTTATGCCCTCCAGGAAGGGCATTCTGTCTCCGTAATACTTGTATAACCCCCATAGCTGGGCAGATTTTTCTGTGGGAACCTTCAATTAAGCATATTCTTAGAATTTGTTGCCTACACAAGGCCAAAGAAAAAAGATTTCCTGTTTGTAGTTTGCAAGCAATGGTAGCACCCAGGACTGGAGGTGATGTCTTGTTAAAAAATGACGCAAACTTCCTGTGCTATCATAAATGGGATTTTCTGATATGAGGCTGTTAATAACCGCATCCTGCTGAAGTTAAAGCTTTAATAATTTACTAAATTTAAAACAACCCACGCAACTGATTTAGCACATCACAGATTGCATTCATTGATGTTCAAATTAAATCTCTTTTTGGTTTAAATAGATGTTAATTTAGAAACCTTTCTGCAAAAGATGACTGTATTCTTGTATTCTAAGTTGGTTACACATGGCTACAAAAATTTATTAAAACCCAACTTAACACATTGTATTAGATAAGCAGTCCCACTATTTTACTTAGTCCATATGGCAGTTTCTGATAATGCTTAGCTTCACTTTATCAATCCATACAGAAATGTATAAGTTTGTATACCGGGGTATATCATACCATCCAGTCCTTAGTACACATATTTAGTACAGCTGAAATAATTTTAAAACCACCTCACTGTCAGATCTTTCATTCTAACACCAATTCAATTTTTTGGGGAAGCATTCAACCATACTGCAATTACTACACAAAGCCTATTCATTCACATGTATCCAAGATTATATGGTACTACACTGAGGCAATGTGGATTGAACAAAATTATCTGACCTCGTTTCAAAAAGGCAGTAAGTGGATTTCACCCCTCCGTCCCAACAGTTGAGATTCTGATGGTCTAAACACTGCCGAACTGACGAACAGGACAGACCAAACAAACATCAAAGAAATTCAAAAAAGAAAATGGACATGGATAGGAACTATAACTGCTACAAGACAAGCCCATGACTGGAATCCATAAGGAAAAAGAAAAACAGACCACCCAAAAAACTGCACGAGAAGATCCACAACTGAGGAATTAAAGAAGTTTGGCACCACCTGGAAGGAAACAAAGAAGACTGCTAACAACAGAGTGCGATGGAGAAGCTTTGTTTAGACCCTAAGCTCTTATCAGAGCGAAGAGGATTAAGTAAGTAAGTAAATACTGTGCTATAGTGCCCCATAAATCTACTTATAATTGAGCTTACGTACGTAATCAGGTAGGTTAACGTTTTCCTCTTAGACGGCTTGAACCTCGAACGCCAAGCTTTCAGGGATTACCGGTAATATACAACCGCAGAATATGGCATATTTTCAAAATACCTCATATATGTCAAGATTCTTACCTTTTATGGGTTAGATCAGTTGTTTTGAATATAAAATATAATGTGGGTGTAATATGTAAAATGTAACCTAACAATTACAGGAATCACGCACGAATAACAAATACTTCAGGAAAACGGCCCCTGCATCATAGACTTGGCAACATGGAGTACATGGGGGGGGTAGACGCTGACACAATAATGCTTGTTTACCCTCATAGCATAGGAATACAAATATTTTTTGACAATTCTACACTGTCACGACTACGGCATGTCAATGGACGTGAACGTCACATTCTCTCCAACTTTCGTAATTTTGAACAAACAACGAGTATCTGTGAGCGTGTTATGGTGATTATATAACGATGCTGTGTGTTTTCTAACATTTTGTAAATATTACGATCATGACTGTCAACTACCAAGACATCCCATCAGGGGACGGGCACTTTTGCTAGTTACTATTATTACAAAACTAACAGGGCAAGAAAGCATAAACCATGGATTACTATGGGACTTAGACATTTCATTAGAACCAAACACAAATTGTATAAGTATTACTTAAAAAACCGACTGTTTACAATGAAACTAATTACAAAAGATATAGAAATAAATTAAATTGCCTCATTAACAGAGCAGAAAGAGCATACTACCGACATGAGCTTCATACGTACAAGGGCAACCTACAAAAACCTGCAGAATTCTAAAGACTATTACAGGAAGGAAAGAACTAATTATATCTAATGACCAGTTACTAATTGAGGGTAAATTAACAAACAATAAAAAGCACATAGCTGATCAATTTAATGAATATTTTTACGAATATAGGCCCAGAGTTGGCTGATAAGATACCAGTTGTATCAGGGAATCCTGATCATAATCTCAAAGGGGTCTATAGAAATTCAATGTTTCTGTCACCAGCCACTCCAGGTCAAATAAAAGGAATTACCTGTATCCAGAATCTTAAAAACTCTAGATTTGGATGGGATGGAATAAAACCTATCATTCTTAAGCTGGCCCTCTCCAACCGTTATGTTACATTGTAAACTTATCATTTGATCAAGGATATGTTAAACTAGCTGGAATAGTCCTGTTATTTAAACATGGTGCTATAACATTGATAAACAACTACAGGCCGATATCTATCTTGCCTGTATTTTCAAAGGTTTTTGAAAGATTAATATATAACAGATTAGTAAATTATATAACGAAACCAAAAATCATGTATAATTTTCAATTTGGATTTAGGAGAAGATATTCCACTGATATGGCTATTTCAATGCTAATGGATAACATTAGTAAGGCAATTGATAACAAAGAACATGTAATTGGGGTATTTTTGGATTTCGCCAAAGCGTTTGATACTGTTAATCATATCTTATTGAAAAAATTAGCACATTATGGAATTAGGGGTAACATACTCGAATGGATACATAACTATTTAACCAACTGGCAAACACAAGTAATATTTAACTGAACAAAATCCACCCTTAACAATATAACATGTGGTGATCCACAGGGATAAATTTTGGGACTTGTACACTTTCTTATCTACATAAATGACCTACTTCATCTGGCACAAGGCTTACTATCATGTTTGCTGATGACACAGGTATCTTTAGACAAGGCAACAATATACATGAAATGGAAATTGCTATGAGCTCTGAAATAAAAAACTACTTCTATGGTTTAAAATTAATAAACTTTCTTTAAATATACGGAAAACTCAAACAATTACCTTTAGTAACACGAATAACATAAGACAGGGGATAACAACATTTACATAGACGGTATAAAATTGACACTGTAAACAAGATAAAGTTTCTGGGTCTATATATAGATAACACATTGAACTGGTGCACTCACATTAAATATATATCAAATAAAATATCTAAGAATATTGGCGTCATAAAAGATGATGAACAAATTAGATAAAAGCCTATTGGTAAATCTATATTATATGTTTATCTACCCATATATTACCTGTTGTAATATTGTTTGTGGAAGTGTATATTTAGCTAAAATATATATATATTGCAAAAAAGAATTTTGTGCATAATTAGTCATGTAGGATTTTTGAACACACAGAGCCTTTATTTATATCTTCACAGATAATGAATATTTATCAGATGAATAAATACTTATGTTGTATTTTAATGTTCAAGCATATTAAGGGTGTGTTACTGGATATATTTAATGATATATTTATTCTGCAAGTAATCACACATAAATGTACTACAAGGCAGAAAATAGCATACGAAATACCATATTGCAGACAATTATCTTTGGCCTATGTTGGTCCTAAAATTTGGAATACTTTCGTTATAAACAAGTTTCTACAATATTGTGCAACTTTACATATCTTGAAAAAAAGGGTAAAACATCTGCTTCTGCATAATTAGTAATATAGATTATAGTTTCTGTTTCTACTTTGAATCTATTGATTCTGATGCACCTTGTTACATTTGTGTTACAATTTTATTCAAAGACAATTTATCACTAGCATATGTGCACTGACTATGTAATTTCGTTGGTACACTTGTAATGTACTGTTAATTAATTAGTTAGAATATCATGATGGTAATTGGTCTATTTCACGAATTATTATTTATTAATAATTTAAATAAGGAATATAAGTAAATTTGTTGCTTCATTCCAGTTGTCGCATAATGTATATTTATAATATTTGTACTGTACTCTACTGAACGTTATGTAACAATAAAGGTTATTATTATTATAAGAAAGACATTATTTACACAGATTTAGCCTCTAGTTTAAGGGCAGGTGGGAAACTTGTTTAGAGCTTGTATTATTTAACTCCGGCCTGGCACCCTTGCTTTAAGTACCAAGAGGAAAATAGGTACTATGAAAAAATCATATTTTATGGGATAATTGAGGTATAATTGGCAGTTGTTCGGTATTTTAACAGTCATGCATTTGTAGAACTGACAAATGATTTCATAATTTGGGTTTCGTCGAAGTAAACTATTTTTCGCTCACTTCTCAGAAATTGTAATTTTATATAATAAATTACGGAATAATGACCTAAAACAATTGTGCAAAACTCTCTCACATTTATGATATGACAACCTTGCCAATTTATCATTACAACATTCTATCTAAGTATTACAAATGTTCTATACACGTAAGACAGCTAGAATTAAACTTACTTTTGAGCAATTGTTGAAACATGCGACGATATCTTCCATAAAATGAATTTTTCGTTTTGGCATGATGCTACTTTCAATATAAATATTAGTTATTGTACCTTTTTAATTTATAATTATATAACATGGTATCAGAATAATAATTAAATGTGAGCCATACTATTATGTACGCAGGATATTATTATGAGAACATTTATTTTATTGAATGAAACATCTTATTCTTAGGGGCTCTGTAAATAAAATATCAAATAATCCCAAACAACTTTTGATACAATTAACCCCCACCCACACCCGATAAAACTGGGAAATTGAAGACACTGCACCTGCAATTAATGAGGTGATTATTGCACAATTTCAACAAGTTTAAAAAATCTCAAAATATGTACAGTAGAAGGGACTGGTCAAAAATGAGGTGACCATATTAGTGCGAGTAATTTTCTGTTTTACTCTTACAGAAATACATTGGGACTGTCGTACGGTGACCTTAATTGCAAGGTGGCTGTATTACCGCAGTAACCATAATGTAAGCTATAACTGTACTTTCCCATTTTTTGGGCAGTACTCTAAATGGACTGTTAACGCAACTGACCCACATGTAATTTAAAAATTAATTCCCTGGATTCCATAGACCTTTTAACCTGCCCCATTAAACTTAGATTAGAAATTTAAACGAGGCAATGAGACACCTGTGTCATCAGCGAGACATGACAGTGACGCCGGTGACAACTTAATCACGTTGCTCTGTCAACATGTCACGTATATTTATACACATCATCTTCGAACCACACAGCCCGATTATTAAAGTAAAGTTTCAATGTTTTTTTCATAGTTTACCTTCCATCAGAATAATTATGTTAATGATGAAGAACCAGGGATGGTAGGAAACTATGTTCACACGATTAACGATCCATTAACCAACATGAAAAACATCTGCTAGATTGCTGAAATCCATCATCATTATCTAGGCAAAAAGCTGTTCACAAAACAGGCAGACCATTTAACAACATGCCAGAACCAAACACAGTTCAAGCTGTGACATCAAACTGTTCTATGGCGGGAAATATCTTCCAAAAAAGTATCCTTTGACACATTAAAAGTAAGGTTTTTCATAAATAACTTGCGTTTTTTTAAGCAAGGTTCTGTTGCCCGGAATCTGCCATGGGTGTTATTTATTAGCAGGAAGTTCACACAATCAGTTGTACTTTGCTCCACTTTACAGATATGATTGTGGGAACTATCTAACTTAAAAGATATTTGTATGTAGCAATGCCTAAGGGCAAAATATCTACATGTTGAATATTCTGTTTACAATTTGAACAATTCATGATTGCAACATTTAAATTGTGACCAATTATTTGGGTTTATTAAAATGCAATTTGGCAATATTCCCTCAAGTTCAACATATTTATTCTAGTATCTTAAAAAGAACATTACATAACAGACTGCCTCGTTTAAAGCAATTGCCTGCAATTATAATTAAAGTAAAATAAGAATGAAAAGGCCATCTTGTGGACATAAATGCATTACTCACTCATTACTCTGAAACAAAAATTTACCTGACAGATAACTGTAGTAATTGGACGTGACAAGCTACAGTTGTACTGCATCATTCCATTGCCGTTTAAACTAATAATAACACAGCAGGAAACCATACAATTTGCAGTATTTTTGACAAATGTTTTTTGAGAACTCTTTCAATTCCCTTGTACATTTGTATGCATGCATGTATGAAGTAAGGACATGTCGTAGTATTACATGTACGCATGCACGCACATGACGCAGGATGTTGCCAATCACAAACAACTAAAGTCTAACTGCAACATATGACAAAGTCACCACGAGACAGAAGGTTGGTATGAGTCATAAGGATGGGTTGTGTCAGAATGTTGGCATGGGTCAGAAAGATAGCATGTGTTAGAGGGTTGGCATGGGTCAGAAAGATGGCATGAGGCAGAGGGTTGGCATGGGTCAGGAGGTTGACATGGGTCTGAAGGTTGGCATGGGTCAGAACGTTGGCATGGGTCAGAACGTTGGCATTGGTCAGAAGGTTGGCATGGGTCAGAAGGCTGGCATGGGTCAGAAGGTTGGCATGAGGCAGAGGGTTGACATGGGTCAGAAGGTTGGCAAGAATCAGAAGGTTAGCATAAGTTATATATGTTGGTATGGATCGGAAGGTTGGCTTGGGTCAGAAATGTTGGAATGGGACAGAAGGCTAGCATGGGTCAGAAATGTTGGAATGGGTCAGAAATGTTGGAATGGGTCAGAAATGTTGGAATGGACCAGAAGGTTGGCATGGGTCAGAAAGTTGGCATGGGTCAGAAATGTTAGAATGGGTCAGAAGGTTGGCATGGGTCAGAAAGTTGAAATAAGTCAGAAATGTTGGCATGGGTCAGAAGGATGACATAACTCAGAAATGTTGGCATATGTCAGAAGGTTGTAATGAGCCAGAAGGATGGCATTACTTAGAAATGTTGGCACAGGTCAAAAAGTTAGCAGGTTGGCCGAGATCAAAAGATCAACCAAATGTCAGCTGAGGTGATATGTGCATCATGCATCATCACAGAATCCGACATCACAACAGATTTGACATCTGCATTTGACATCTCACCGTCCAGCCTCTCCCTACTAGCACCAGGACCTAATCAAGTTGAAGCGGTGTGCTCTCCCAAAGCAATTTCCTGCAGGTCCTAATATCCTCCCGAGATGGTACCCACTGTCTCATCTCATAAAGCAGGTCGAGGTGGAGGGGATGGGATATCTTTGAAATGGAAGAAAGACATCCATGGATTACCTCAAGGGTTTCCTGTCATACTGAGGACTCTTATACTGTCAAGACGTGTCACGCAGGTATCATACAGATGAATCATGACACGGAGTGGTGTGTGACATTGTACTGTGACCTTGATTTGTCATCACTGCCAGGTTTACTGGAAATTGGGCAGGAGTGGATGAATGGAAACAGGTTTTATCTGGGTAGAGGTGGTCGGAAATTGACAGGGTGGAGACAAAATTGTTAGGCAGTCTGTGGTGCTTGCTGTGTATGTTGGGTTGCTGGATTAGTTGATGCATGCATGCACAGTGCACACATAGAGACGTGCACACATGCATACACACATACACAATAGCACACACACACATCCACACACATGCAAGAATGCACACATACATACATGCATGCATACACACAAGCACAAACACGCCACACGCACACGCACACACCACACACACACACCACACATGCACACACCACACACACACACCAAACACGCACACACACACACACACACACACTATTACACCTCCACCACCATCACCACCACATACGCACACACGCACGCATACACACATGCACACAAAGGCACACACACAGATTGACTTGCATGCACACACATGCACGCACACATGTACACACACACATGCACGCATGCACATAAAGACCAGTATAAGTTGTCAGTTTAAACTGACAATTTACAACTACTTAACTTTCACGAAAAAAATACAATCAATAAAACGCACCATTTAATTCTCCACTCCATCTTACAAATCAATCTACCTCTTGCACATCTGATATTAGGATAGCACAACATTTAAATTGATTTAGTAAATTCTAACATAATGTCTCAACCCATCAGTTTTTCCACAGAGCTTGGTTAAGCAGGTATACCAACTTAGTGTATGAGGCCTGCTGTTGACCCTTCTATCCTATACCCAGGAAGACTGCGCAGCTGGATCTGTGCATCTATATTACTCCTCCCAAGCTGGGAATCTCTAATAAACATCATGGAAAGTAGAACGTGCCTGGCTTGATTAAATGTGGCAGACAAGCATCAGACGGACTGCTTACAGCCATTTGCCAAGACGTCCATGAAGCGTCAAGTTATTTTGCGCAGTAATGAGGCATAGAAGGCTGCAGACAGACCTAGACTTTGCTGGCAAAGAGGGAATGAGGGATTAGGCTTGAGGTTGATTAGTGGACACACCGGTTTGACAGGCAAATAACATGATGACAGGCAGGGGGACAGATGGATGGAGGGAGGGAGGGATGGAGGTAGGGAGGGATGGATGGAGGTAGGGAGGGAGGGAGGTAGGGAGGGAGGGAGGGAGGGATGGAGGGAGGGAGGGAGGGAGGGAGGGAGGGAGAGAGAGACATACAGACAGACAGGATAGAGAAGAGGATGTGAGCAGAGGAGACTGGAGGAGAGGAAAGGATGGGAGGGAGGGAGGGAGGGAGGGAGGGAGGGAGGGAGGCAGGGAGGGAAGCAGGGAGGGAGGCAGGGAGGCAGGGAGAGGGAGGGAGGCAGGGAGGCAGGGAGGGAGGGAGGCAGGGAGGCAGGGAGGGAGGGAGGGAGGGAGGGAGGCAGGGAGGGAGGGAGGGAAGGAGGGAGGCAGGGAGGGAGGGAGAGACATACAGACAGACAGGATAGAGAAGAGGAGGTGAGCAGAGGAGACTAGAGGAGAGGAAAGGATGAGAGTATAAAGAGAGAGAGACATGCAGAGATAATCAGACAGGAAGTGGGAAAGAGGATCAGTAGCTCCACTCATCACACCTGCAACTTTCCTCAACTACGGCGAGAGATAAAGATGCCTCTTCAAGCCTTGTGTAAACACTTGTCCAGTTTTACAGTAACTCCACTTGGACAGGATGTACACACGTGGCGCCAAGGTGTGTGTGTCCACCTCATTAACATACTAGTCTTTAATCACATTAAACCTGAGTGGAATACCTACTTACACTCCTTGTCTATTTATACATAACTCTCCTGGTGGTGACAGTCAGAGTTACTGAAAGAAGATGGCAAACAATACATGTGACCTTGACCTCTGCAAAGGTAATCTTTGCAAAAGTTATATTTTGCAGACATTATTAATCATAACTGTAGTGTTATTATATTTAAGAAAAATGCCCTTGTATACAGCAGACTGTGAGAATGCAATAATAATACTAGAATGCATTATTTATTAAAATAAATCATAACTGTATCTTTAATAAATGAGTTATATTCTATGAAATGTGCTGTTGTACATGAAATTAATTTGTCCAAGTCTCAAACTGGGCATAAAACTCAATCTGTATTTATGTATTATCATAATTATAGTTATACTGTAATTTATATTTTCCAAAGGAAGGTGGCGAGGAGTAGATTAAAGTGAACTGACACGAGGAACGATTGGAAGGGAACGGCTAACGAAGAGAAAGGATGACCTGAAGGGTCGTTAACAACTGTTGATATTTAGATGACCTAAAAGGTCGTTCAAAATTGTTGACATTTACGTATTTGTACAGAGCATACAAAAAAGGGGGTCAGGGCTCGTGAACTAATTACTAAAATGTTGGTTCCATGTGAATTGCGTAACCATAGTGATTGTAAAACATTATCTGTAAGCAAGATAATGATGGCATGTACCATGTTATAACACTTATAGTTATGTACCTATGTATGACTTTAAATCTGGAAAATTATCGACATTTTAAAGTACTAATTCAAAGGGAGGGAGAGAGCTCTGAGAATTAGTATAGATACGAATAGGTAAATGCGTTGACATAACTTGACAATACTGAATAACCAATAAGACTGGAGGGTGGAAGGAGAAATTGAAGACTCAGATGGGAGGATTGTGTGAGGAGAAATTCTGTGAGTTTGGGAGTGGAGAATGAGAGCAAGAGAAGGGAGAGTTAAAACGGGTGGATTGCAGTGCATGGATCAATGACAGAAGAAAACTAGAATGGAGGACCAGTATCGAGGCCAGCCTCACTCTGGACTTCAGGCCAGCCTCACTCTGGATTTCAGGCCAGCCGCACTCTGGACTTCAGGCCAGCCTCACTCTGGACTTCAGGCCAGTCTCACTCTGGATTTCAACCCAGCCTCACTCTGGACTTCAGGGGCAAAGAAGAGAGCAACAACAAACTTTCACAATAACAAATTATATTCTTAGTAACATATACAGAAAGACGCATCATCGACTGAAAGAAATATGATTGATTGTACCACGGTCCATGCAGACAGCGTAACGGCCCCAGGCATCAATAGCGCTGAGTCTCGACAAAGTAATATCATTACTGACAAACCAATATTCCTGCTAATAAGCAGGAAATGGAAATTATGCCTAACATTGTCCAACAATATACATAATGACATTTACATATTGGAACATATGAGGGTCGTTGTAGTGGGAAGACAATATCCCCACTTGGAAAAATTCCCCCGAACAAAATCTACAAACAATTCCTCCACCCAACTGATAATTACAACAAGATCCACATGTGTTTATGCTTTTACTTATTATCTACTGCCTTGGGTAAAAAAGAATACCAACTAGTTCATTTCTGTGTCATAATTAGGATTAATGTGACAAAGAGAGTTTTCACAGAATTACAGATGTTGGTTTTGCATATGTCATTCCTACAAGCAAATAATGATAACATTAGACATGTCAGTATTAAAAACCGTCAAATAAATGCTGAATAAATGATTAAAATTTTAAATATGTTAATAAATAAATAAGACATGTTCACATCATTGTAACAAAATAGGATTAATAATTAAAAAATTAACAAGTTTTATTTATCATAACCAAGTGACCAACATAACCCGTTCCTGTCAACGTGATGCTGTACATCTGCCATGGAAGCGGCAGATACTACACACAACCAATTTGGATGAAGACTTTGGATTGGTGCTCTTGAATTAATTTCACCACACACAGAACATTGACACCGATTTCACAAAAACAATCTGCTGTACATCAAATTATCAATACTACATGTTTTCAAGCCCAGTGTTATTAATCAAAGTGGGTGTGGATTGCTCAGGAAGCTTTGTCTACGGGACCACGTCCACACTCCGGAAGTTGTAGTGCCTTGTTCACACAAAGCAGATGCACTGAGGTTTGTTGCTAGAGAGACTAGAAGAGTTATTGTGAACAGACAGACATGTTTCATATGTGATCAGGTCAAGTCATTAATTTACTTCCAAGTGTACAAATAAAGTGCCAGGGATTTTAAGGTGGTACCCGCTTGCAGGGTTTTTTACACCATGACAAAAATATTTGATGTTTGCTACAACAGTGAGGAAAAGAAACAGAAATTGAGGATCAGTATCGAGGTCAGCCTCACCCCTGACAGACAGGGAAACAATAGGAGATTAACAACAACAACAATTAAACTGGTCCAAGATGTATACTTTTATGGCTAACTTACAGCACAAGAACAGATCATTGACTGAAAAACTAAATTTACAATTTTTAGTAGTTACCGTTGGATGGCAAGCACCTGCACATTGCAAATTTCTTGAAATAAAATTGTAGAATTTGACAAAACCTCTGTAAGTGTTTGCCATGACAAACAACTTGTGTCAGTGTGACCAAATCTGATTTGTTATTTTGCGTACAGGGCTTAAATATTTTAACAGTAACTTCCATCCATGGAACAACAAACCAAATCAGGGGTATTAGCTATCATCCTACGCATTACAGTATTTTGATTTTAAGCCATTCACAGTCGCGATATTTAATCACTAATCACTCGACAGTTTCCATATTTCCCAGTTAGGTGACAATGTAATTATGTAGTTCCATAAATAAATAACGCAAAAAATTATGTTTATGTTTTTAATACATTACCAATTGGTAAATAGAGGCCATTGGGCCAAGAAGGCAAGTGAACATAGAAAGAGGCGAATGATCTCAGCACCTAGGAGGAGCTACATGTACTATACTCCAAAATTAGTGCATTAAAACAACTAGGTCAGAAGGATTATGGGAGTGAAAAGAACTGAAAGCAAAGAATGGATGAGCTGAGGGTGGAGGTTGGTGGGACAGAAAGAGGTTGGTGGGAAAGAATGTTTTAAGAAGCTGGTGAGGAGTCGACTGAGGTGGGCTGGGCATGTGGAGAGAATGGGAGAACGGTTGGCAAAGAAAGCAGATGCCTGGAGAGTGGAGGGAAAAAGGAGGCGAGGAAGACGTAGACTGCGATGAGAGGACTGTGTAAAGAGAGACTTGGAAGGATTAGGAGAGGAGTGGAGAACGAGAGCCAGAGATAGAGAGGAGTGGAGACGGTTGATGAAGACAGCAGTGCAAGATCAGTGAGGAAAAAAAAAAAAAAAAAAAAAAAAATTGAGGATTAGAATCGAGGCCAGCCTCGCCCCTTACAGACAGGGAAACAAGAGGAAAAAAACAACATCAAAGTTCTAAAAGATCGGCTATGGAAAAACAACCGGTGATCTATCCTCTGTGGCTAGTGCGAGTAAGACACTTGTGGTAGACATAGAGACACGTTTCACACGAGACTGATACAGGTAGAAGACAGAGTTCCCTGCCCTCGGCTACACACTGCACAATGGCCCACCTGGTATTGATCAGAATTATAATATAACAACATCTCATAACTGTGAATCAAAGCGTGTGAGGTGGGGATATACGCACGTCTTCAGGTGGCCATAATGAACAGAGTGACATTGACAATGAATGAGATTGTGAAGTTGGTGATGACTGTCTTTATAGTGGTGGTGATGATTGTGTTCATGGTGTTGGTGGTGATTGCGTTTGTGATGTTGGCGGTGTTCTGGAAGTATTCTTTTCTGTGGGGTACGATGCTCAAGCAGTAGTGGATTGGACCGTTGGTCAAGGAGACCAGGGTTCAAATCCACCGACTGACTGTCATTTCGAAACTTCAGCAATTCTGTTCATCCCATAACACCTGCATCTTTTGGAGAGACACTGCAAGCAGTTAGTCCTTCTAGGTGGTGTTTAATCCAGGGGAAGTAAAAAATCCCATGCAAGGGGTAAATGTGTAATCTGCAGAGGATTCTCTAACTCTAGAGAAGACAACTCTGAAATAAACCCTCAGTGCAATATCCTTACTTTCTGAGTAATTATCCAGATCCAGACTCCCTCTCCCATCCTGAATGTTCTGCACAAACATACCAAATAGACTTACCTGTCAACCAACTTGGACAGACAACGAGAAATCAATTAAAGACAATCATTAATCTGTCTGATCACATTGACCTAGATGTACTGGTCAGTTAACCAAAGTATGCATTCGATCAGCAGCCTCACCATGCTTGGGTCACACAATAAAAATGGGGCTCAATAATCCTTCCTTGGATTTAAAGGGAGGCACCGAGGCAGTCTATTCCTCTCCCAGGAATTAGCAAGCGAAATTTGTAACAGGACATCTGCTGTGTTGAATGTGGGAAAATGGGAAATTGTTGAACATCAAAGGATGTTAAGGTTAACTCAGTCCACATCGGCATTATTGCCAACTGATAAAGCTTGCTTTGAAACGGGATGATTTGTTTACCATTTGAACCTGCGCTAGGCATGTCTCCAAAATTGCAAACATTGTTACTGACTTACTAAACATAGTTTGGCAGATAGAATATCATCAACATAGTTATCATAGTTTTAAAAACATTATATTAATTAATTAAACACTAGGAACAGACTGCTTCCTTTTAAGTATGTCTAACTATTTTATTCAGTTCTGGCATGATGACATTAAATTAACTAGCAAAAAAGTCCATAATCAAGATGGCGCTATGTACTCATAGATGCAGAAGACGGTTTCCCGAAGTAATCTTACCTGATGTTGCTATAAATTTGAGCAGTTTTTCACAATGCAAGTTGCATAAAACGTCCTGAACGGTTTACATAACTCTGAACAATTACACAAAACATGCGTAACAGGGAGTATAATCATTTTAAAACGTAAAAAGGTCCAGTATCGGCAGTATGAACATTAAAACCAATAAAAAACCTAGCCAGTAGAGAATTTCCAAAAAAACAATAAAACGTTCCTTTTCTTCTGAGGGGTTGCAGATGAACCCATGAAAGTTTGGTGCCCGATATGCAAAGCAACTGCTAGGAAAAGCTTAATATACATATATATACACACACATACATACATGTATAGTTATAATACATAAGCTAGATTGATTATAGGACATGCCTGATCATATGGATTTGTCATATATTACAATAAAAGAGAGGAAGAGGTGGAAAGACATTCACGAGTGGACTGGTTTTTACCTCCAGCACCTCCCACAGGGCCGCAGATAATCGAGAGAGATGGCGGGAGCTCTCGGGAAGTCATCAGTGGTGCCCCAATGATTGCATGGTTATGAGATTGAAGAAGATTTTTGGAAGGAATATGGTCATATGCCCATGCTGTTTTAATAGGGATTTGCTTTAAAAATGTTTGTACTCTCCACAGAGGTAAACCTTTAAAGACAGAGTTATACCAGTCAAAGGGCAAATACTTTTCATGTCAGATAAATTCCCAATTTTGTTATAGGTTTTTAATTTATATATATATATATATATATTTTTATTAAAAAGTACATATATCAACCAAAATCTTTGTGACATTGATTATTTGATAACATTTATGTGCTTTGTAAAATGGCTACAGAAACATGATATACACATGCATGCACACGAACGCATGCTCGAGCACATTTTCGCATGCAAACATTCTCATTAAAGCTATGGGAGCAGAGGGTTCTATCACAAAACCAATCAGCTAATTGCCCCTGGCCATTTAAGCTGATTACTACAGAGCAATCTATTTAAGAAATACCAGTCAACAAGTCCAGGTTCCTGGTGTATAATGCATAGAAAATCACGCACGAGCTACACAATAGGTGTGGGTAAAATAGGAACTAATGGTGATTCGATCAATTGATGCTACGTTCATTTTCATCAGCATTCGTGAGACATTGTGATGTCAACATGAATGTAAATATTAATGTGCATACATGACCTTTAAGACTTTGTGTGTATGAATGCGTGCATGTGTGTGCATGAATGCGTGCGTGCGTGCGTGTGTTTGTGTGCGTGTGTGCGTGCTATAAATGCGTGAATAAAAGCTAATGTACTATAAAACATGTTTTTTTAGAAAACGGAGTATTTTAAGCAAACTGTTAGATTGCATGCTCTCCAGTTTTAGGGTAGATATGACAGATGTCTTTTTCTCTGTGCTGGGTTTATGCATGGTCACAAATAAATTATGAATTTTCTACATCATGTCATAAAAACGTCTAGTCAGCTATTTTTAACAGGGTCAGTCGGACAACTGAAAACAAATATTATTCTGAAAGGCCTAACGTAATGTTGTATTCCATCTAACCCACAGCAGCAAATAACAGGATGTTTTCACATAGGAAGAAGCCGACCAAATCTGTTATGGCCACATGTTTGGAACACTGCAGATTAATATCCTCGCAATGGTGGCATTTATGCCTGCGCTTCATTACTTCTGAGACTCGGTGTAGGCCAGCCCAACCATGGTATGCAATAAGCTTCCCAGCAAGCTTCCATCTGGGCAGATTTCACCTGAATTCATCTATCTTAGTCAGCGACCATCTTCTTTGGAAGACGTGTCGGAAGTCAGGCATGATTTATTGGCTGGAGAGAGCAAATAAAAAGCATGTGTTATGTACGATGGTAAATGACAAATGACGAACCACAGGTGGGGAGGAATTTGTCCAACGGTGACAGTGAATGTTGGCACTGTATGTCAGAGATCGTTATCACTCGTCAGAGTTTTGTGTAATAACTGACAAAGTATTGATCCTTGGGAATGTCCACAGCCCTGGTTTGAGACATCATTCGTTATGTGGTGTAGGTGGACATCTTTAAATATGTGTTTATATGAGTGGATGGAAGGGTTCGCTGTGTTTGCAATATCACTCCTGCCATAGCTGACATTCTTCTATTAGTGCAGGAAGCAGACCGGGACTCCGCTCCATGGGTTCTTGTCATGTTACACCTTGGCTCTGTGGGGGGTCTCTCAAGTTCCTGGGCTTGCACACATGAATGCACGCATGCCCACATGCATGTACATAAACACTTACAGAATCACATATACACTCAAACAGACACACACAAACATGCATGAATGCATAACATACATATAAACAGACACACACATTTACACGCACACGCATGCACACACATACACATGCACTCACACACGCACACTTACATATACATGTGTGCACACACGCACACGCATGAACGCACGCACACACACACACCACAGGAAGGATGGTAGGTTTAAGTCTAGTGAGAAGAGCATGTACTTCCAATAAGCGTTGAGAAGCCAGCTGACAGTACACTATTTTAATGTATGTCTTCACCTACAATGCCAACACCTTTTTATCCTGCCCTCCTACAGTGGCTACCTTCAACCAACGTCTGCAGCCTGTGAGACAAGACACATCAACACAATGTCGGAGCCACAGCCACGGAGCTACTCAGGATAGAGTCTGTTAGAAGAAGAAGAAGCTGGAGAAGCTGATGAAGAAATATTAGAACAAGTTGGAAAAGAAGGAGATAAAGTAGAAAATTAAAAAGCAGAAGTAAAAAAAAGAAGACTAAGAGGAAAAAGAAAAATCTTCTTTGACTGAGACATTAAAAAAATCCCCACAATACATCCATGCGAAACGATAACTTTAAACAGCACATGGTACATGTAATAACAAAATCAAGTGAAGGGAAACTCCTCCAAGGCTTTGAAAGTAGCTCTGATGGAGTCAACTTATTTAGAGTATGATAGAAACACACCAACTGGAAGTTTTATTAATTACAATGAAACTGTTCACATTGCCCAACATGTTGAATCTACCACTATCGTTTTGTGTTCCCAACCATAACCAAAATATCTGCGATTACTTGAGTTACTGGGTGTCTTAGGTTTACAGGAGGTACAAGAATATCTCGATTACTCAACCTACCAGATCACCTGAGATTACACGAGCTATATATATAGTATTAGTTCATCTGAAGATTACCCAAGTTACCAGATCATCTGAGGATTACACAAGCTACCAGATCATCTGATATTATATGAGCTATAGGTTTATCTGATTATACAAGCGACTGGATTATCCATGATTACACCAGATTATCTGAGATTAGACATATTACACATCCTACCAGATTATCTGAGATTACATTATCTACTAGATTATCTAAGATTACAGGAGTGACCTGATTATCTGAGATTACACATGCTTCTGGATTATCTGAGATTAATATGCTACATGATTATCTCATATTACATACACATTCTACCAGTGATTTTATAGTAATAAGCTACCATATTTTCTGTGTTTACACGAGCTACCAAACTACCTGAGACTACATGATCTCCCAGATTACCTGAGATCATATAACGTAAAAGTAAATTCTTATATATTGCTCAGTATCTAGTCCTCAGGATTGCTCAAAGCGCTTTACACTTTACTCTCTGGCAGACCTGTTCAATCGAACACCATCTCGACTTCTCTGGGAAACATCCAGCTACGCTGCAATTAATGCATAAAGACTATTCGTATGCAAATATTCACCACTATCTATAGCCAGGTACTCATTCATACAGCTGAGTGAACTGGAGCAACGTAGAGTGAACGAACTTGCTCAAGGTTCGACACCACAGCACAGGATTCAAACCCGGGCTCTCTCGATTGAGAGTCCAAAACGCTAGCCACTGGACCACTGCACTCACAATATGTTGTTGAGATCGTATGTTGAGCTACTAGTAACTAGTTTCTATTAAAAAAAGCTATAACTGATACCTTTGAGCGGAATGACAATCCACCTCGCTGTAGAAATAAAAATGCCTTCTTCGTGTTTCTCCAAGACATGAGACGTCACGCAGGAATAAACACTCCGATCGATATGTAATGGGTTAAATCTATTTGCCAAACTTCAGGGGAATTATTTGCAATTTCTGAAATTCCTCCAGCATCTGTTACTGAAGTTTACAAATGGCTGAAACTAGTTCTCGCCTTCACACCATTTCATGGTAGTTAGGCGTCAAATTCTGGCAAACAACATTCCTTCCGTTTCGCATATTCCCAGCCAATGCTGGGACCGAGGGGTTGTAGGAAAGAAAGAGGAAAAACATAATAGATAAAAAGTAACAGGATAAAAAATAACAGATTAGGAGTTATTCAAAAATATGTCATGCTTAAGGTGAGGGGGTCTCTGGGTAAGCATTAGGTAATGATTTTTAAATGTTGGTTAAACGAGCTATCAATATTAACATTAACCTAACTAGCATGAAATGGCTGAATGCTTCCCAGAAAAATCGAGATGGTGTTCGATTGAACAGGTCTGCCAGGGAGTAAAGTGTAAAGCGCTTTGAGCAGTCCTAACGACTGGATACTGCGCTGTATAAGAACTTACCGTATTAATTGTTCAGCCAGTTTTGGGTTAGCAACAGCATTCCTGTGAAAACCTAGCAATCTTAACCTTGTTGTTTTTAATATTATTAAAAACTCATAGTTTACATATACACAACAAGACAATACAGTTTTGCAACGAATATAATAATTATCATCGATGTATGCATGTACTAAAAATCTGCTCTGAATTTCTATTAACACAAGAAAACAATAATTTTGTAAGGTTTGCGAATACAAAGAGAAGCTGGTCTGTAGCTGCCCCTGATTCCCTGTGGAGATATGAATCAGACTTCACTGATAAAGGTATTCTATTGCATTGACCATGATAACCTGGCATATTTGATGGAGACAGATAAATAATTACACTCACATATATATCATATATGCTGGTATAAATATCTCAGATAAGGGCAAATTTTTATGTTCTCAGTAAACCTTTCAACACTTTATTTTTACATGTGTGATATACAGTGGAACATCGTTCACCTGGACATATGTCTAGATTAATATTTTTTTCTCGGATAAACGAATCATGCACACAATGAGGTTTGGAAATTATGTTCTCATAAAATGATGTATGTCCAGGATGAAAAGTTCTGCGTTATTCAGTTCTGGATTATTGTATACAGCTAGAATAGCACCTCAGAGAAAGGAAAGGTAATAGTGTGGTAGAGGAAGCAGAGGAAGACCAACATTAAGATGATGAGGCAGTGTTGAATGAAACAAAAAAGTAAAGTAAAAAAGTAAAGGTAAGTTCTTATATACCAGTATCCAGTCCTCAAGACTGCTCAAAGCACTTGACACTTTATTCCCAGGCAGACCTGTTCAATCGATCACAATCTAGACTTTTCTTGGTAGCATTCAGCCATGCTGCAATCAATGCACGAAGACTATTCGTTCATAAATATCCACCACTGTCTACAGGCAGGTACTTATTCATACAGCCGAGTGACGTGGAACAAGGTGACGTGAACAAACTTGTCCACGATGCTCTAGCCCCTGTGCCACTGTGCTCCACAATTCAAAGGGTTGAAGAAAATAATAGATAACAAGAGATGGTGAGAATTCGTCGAGAGTGAGGTGGACACCCACCCCCGCAAGGCATAACCAAAGGGGAAAAAATATATAGTGTAAAATATGGAGAGCAGTGGTCAAGTGGTTAGAACGACACCTGTGCCAGATTGTCGATTGTAGATCCACATGCATCTACTTTGTTCTTTGTTCAATTGGAAATAAAGAATTGAATAATAAAAAACAGGGTTTGAATTATGGTATCAACTCCTGTTTTGAAACTAAAGCAATTGCGTTCACCTCACATTGTCTGTGTCTTTCAGAAGAGACACTAAATGCCATTTGTCCCTTCTATCTGGTGTCTTTGCCGGGGGAAGTATAAGATCCCACGCAGGGGGTAAGTGTGTAACCTGTATAGGACTCACTAACTCTAGAGAAGGACAGCCCTGAAAACCACGCCCGACAATACTCTAGCCACATGTGGCTAACAGAGTGATGAGCTAATCATAAGGTGAAGAAGAAGAGTAATGAAGACCTCAGAAACTGTGAATTAGCAAGTTTTCTTTCACCAACAGTTCAGAAACAATGTGTACGTTCCACCAGAAGTCATTCACTCTACTCACTTGTGGTATTTACTGATGTATTTACCAGTATTTCTGTCGCAGAAAGAGATCAGGTTAACGATGTGATGATTGCATGCACATCTTCGATCAGGCGTCTATCAATTTCTCATTATTTTCTTTTGAGTCACGAACATTACACAGATGTCTGCATCCACAGACAAGACTAATTTAACTAACAGCAGAAAACATTTATCATTAAACTCCATAAAAAATTGTATAAAACATCATGATTTTTCCAGTCTTTTCCAGGAAACAAATCCAGCAGCGGTAACGGACGGTATTTCTTCTGCTTGTTGAAGAGATCGCACATCTTGCATGTTATTGTGTATGAGATTCATAAATAACGTACTTTCATTGACCATATAATTATGTACATCATTAATTTGAAAAGAGAATAATGTCCATTCACCCACTGTCTATTACATTTTTGTTTTGTACCTAGATTTGTGGACTACCCCCTGGGGTAGTCATACTTTAGTCTTCAAATATAAATAAACTGAAAAATGTATGATTAGAATATTTTCATTTAAAATAAAAGACATTTGATGTCGCTATCACGCACACCACCCTATTTATTTTTAAATAAAACATTTCAAAATCAATACTTACATGATTACCCTGTTTTTGATATGATGACTATAATTCATCAAAGCATATAGATGTGTACATACATCTATAATGAATTGTATTGTGCATTGGTACACAATACATAAGTAGAAAAATAATATCTGGGTCCCAACTGCACAAAATTAAATAATAGGGTCAGGTGTCACCTATAAGGTCAAGGGTCACCCAAGTGTGGTCAGTGGTCAACCTATGCATGGCTTTATTTGAATATGAATTATGTTTTAAATGCTAATTATGATGGGCTAACTAATATGGAATGTCATACGATTAATTAAATGATATATTTCATCACAATCACCAAAAACACCCAAACATTATACAAAATCTAAGGTTTGTTAAATAAAAACAAAACAAAAAATTTTAAATACAAAAAAAATTAATGAATGTTATTCCAGCATGACACATTAACTAGTGTGTAACCCACCTTAACAGACACCTGTCCATAACAAAACCCTGTCTTCTGAGAGTCCCAAATGACTAGTCTGCATGTCCATAATGGTAGTTAATGATAAACGTAGCCAATGTTGGTTAAGTTTGTTTTGTTCGGTTAGTATTAACTGGTAGTGATAACATTAGTGGGAATTAGAGATAGTAGTATTAATTATTGATATCAATACTTTTAATTTATCTATTACTCGTTTACTATTTTTCTTGTACTTCAAATAACTTATATTTACATGTTTTTTTCTCCAATATCAGTACTATTTGGACGTATCTGTATATATTCATCAAAGCGATCTTTTAGGTCTTAGAGCAGGTCTCCGTAGATCAATCATCCTGCAATGTTATTCTTAATTATCATGTATTAATTGCACTAGTTATTATGTTCATGTTCGATCTGAATAGAACGTACAGTAGAACAACACTTTATGATCATTTCGGTAATACAGCCACTTCACAATTAAGGTCACCCTGGGACAGTCCCAAATTAGTTTTCTAACAGTAAAGTATAGCAAATCAGTCTTGCTATTCGGATCAGTTTTGTCCAGTCCCAAGGGCGACCTTAATACTGAGGTTTCACTGAACTTTCAACATTACCAGACACATACTCATTTTTATTTGGCCTCGTTTGTCTGAGGGCTTCGTAATACCCAGTGATGGGCACACAGACATGTGATGATACGTCTAACGTCTAGCTGGCACCGTATAACAATATTCCGTGTAGTCACAACATCTTGGTGAAATGACTGACAGATACATGTCGACTCCTTCATCCCAGAATCAACATCTGCCATGAGGAATTTCATACCCCAGGCATTAAATATTTGTATTCCAGTTTAAAACGACATACAAAAAATATGCATTAAAATATCAAATAAGTAAAACATATGTAAATCACCATTGTTGAATAATTATTGTTGGTATGGTTTAATTTTTACTGTGACTGAAGTACCTCAGAGCAATCCAGATACAAGTGCTATATAAACATGTGTACGTAGTATTACTGTGCACTGTAAATATACCCAATATGTAGCAGTCAGCGTGATAACAATTAACCTGCCTCATATTAAACTATTATGCCATTATGCGTCAACAACAAAAACTCAATGTAGTATATTTTTTAATTACATGTGTAATAAGAAATATATTTTTAAATACCAATTGTTTTAGTGATTTTATTAGCAATTTGTTTTTGTGTGTTCTTTCTTGTTTACATGGTTATTTAAGTACTGTAAGCCATTGATGACTTGTAATTAGTTTGCAAGGATGGGTGCCATCTGCCTACGTCTCATAAACAATCCGACTAGGTGAAATGGCGCCCTCTTGTGGACTTTTGCGATACTACAATGATACACCATGTATATTAATTAATTTGATATAATCTAGGTCTGCATTTTTAGATTTTAAATCAAGATAACTTGTATCTTATATTGCAGAGGATTTATAGCAAACAGATCACCAGGATTATTAATCCACAACAGGTTACACGTATACTTTCCATGTGGGATCATTTACAGACAACTGGTAGAAAGGGCTTTTCGGTCTCGTCAGAAAGACATATTTCCAAGTCTGAAGCCCACATGTCTGGTGTTTTGTTGGGTTGGCCTCGGCTCTTAGGTTCAACTCAATTGCAGGTCATACAACAAGTGCAAATTAATGACCCTTGGTAAAAAACATTAGTTACATTATTCTATAGGATATTTGTGGATAATTTTCTATAGCATATTTGACAGAATCTGTAGTATTCTATAGTTTTCAATAACACATTTTATATGGGCTCTATACATTTCTGTAGAAATCTATAAATTCTATAGATATCTGAAGTTTTTTGCTAAGGGCTCGATGACTGAACTGATTATATTTCATATTACTCCATACCCAGTGTGAATCAATCTTGGACGGAACACATATATACATACGACTCATACAAATCTACATACTCATCCGTAGTTTAACATCTCGACATTGTTATAAGACCTCGCATCACCTAAACATTTCCACAGAACTCAGCAATAAATTCTTCATTGTAATTACAGCGTTCGAAATAGCACTTGTCCGTTTGTCCGGGACAAGTGATTTTTGGCCCGGATAAGTAAAATTACTCAACATGGTTATCCGGTGGACAAGTGAAAATTTACAGTAAATAATGACGCGTGCAACATTGCAACCTTTTTATTTGAGGAAATTCAAACGTAAACGAAGTTCGCTAGCAATCGCGCACGTTGCAATCTTGTTAGTGTGTTCGGCGTCTTGTCGTTCCGCCGCCAGTGTGTTGTACTTCAGCGTTTGACCAAGTTTAGTGCCTGTGTTAACAGGGTCATCCGCTGAGCGCACCGAGCTAGCTCTGTCACACGCGTGGAACAGACTCCGCATCAGCCATCGTTGATCGAGGCTGTATTTCATAAAATCGTAAATCGTTCAGTTTGGCCGACGTACAACTTGCTTCCACCCACGGATCACATTTGACGAACTTTTGAAATAATAGACTTTGTATCGCTACCTGTTATTTGAATAATTATATAGTTTTAACCATTATTACGCCTAACCCACGCGGACTCGGCAGTCTTCCAAGTCATCGAACGTCGTTAGCCGATCCAGTCCCAAATCGATAAAAATGTTCAAAACTTGTAACTGGCTCTCCGGTAAATCTATGGTGATGGTTGATAAACGGAATATTAATTAAATTTCAGAAGTGTTGTGTCTATGTAACATTTATTCTAACCATAAATTGCGAGTTTTCGAAGCAACATCTTATACAAGACGCGCGGCCGGGGTGCCAACCGCCGTTGACATGTCGGCTTCCGCCAACCGCGGGCGGCAGCGACGTTACGATGTAACTAAATCTATAAATTATATTCTGCCTGGTAGATGTGATTTGGGCACCGTTAAAACTGTTTATACACCATTGAAATGGTAATATAAAATTTAGTAAAAATATGCGTTTGTTTGCTGGTGATCAATTGAATATTATCTTCGTTTGTAAAATACAGAACTTTGTTAATAAAAATTATATTGAAGTTCCTAGAGATTGAACACAATAATATCAGATTATATAGTTTATTATGATTTTTTTGACATTTCCTGGCTATGCATTGGTAGTGTTCCTGATGGTTGAGTGGTATCTTCAATGACAAACTAATGTCAACATTTTACAGCAGTGTTATATGTTTTATATATATATACCATATTTATTTAAAAAAGTTTTTGCAACATTATAACAAACAGCAAGGAAAACAATTGTCTCATCCCTATCATCGTAATAATTATTTGTTATTAATAAAAAACGTTCATATCAGCATCACTAAAATATTGGTATACATCATGTAACATGTCTACTTTTAATATTCGTGATGATATATATATAGTAATGAAAATGGACCGAAAAAAATAGTTGCAAATATAATTTTGCAATTTCCAAATTTGCAGATTAAATCAAACTGTGTCTTTGATCACAAGTCACTCAGATGTATATGCAACGAAACAGCAGGAACATTGTGCTTGTTGTTTTCCGAAGCTTCGAATCCCCTTGACAACCTTCGAATCCCCTCGGACAAGTTAAAATTTTGGCGGACAAGTAGATTTCAAAACTTACTTGTCCGGCAGACAAATAAATATTCTGGCTTATTTCTATCGCTGAATTATAACACAACAAAAAGTTGCATTCATACGATTCTATCACATAGACCGTCTTATATACAGAAAGTAAAATATAGTGCTTTGAGCAGTCCTAAGGACTGGATACTGTGCTATATAAGAACTTATCTTTACTTTTCTTTTTTAGAAAAGCATCTAGAAGCACAGACACAAGTGAATAACTCTAAATAACTGTTGTGTTATTTTAATATATTGTTAACTTGTAGATCAGACGTAAATGGTCCAATTAGGAAGTGAATTAGCATAAAAAGAAGCGAGTGTATCCAAAGTTAGCATATTAATATTATTAACTATATGTATATATATATATATATTATTATTATGCTTTTTTATAAAGCTCATCAAGCTTTCAAGGCAACTGTGCCATAAATAGAATAATAATTATTATTAAATCAACATTTTGACCTCACGTTTAACCACAGTTTAAACAACACTTTCAGTGCTACATTACTGATGAGTTGGGAGATAAAAATCCCCCAGAGATGCTGCGTTTTCTGACACATTTTGTGCGACTAAAATCTTATTATAGCCGAGCGCGTCTTGCGGGACATCTGCCGAGGGACACCCTTTGTCTTGCGCGGCAACGTTTCCTTGTCCTACGTCCAATTATAGAGATTGCGTTCCCACCTGTTGCCTGTTTCCAAAACCGAGACATCTCACGAGTCGGACCCTTTGTAGTTTAATTAAATTATAGAGTTTAATTTAACAGTAAATGTTTCCAGATGACACATGTGAAATTTAAAATTTCCCCAAAAGATCGGCTTACATAATTGTTTAGAATATCTTAAAATTACATGATGAAAGAGACATGGCCTAAGGCAACCAGACATAAACAGTCATTTGACAAGCCACAACATTTTTGTCAGACAGTGACATCATTTGTGTAACAACAATGGTCTTGTTCTATTCAAATTGGGGAACCTCAGTTGAATGTAGGTCTGTCTCCTCTCACATAGGTTCAGACCACAATTTTTACAAACCCCCCATGAAGTCAGACCAGTATAATTTCCCATTTGTACCAATATTAAAAGTCCATGCACAATTAGATTTTTACTCGCATTTTTTTAAACTCATTTAATAAAAATTGAAAGCCTAGATCAATATTGACATGCCAGCACATTTGTACAAATTTGGTAGGCTTGGTGCAATCATATAAAAACTATTAAATAATTTTAGAACTAGAGACAGAAAGTAGCATTACAGCAGAACCATTCAAATCTCTCAGAAACGGCGACAAAAAAGAAACATCACCAATTATCACAGACCTTCATGGCAAATTAATTTCAAAAAGCGTGTTAATATTAAAAAGTAATGATAATAACTATGAACATTTTTGCAAATGATATGTATACATGTACTTGTGCACAATATTCTCCAAACCTATACATGGTCTGTATACCTAACAAGCCTCTCTAATCAGGCCACCTATTTAATCAGCCCATTTTAAGTCATTCATTTGGATGATCATTTAAAAGATTTTTTATTGTACACAGTAAAATAAGAAGTCTGATTAGATATGAGAAATTACTCATTCCTACTGAACACCAAAAAATTATCTACTGATTGTGTAAAGTTACCAGTGTGAACAGATCTAAAAAATTACAGATATCAGATAAGAGAAAGCTATTTGGAGACAGATGAATCATTGTTGGATGATCAGCCTATGGCTTCCTTGTGCTCTTGCCATCTGGGTTTTTTCAATATTTATAAATCTTGTTAAATGGAACAAGCAAAAACCACATTTTTAGAAATCCATATATGCATTGCCAGCCTACATTCTCTCATTCCGAACACCAAGGTTTTAGGAAGTCTTTAAAAACTCACTGTTTTATTAGTCAATTAATTTAATTTAATTATGTTTTATCGTGAATTACATTATTTTAGTATTAACTGTTTGACAAGCTTTCAAGTGGTTTTTTATTTATTTACTTATTGATTTGGCTATTTTATTGTACTCTACAGTTTAATTAATATTATTGTTTCAGTTCTTTTTCTATAGCATCTTATTTGCATAGCTCATGAATTTCAAGGGGGAATTAGCACTTAATATTTAATATTATTATTATTAAACTTTTGGACTCAGGTAAGATTAGGAGACATAATTTGAGACCAGGTGGGGACATTTCGGCTTTTGAACAACTGTTATAATTCTTACATGCACATTTCCGTGTTAAAGATATTTTCTGGGAGCACAAAACCAGTGATACTGCATTCATTCATATGACATCAGCCCTGAAGTAAAATAATGACCTCTCCCTAGGTCTGAGTCATTGCCAAGACAATCAGTGCGGTCAACTGAAATGGCACCAAATCCTACAGCAGCAGCCAACAAAGAAGATGTTAGTCAGATTTAGATCTGACAGGGGCGGACCACTTTCAGATGAAAAATTGTTGGACTTTTGATAAGCCATCTGGAACCTGCTGCTTTGGACAGCAGTATTATTGTGAAAATACTGCCCAAATCTTAAAATCTGTGAAAAGATTTATGATTAAAACATGGCACTGAAATATCTATCCGGTTTTTAAGTTAGAATTACACATGGTTAGGCCTTTCTGTAATGAATGTTACTTATTAATATCATATTACCCATATTATTGGATATTTAAAGCATATGGATACTTAGTCACATTTGTGAATGCTTTAAGATAACTGAATATACCAGTGTGAGGATAAATAAAATAAATTATCTTTACAGTATAAATTACAATTAAGAAAGGCAGTTTTCACTTTTAATGTCACGTCAGATGTACAGATTTCAACCAAAAACAAAGAGGCATGTAACAAAAGTATAGAAACCTGCAAGAAAACTACTGCCCTGAAAAACAAAGATAGTTTGATAAGTGACACCAGTCCAGTAATATTGACGTACTTTGGAGCAAATGTTGGCCCGAGAACAGATCTGGCTTAAAAAGGAAAGTAAATGAGGCTATCTACATCAAACAGAGAGCCCCCGCCATGAACTGAGATCAGGGATACCACCTGCCCGTCCTCTACAACCAGACCATTCCGCCAGAATCTGAGCCACATCACATGTCATCAGTGTCTGAACAAAATCCGCTGTAGATGGGTCAAAACGTCGCAATTGTTTCAACAATTGCTTGAAAGTAAGTTTATTTCTTGTTTTCTGATGGAATCTTGGAGACAAGAACAATATATTTCATATAGTATTGACGTAGTAGTACAGTTGACCTCTAATGGGATCACGCAACAAAACTCCAGCTTGATGCTATCACCAAGGCACAGATGACAGCATATATGGCACCTGACATATTCTGCTTGGATTAGCCCTTCCTCAGCGGATTAATGGGATAATCCTCACTGATTTTCCCCTGCACATCCCTTCAACACAGAAATGGGATATGGAAACTGCTTTGCGTAGAGAGGTGGTATTAAAAAGTGTGCATATTTAATTAAAATAAAGGCAAGCATAATTTGATAGAAGGAACAATTATGTTTGACTTTGACATTTGAGGCTGCAGAACTATTTCCTGGTGAAGAGTCAGTTAAAGTGGGCTCGATATTTGGCAAGGATGGGAGAAGAATGGTTAGAGGAGAGAGTGGGGGCACTGGAAGTGGTAAAAGGAGATGAGGACGACCAAGACCGAGATGGTGGGATGGTGTAAAGCGAGATAAGGAGAGACTGGGAGGAGTGGAGAATGAGAGTCAAAGATAGAGAGATGGTTGGTGGAGACAGCAGTGCAAAAACATTGACTGAGGGGGGGGAAGAAAATAAAATGAGGATTAGTATCGAGGCCTGCCACACTCCAGACTGTCAGGAAAAAAGAGAGCCATAATCATTGTGTACGTGCGTGCGTACATGCAGATATGGGTGCGTGCATGCATGCATGCGTGTGTTCAATCTTATTCTTCTTCTATCCTTTTACAACAATGGTATCACACAGGATGCAAACTACTGCATATAATTCAAACTTATCACCCTGTTCAGTTAGTTTTTACACAATCCCACAGTTCCCTGCTGGACCATAACAATCTCTCACAGCAATAATCCTGGTGATCTTCCCTCGACACAACAAAAACAAAATTACGTTTTTCAGCAGCAACTTCAAGCCTAGACACTGCTTCAGTAAACATTCTTTCTGATTCTTTTCGCAGGTCTAAAGTTATAGGAAATACATTGTCAAAACAACCGATTTGCCCTGCAGGATATCAACAGAAATACTTACAAGACACTGTATCAAAATACAGCTGCTAACACAGCCACAAGAATGGAGCAACAACGCCTGTTACTGTAATAAAGGCAGCCCTGGTGTTGCTAGGAATTTCTACTTTTCCATGGTTGGTGGTCTCCACTAAAAAGTGCATGTTAGCACTTGTGGTTTGGCAGAGGAGCATGCCAACACCCCCTAAATCAAGGACTCACTAGAGAATAACAACATTCCATGCGCGCCCTCTTTTTGTGCCAATGTGTGGTCCTTTGATCCTGCTCGAGTTCCTTTCAATGTGAATTTGAATGTTTATACCCGGTTGTTAAGATGTAAAAGGAGGTTGTTTGTTCCTAGTTTTTTATTTATTAATTAAGAAAACCTTCTTAAAACTTCTCTACTCTATACTCCGCCAGTTCACTCAACTGTATCAATGAATACCTGTCTGTAGACAGTGGTGGATATTTGTACATGAATAATCTTCTCCATTAATTGTCACATGGCTGAATGCTTCCCAGACAATTCGAGATGGTGTTCAATTGAACAGGTCTGCCAGGAAGTAAAGTGCTTTGAGCAGTCCAAATGAGTGGAAATTGCACTTACCTTTTTATAATAAATATGTGGAAGATCTGCTGCCCACCAAATTGTGTTTATTAAGCCCATAACAATATTTGTAATTTGAAGGTTTCAACTCCGCAGCACATTCAAATGGTAAACAAAACAACCAGTTTCAAAACTAGCTTTATTGGCAACAATGTTGCCAAGGCGGCCTCAGTTAACCACAATACCTTTTGATGTTCAACGATTTCCCATTTTTCCATGTTCAACACAGCAGACTTCCTGTCATAAATTACTATGATGGCGAATTCCAGGTAGAGGAACAGACTGCCTTCCTTTAAAGCTAATGTATTTATACATTTAGTCTGATCAAATGAATTTAACGAACCACAATTATTTTAATATAATCTTATTGTTTTCTCTTTATGAATGTCAACATTGTCATCTGGTGCTTTCGCAAACTGCTGTTAATTAATTCAAATACCTGTGTTTGAATGTTGTTTATTGGGGTCATGTGTTCATGATGGGTGTATAATTATCACCTCTAAATTATGTTTCCCTCTGCATGAAAAGCAGGCATGACATTCACATAAAAAAGGTTTCAGTTAACAGATAACAGTCAAATTATATTGTTTATGTTGTTCATTTTGGGCATCTAAAAATTATTAGGCCAACTTTGGAGTATTGTAAGAGCATCTCCTAGAAGACGCTGAGATCCACCCGCCTCTTTCTATGTTCAATTGCTTCCTTGAACCATTGGCTTCTCATCTACCAACTGGCGATGTATTTCAGAAAACACAATGATAGTTGTGTATAGTTATTTATTTACATGTTTTTTACATGCTTTCTGAAGTCTTTCTCATGCATGGTAGAATTGTAGAATTTAGTTGTTGCTCCATGTGTAAGGTAGTTCAAAATATAGTTTATTCTATTTGGCATGATTTTACAAAGAAATGATAAAAGGTTTGACACGTTTCCTTTTCATGTGGGAAGGTTTAGCATAATTCAGTGGTTTCATGAATCAACTGATGCCAATATTCACTCAATGGTGTCACCCTTACATTATGGTTTGGGATTACTTTTCTTTTGGGACTACCCCCGGTACGTTTCTTTTGGGACTAATTTTCTTTTGGGACTGTTTTTCTAGGTCCATAATCCTATTGCGATACTATCACAATAGTTATGACATAATCACAATATGATTGCAATAGTAAAACTATCCCCAATTATCCTCTTAAATATATCCTACCTCAAAGGATATCTTCCCCAAAAGCTATTGTCTTTGTTGTGCATCTAAAGTACAGTAAAAATGATATTTCAATTTTCTATAATTTATTTTACAAAATACCTTATGGTCCTTTAAACTTTATTTTCCTCTTTATTTTGCTACATAGTTTATTTGAGAAGAACTACAGCTGTCAGCCATTTTGAATATCAAACTTTACTGGTGAGAAAACCTACATTTTGTATGTGTATCAAATGCAGACAACTTCATGGATTGCTGCACTAATTCTCCTCAACGATTTGCACATGTCTATCTTCATACAGATGATCAAAGATGTGCAAAAACTCAATGAACCTATTAGACACACTGGAATGCTTCAGAAGTGGATTCTAATAATGGCATCATGCATAACGCAGCATTAGCAATATGGCAAATGCTAAACATCTGTACTAGATTCCCAAAGTGTAACAAAGCATATAAAACGATCTTCAAGATTTGTAAAAAAAATACACTTACCTACACCAGATGCACCATAGCACTTTCTGAGTATGCAGGTTCCTAGGTGTCATATTTTATTAAAGTAAATTATTTCAACAAAATTCTTTATTACTGTTTTTATGCCAAACTAAATTAACATACAGAGAGCAAAATTTTCTCACAGACAACAATAATCGAATGGAACACATCTGTAGTTTACCGTGTGGAATCTAGCAATGTGTTTAAGAACAGAACAATAATCAGACATGCAGCCAAAAAGAAGTTTGAGAGAAATTAAGACGTCTCTCTCGTGGTCAACACCCAATGTCTTTGGTGTTTTAATCTGATGCTCTTTGAGTCTTCCCAGACAACCAATTTGTTTCAGCCTTAAATCTGATATTCCGGTCATGAATTTATGCCACCTTAGCCATGGTTTATACAGATATCCAACGGATTTGGTTCATATTATGTTTGGCTTTTGCAACCCATCTGTATTATGTACATCATCTATAAAGTTCTATATGTATATTATATACCATTTAGAGCATCCAGTTGCTTCAACTAGTTTAGTTTCTACCAGTGTCCTGGCATTCATTGGTACCACATGTGCTATGTTTGTGTATTACTTATGCCAAATAAAACCAATTCCAATTATTTATGTCTTAAATATTCTACATCGCTGCCAGATAAGGAGTGCATGATGGTAGGAGTATCAAGATCCTATCTCCCATACATTTTGGGGCAAATTACCCATATCCAATCTTTTTTTGGCCCAATCACCCACCTCCTGGCTGCTTTTTGGGACACACCACCAATCCCACCTCCCACCTATTTATGAAGCCAACTTCCCTCTTCTGCACCCCCCTCCTCCCCCTCAATCCCCCTGACCCCATTATATATTCTGCTACCAGATACTTTGACTTAAAAAAAATTCAGGGCTTCATATATAATTCCAAAGTCTTCATATCCAAGTTTCTGGTCGTTATGTTAATTTTATTACGCATAATTAATTAATCTTGCATCACCTACTTGATTAATTCTTGAACTATTCCAAAGTTGCCAGACATTTTCCCACATTTTATTATCGCCAAGTACTACTTTTTGCATAAAAATACGTCAGTGGAATCAATATTGTGGTGCAACAAAAGAAAAGCAAAAACAGCCTATTAAAACCATCAATATCCACCATTCTAGTATTTGTTACTTTATTTGATCTTTCAAAATGTTCCACAATAACACTTCAATAACACAAATCTGTTTTGCATATAATGATGATACATAACGATATTAAACGCCATCGTTCACATGAGTCACTTTTTCTCTGGCCAAAAACGCACATCAAACAACAATGCTCCATACAAATCGCGGCACACAATTAACGCAATTAATCTTTCAAAATATCACCAAATAAATCGGCAATAACCTTTGGCTACCAATAGTGATCTTCTCCCATTTAACCCCGATGTCTATTTTTCATTCGTCCGCGGCATTCACAATCTGGCATAATACAAGGCCAAGTAATTACCTTTCCTCAGATAATACACAGGAAGCCGTCCCAATTCAGTGAAGTTGACAAATGATCTGCATCCATCTTTATTTGTTGTAGGATTATTAGAAAACTCTGCAAACAAAGACTTTGGCAAGGCAAAAAATGGCACTCACATCCTCTCTGCTAAGCAAATCAAATATGCAAAGATCGCATTTATAGGGTGCTAACATTCTCCACTTCTGTTAATTACGAGGAGTTTGAATAGAGAAACAGGAAATGAAATAAATGTGAAGTCAGCACGTTTTTTTTTTTTCATCACCAACATTACTCACTGGAATAATAGTTTTAAATCCATTGCAGAGCTACAATTGGGTCATTTGGTTGCAGAGGAGACTAACTGATAATAATACTATTACTTAATAATCCATGCAATTTATATGTAATGAGAGTAAAGTATTTAGAAGACACATTTTTGTGAGGGTTTACAACATTTGGCAAAATGCCATTAATAATAATAATATGATCATTAGACAACTGTAAATATTTTGAATTCATCAGGTCGGGAGATGTATATATATATATATATATATATATATATATTGCCTTATTCATAACATATTAAGTTATATAATAA
This sequence comes from Escarpia spicata, assembly GCA_963995525.1. Taxonomy (NCBI): domain Eukaryota; kingdom Metazoa; phylum Annelida; class Polychaeta; order Sabellida; family Siboglinidae; genus Escarpia; species Escarpia spicata. The sequence goes on from OZ023217.1 coordinate 11,854,095, forward strand.
ATAATTAGCTGTTATATAATACCCACAAAACAACCAGTCACAAATGGGTACAACAGCCGTGTAGTTAATTAGAAATGTCTTACTTTAAATTATTAGTAATTTCCTATCACGCATTCATGGCATGAACATCAAACAGTTGTTTCCACGTGACAATAGAGTTCTCTTTTTTCTGTTAATTACTGTCAGACCTTGTATATCAAATCAAATTTCTGTAAGCCAAAGCTGCATAATATCCTTTCATCTTTTGCTAACAACAAAATCAAAGTTGATCTGACTAATTACTTTGTCAAATCTTTGTCAAAAGGATGAAGAAACAATCTGTGAATGATATAATCAAAATGATTTATTAACTGAAAAAGCATGCTCAAATATTTTATTTTGCTGCCTTAATTCAACAGATGTTACCATCTTATTTTATAGGTATATCAGGAGATCATAACAAAGTTGAATGAAAATGCAAGCAATCTTTTGTCCTTGGGCCATAAATGTATCCTTATAACAAAGGTGCCTCAAACAAACCATGAACAAGAATACAGTGCACTATGTTTGGCTGACCAATAGGCCATGCTTCAATTGAATTACATAAAATGTTTTCCTTCATAATTTGGATCTCAAAATTTTTTCAAGAAAAATTTGATCTCAAAATCACTCCGGAGAATGTATTTCATATCAAACATTACTAATTACCTTACCATTTGACAAAGATAATTCTGTGTTGATATTTTTGTGACTTCATTTCGTTTAAAAATGTACACAGATTTCCAGTAAGACTCTTATGCCAGACACCCTGCCTCTATCAATCTATTTTATGTAGATGCCTACATTAGCTGTGTAGCTGTGACAAATGTAGAAGTAATGAATCTGAAATTAGATTTGCTTCTGTATAATGGACAACCGCATTACCATCGACCACTGGTTGACACTAGCTAACTAAAAATATGTCAATAATTCAATCAGAACAATGTCATTGACCTAGAATCTTCTGGATTTACAATATCCATCTTGTAGTAAGACATCGCACATGATACATGGAGGTATGTGAATATCTAAAACACTCAAGTATCATGGTGTAACTTTTGTTTGGACAGAGAAAACATTCAACGTTTCTGGATTCTCTAACATAAAACAATTGTGAAAGGAAATTTTTTCTGACAAACCTAATTCAGAACCCAAATTTAATAGAGTGCACTAATCCATTTTATTTGTCAGAAAAATCTGAACATTTTGCGATAGAATGAAAGTTTGACATGTATCGTGTCAGATGATATGTGCTTCGATACACTAGTACTTACGGGCTGTCAGATTACATGATGGATCACTAGCAAGATCATTTAAGATTGGCGCAATTTTTGAATTATAAGATATCTGGATAAACAGAAACATGAAGTGAAATTTTTGATAATTAAACTTTTTTTGTTTGTTAAATCATCTGTATTATTGATATATTTATTATACACTAGCTTATACCCAACTATGGAGCAAAACACACAAAGGACATCAGTATAATTTTGATCTTTTGAAAGTCATTCCCACAGTGGCGTTGTCGTTCACCACTCTCCATGTAGGAGAAATGCCTTAAAGAAAAGCATACCCTATAAAAAAGTAAGTAACTCTAAATAAGTTTAACTGCATTTTCTTAAATTGCCAATTGGTAGATCAGGAGAGGTTAAAGGAAGCCACTGAATAGTGAGCGTGGACCTCAGCACCTGGGAGGAGGTACTGTTACAATGCTCCCAAGTCAGCGTATTAATATATATATATAGACACGACATTATATGCCTGGAAGCATCTTGCTCTATGTGGTAGAAAATATAGGCCTTATAAAATATTTAAACGATACCCTGCAAAACATGTTTTGCAAAGCTACTAATCAAAGGCGTAAAATAAACACAATGGAAACAAGCAGTGCCTAGACTGAGAGTCAGTGGTAAGAGCAGTGAAGGTCAGTGGAACCTACTAACCTTGTCTGGCCTCCATGCAGGGAAGATGTACAGGTCAGCATGGCATTCAGGATGTAACGTAATTCGTGGAGATGAAATCACTCCATTGTCACAACTGTAATAATGTAATGTATGTCTGTATTTACATAATTGTTAATTTTGTATAATCGATGTGTGTGTGCATGCATGTGTGTGTGCATCTGTGCCTGTGCGTGCATGTGTGTGTGCATGCATGTGTGCGTACATGTGTGTGTGGGTTTGAACATGTATGTGTGTATGTGTGAGTGTGTGTGTGCATGCATGCGTGCGCGATTGCGCGGGTGCATGTGTGTGTGGGTGTGTTTGTGTGTGCATGCATGTGTGTGTGCATTTGAATGTGTATGTGTGTGTGTGTGTGTATGCACATGTGCGCATATGCGTGTGTGCATGTATGTGTGCGCGACTGCGCATGTGCATGTGTATGTGTGTGTGTTTGTGTGTGCGTGCATGTATACGTGCATGTGTGCGTGCATGTATGCGTGTATGTATGCTTGTGTGTGCATGTGTGTGCATGTGTTAATAAGTAAAGTGGTATTTCTGAAGCATACCAACCATATTAAAACTTGTTAATTACTGGAAACTACAGCTCCATCACATTAGTAAAACTGAAGATAGGTTTTTACATGTCATTAGCTGGTTAATTCAATTACTTTATGAAATGTTGTGTTTAAAGCACACAGTATTTTGCATCCAAAAGATTGTCGAGGTACCTGGTAATTTTGATCATGAGAAGTGATAGTAAGTATTTCAGTCCACCAGTTGCACCATATTTTTAACCAGTAATGAAAATAATGTAACGGATTGAACACAAGTAGATTTCCCATATATGTATGTTCAAGTAAACAACCTGGTTATTTGACACACATTGTGCAAGATATTTACGAATCAGGTACTGTATACCATCTATCTGACTCCACTTCTGATCAACTACCGTATATATGGTATTACACTCAAGAACAGCACATTTCATAGACAATAATGGCGTTGTATAATATTGTAACAGAACCCCAAGTCATGGTACTATAAGGGAATTAACCAAACATTTGCAGGTGTACATCAAAACTATGGTGAAATAATTGAATATATTTGTTTCGCCAGACAGTTATACTGTGTAGTCAAACCATGCATGTCATTGAAATTAATATTCTTTGAGCAAATATATACAAGAGGCAACTAAGATAGGTCACATAGAGACCTGTATAATTTGGCCAAAACAGGTACCTGTGTGAGGCAAGTCAGAGATGTTGCACATAGCAAACAGAATTATAAGGTATTTTTTATACTTATAACTTCACCAAAAATTAAACAGAACAGTTTTCCATGTACAAAAGCAAAATATAATATATAAGACATTTTGGACAATGTCCCCATTTAACTCTTTAAGGTATTCTGAATCAATTAATGTGTTCACCACTAGCTAGGCACTACATCTGAGCACAGCCGCTCGGTGATCTATCTATCATGTGCACCTATTGCCTGGTAATAAGGTCCGTCAAGCCATCAAAATGGATGCCAAATACTAGCCTGTAGCTTGTACTGTAGGGGTAGCTGTTGGACACTTCGTCGTATAGTTTGTTTAATTTCTGGCTCTAAATGTTTTCTTCGCGACAAAAAACATAGGGCAAAGTAGCTTAAGTGAAAGCTTGCGCCTTGTGGCGTTGTGCTTGACTTCTAGTCTTGTCTCATGTGTCTTGACACCATGGATATGCCATGGCCTGGGCCGGCATTGTGACTGTCACCAATGCAATGCCATGCCAATGAATGAGTGAATGAAAGAGGACGCGCGCATGATAAATCATAATTATCCATGATTGCGATTGGTGGTGTAGGTAAACAATGACGTACTGGATCCGTCAATTATTTGTTTGTATAAACTGGTTTTAGACTTACTTCTTTTAGACTCCAAGATGAAGCTACGGAACAAAATTCATAACTTCGCTCGGTAGCGCTTACGCAAAGCGCTTCGCACAAGTCCGCATGGCGTCACTACACGAGTCTTGAGTTTGTTCGAGAATGGTTCCCAGCCCACCATGTGGCGCCACTCTTACATGGAATAATCTCAAAAATAATATTCTTTACAGCCACTGCTATGTCATGTGCGTGCGTGTGTAGCGCTGTATGTGTAGCGTGCGTGCGTGTGTACCGCTGTATGTTATTGGTTGCAAAAGTGCAACAGAAATAGACCTGTAGTATCCGTTTCACTTTTTCCAAATTTGTAGGGGAACGACTTGCAAAATGGGTCCCCTAACCAAAACGGGCCCCCATGCAGTCGCATGGCGTACGTTATATTATAGTACATTAAAAGCTCCGTACGAGTCGTCACTGGGTGCCTGAGACCATGCAACCAGAGTAGAACAACTATCTGTGCTCGCGTGCAGAAAACTCCGACCATCTACTAAACAGCATCTGCTAGGAAAGTGTTAAGGGGCAGCGCTTGAAGTCACGACACCCTTTCAACAGCAGTTGGGCCCAAGTGAAACAACTACACATTGGGAGGACGCAGCCTTGCTTGACGCCACTGCAGACGGGGAAGGGTTCCGACGTCGAACCATCGTACACAACTGTGCCCTTCATGTTCTCATGGAAGGGAACCGCCATGCTGCGTAGCTTATGAGGGCAGCTGATCTTCTCAAGCAGGCGGAAAAGTCCCTTTCTGCTGACAAGATCAAAAGCCTTAGTCAGCTAGGTCGATGAACGCCAATTACAGGGGCATTCCCAGATCTCGGCATTTTTTTGGAGCTGGCGTACTGAGAAGACCATATCGATGGTGGCTCTTCCTGCCCTGAACCCGCTCTGGGATTCTGGGTAAATATGAGATGCAAGTTTCTGGAGTCTGATTGGCAACCCCCAAGCAAATGCCTTCCTCACAATGCTCAGTAATGATATGCCCCTATAGCTGTTGCGGCCACTGCGGTCGCTTTTGTACAAGGTGGCAATTGTAGCATCCCGCATTTCTTGAGGGACTGCTCCTTCGTTCCAGCAGAGACAGAGCAGTTGATAGAGGTGCTGTAACAAGGCGGGCTTCTCACACTTGATCATTTCTGGTGGTATGCTATCATTTCCTGGTGCCTTGCTGCAAGAGAGGGAGTCGATAGCTTTGCTTAGTTCATCGACCGAGGGCTCATTGTACAGCTTCCTCGTCATAGGCAAGTTTTTGACGGCGTTGAGAGCAGAGTTAGTGACGACTGTTTCTCGGGAGTAACGACTGTTTCTCGGGAGTACAGTTCTAAATAATGTTCAACCCATCGCTCCATTTGTTGAGCTCGGTCTGTGAGCATCTCTCCTGATGTGGATTCCAGTGGTGCCATGCATCTTCCTTACAGTGGGAATGTATTTTCAAAGTGGTTAAATATCACAAGCGTACCGGAGATGACACTTAACATTCTAACATCAATATGTGCAGCAATAGGAAATCATAGAAGACGCCAATCAGTAAAGTACGTAGCGTAGCATGAATAAGGTTTATAAAAGCCAACAAAACAGATAGACAGCTTTATTGAGAACTAGTCTTAAAAGTAAGCGTCATCTCCGTATTTGTGCCACAATTTTCAAAGTTCACTTTAACGAAATCCACAGAAACAATAGCTGTACTTAACTACTGCACTTTATCTCAACTGCCGACAACAGTTTATTTAGCTATTCCCATTATACATACGATATATATATGCGATGCAAAATCGCAACGGAGTTGACACCAACTTGTATTACTATTTGAACCATCACAGTGAAAAACACAATTTGATTTCATATTATGTCCAAAAATTGTATCAACATGTCTAAATAAAAAACAACGTTCACTATTGTAATATATTTTGCATTTGTTCTTTTGCAATAATTGCAGCGTGAACAATGATATGAATATAGGGCAAGCACTTTTTGCCATTTTTAGCCATTTAATTGGATATATCACATAAAATATGTATGTTATATATGAACAATTATGATAGTTTAGGTAGGTAAACACAAGTCAAATAAATAAGTTTTGCTAAAAGGGCGACAGCACAAAACAGGTTCTTGCAAGATAATCGAATATAAGTGTATTTACAGCAGGCCCGTAGCCAGCTTTTCACAACGGGGGTTCACATTTTCACAAAGCATCATAAAATATGTTTGAGATAGCTGTAATATAACAATATAACATGTTACAGTGATTGTGGGGAAATATCAGTAAAACCCTTTAGACATTGAGCGGCCGCAAACATTTGTAAACTTTTGATATTTTTCGGCAGCATTTGATTGAGCGAGTTTGATTTTCCAACGACGAATCCCACCGACAACATCTTCGATATCGTTTGAAGTTTGTTTTGTGACTTGCGATCTTTCTGCTCCTCCCAGGCATTAATAGGTCTGTAGTTTGCCTACAAGCATACGCAGCGTCATAATTATGTTCAGACGTTGCTTTTATATGGCGTTTAAATTGTTTAAATTATTATTAATTATTAATATTTAAATGGTGTGATTTATTTATTGTTAAATGTGGTTCAGGGTAGCGCAAAGCGCACTCTTTACGAGCAAATACGACACGTTATTTTACGTCTTATCTAATTAAAAGTTTTGGCCGGCAGAGATATAACTGGAGAAAATTTGGCACACGTCAAAACAGTGCGGAACCTTGCTGCCCTTTTGTTATAGTCAATAGAGCTAACACTGGAAAGTTCTACCCACGGGTAGTATCCATGTAACTAGGCCTACACAATAACAATATGTTGCCGAACACCATGTCGCAGGGGCACAGCCTAGTTACGGGCCTGCATTTATTATACACGGTTGAGACAGCATGCGTGAGCGTTTGAAAGGGGTCGCGGTTCACCAGTTGGTTAACAGATGGTTCGGTGCGTAGGCCGAACCCGTCGCCGGCCGAAACACCCACCGTCTGTCGACGAAAAAAGCACGTGACCATTACGAGAGACGGTGAGAGTTTGGAAAACGTAGCAAGAACGAGTGCATTTTTGAAGGTATTTGTAAGCAACATTTCCTTATTCATGCACTGTAAATATAATACAGTTTAAAACACAAGACGTGCAACGTATATTCACGAATATAAAGTGATTAGAAAACAGTGAGTAACTACACAGTTGTAGCTTGTGATGTTTTCGCCACGACCGCGCCATTTCCGTTCTTCATTTCAACTTCAGGTTGAGCTAGTCGAGTTGTTTTTGTTCTAATTCTTACTCATTGGCGAGTCGTTTCGTGTCCCAACGTCTCTATCAATTCTGGGTGTGGCGAAGCGGTAATGTATCGTTTTTCGGCAATGTTATAATATTAACCGTTTTATCCAGTTATCAGTTATGCTCTCAATCAAGCCTTGAAGTTAATCCGTTTTTCAAATATTAATTAAACATTTGGTGAATGTGATGTGTCGAATCCGGATCCACCTCGCTTTTGCCGTTATAACTTGAGTTTTGCCTAACTTTGATACCTCAGTGCGTTAGTTCCATCATTCAACGTCATCCCGTGCATATTTATATTTAAAAAATATATTATTGTATCTTAGCGCATTTTCAAAAGTGTGCTAAACCACAATATTCTTAAACGTAAATATGCCTGGGATAATGTTGAATGGTGGAACTAACACATTGATGTATCAAAGTTAAGCAAAACTCAAGTTATAACGAGAAAACCACCTTGGGTCCGGATTCGACACGGATTCTACAATTTTAATCACACTGGCCTGAGTCATTGTTAACTCTGTATACTACAGTTAAGTCAGTCAGTTTTGTGTTAGTGTTACGCTTAAAACCGTGCCTTTCAATTTCGTGAACATTCTAACACTCTTGTCTGACAGGCTTTTTGATACAGTGTTATACACTATATACATATTTAATACACTGTCTGATCTCGTACTGACTCAGTCACGTGACACATTTAACAATCGTGAACCTTACTAATTACACATTTTTTAGAAATGCGTATATTTGCAAAAAAAGTGCTTGTAAAAGGTGCTTATTGCCAAAAAACGTGAGTCCTATCTTCACTGTGTAAACTGGTATAACCTGTGTCTTGGAACAGGTATTAAAACCATCAATTGGTCTATTCTAATCCTAGCTGGTGTCTATGCCACAAGTTAACCAGGTGTGTTAATCGGGTGTCCTTTTACCAACACAATCACACCATGATTATCGGGCAAATTATGTTGACTAACATCTCCCCAACTGAACTGAAATGAATTAATTTGCACCACATGTTCATGACCAGCTCTATGTATTTTACATGCTGATCATCTGTGTATCTCATAGCTGCTAACTTGAATTTCTAATAAGAAGTTGTTTAGTTTTAGGGATCAATTCACAACATCGATGTCCGAAATCAGGCACAATTACTTTCATTGGGGGAGGAGGGTCAGAGGCAGTTTCATCTGGTGTAGGACATTGATATTTCAAACTTCAAACCGATACTGATACTATATTAATATCATCATACCAATGTTTACAAACTTGTCTTGGGGTGGGTGAGGCCAGAAGAAAGTAATTTAAGCTGATAACGGACATCAACGTTCTGAGATGATCCATTAAACATGTGGTAGCTACAAATAACTGACACTTTGTTTTCAAATTTGTTAGTGGTGCATTTTCATGTCGTTTTGAAAATCGAAATGGTAAATTGGGTGTAATTGGCATTGACCAGATTGTGACACTTTTTGTTGTTGTTTTCACACAAACATGCCCCTCAAATGGCAGTTAACAGTCTGATTGTTTATTTATAAGTTACTTGCAACAGTTGAAGATGCACCCCCCATCATTATTTGTTCACTATGTTTGTGTTTCAGCGAATCGACACTGTCACATGCATGGGCTGAGATAGTGACACACAAACTCACGCGCAGTAATGGCACCCAACAATGCATTGCCGATTCACGGCAACGAAAAGACGATGAACCTGAACACGCTTCTTCTAACCAATATCCAGTCATCTCCGTACTTCAAAGTGAACCTGTACGAATTGAAGACGTACCATGAAGTGATTGATGAGATATACTACAAGGTAAGCGAAGGTAACACAAAATATTTATATCCTTATTGATGTTGGTTTACTTCTATATTTTCCCATTCAATTATTTTATTTAAGGTTGTTCATTCCACGGTAATTTACGTGAATGTTCTTGTGACAGTTTTTGTTGAATCAGTGAATGTATAATTTTTTGAAGTTTATTGTTGATAACAGTGTATGAGAATGTGTGAATCTATTTGTGATGGTCTCCAGAAAATAACTCCATAAGCATACGTATGTATATTCTGTATGATAGTCGACTTTGTTTATTATATACATTACCGAGAATGTTTGTGTGCAGTACTGGCTTACACGACCCCACAGAACAATAACCCAACAGCAACTGTTATTGCCATTACGTTGTTTTGATATTAAACTCGTTCCCGGTAGCCTACATGAACATAAAAAAGAGGCGAGTGGACATCAGCATCTCAGAGGAGATGCAGTTACAATGTGCCAAAGTTAGCGTATTAATTTATAGCTGATCTTTGGGCAGGTGAACCACCTTGAACCCTGGGAAAAGGGAAGCAGAAAGACGGCAGGACAGACGGGAATGTGCGGCGGCGTAAGTCTTGTCAGGTGTTCTTATCATCCCGTCAAGTTAGTATTTCCCTGGGGTAAATTTATTCTGTTAAACTTGTTCACTCATTCGTGGCACCAGGTGAAAACATTGTTTTAAAATTTGGGCTGCAAAGTGTTGCATTATGTGTGGGTAATAAAAGGATATGTAAAATATGCATGCGTATTCCCAGCATATTTTGCATATTTACTGGTGTGGGTAATAAAAATCCTGTTACAATTTAACCACCTATAAATGTTATTTTGCTGACAGGATTATCAGGCATAGAATGTAATAATAATGTACCGGTCACTGTAATTGCAGTGCATATTTTACTTGAATTTTGTTACATGTGTATGAAATATTACGTACAAACATTTATCACAGTTGCACTGTCATGCATGCATACACTCACGTCCACGGGCAAGCACACACACACACACACACAACCACATGTTACAAGTGAATCTTTACACTTATGTTACAAGTAGTTTTATACACATGTTACAGGTGATGTTACTGTTACATGTATGTTCCAGGTGCGAGGTGTTGGGGCCGGGGGGATTGTATCGAGTGCGTTCTGTCTGCTCTACAAACTGTTCACATTGAAGCTCACACGCAAGCAGGTTGTTGGCCTGATCACACACTCCGACAGTCCCTACATCCGCGGCCTTGGCTTCATGTACATCAGGTCAGTAAGCCATGTCTCATGTCATTGAAGGCGTTGTCATCTGGAGTAAGGCTTGTCTTTAGAATATCCTAGAATAGTTATTTCGTGAGCAGTTATGATCTTTTTTTAGACTCTTGTATTACTAATTTTATTTGATGTAGTGTTACATAATTTTTGACATGTTGATTTTGTTAGCATTTCGTTTTAGGTAAAGTAATAATATGCATCTATGTAAATTGCCCGAGAGCAAATTTTTTCATCGTAAATACTTTTGTTATTGTTAATGATGGTCCTCGATTTTGGTTTGATTATGTCATTGATTCTGCACAGCTGGCTCCATTTCACCATCTGTTTTTCTCCCGTCCCACAAAAACTGTGAAATGTCTTTTCACATAGTTCTCCCATCTTGGTTGTGGTTTCCTTGTCTTCCCTCCATCTGTGTAATTTAGTCGGACACCTGCATAGCATTATGGTGACTCTGTTGTTTTGCGTCTTGTGAGCAGAATTAGCAGAATGGGAAATGAATGACGTCTAGTAAATGAACCTTTCCTTTATGGGTAGCCACTACCCGAAAACGTCCATATAACCAATATGTCATATCTCTGTTAATACTGAAGATATCATAACCAAATTTTGAGCACTGATTAAAAAATGAATGACGTGAAATATGGGCTCATTTGCTTGTGTATTACCATGGCAATGAACACTTCAAGTGAGACCCATTTTCACATCCTTGAAAATTATTTAGAGCTAACAACTATATGTGTGATCATGCAACTGTTAAGAATCGTTAGCCAGAATGCTCCTCTGTCAGATAAGGTGATTTTGGGAAAGGATATCTGACTTCAGGTTTGAGCATTTTTTAAGATGCCTTGAAAAAAGCTCAAACCTAAAGTCCCATCTCACAAGAGTCATTGCAGTCAAACTTCCTTGACTAAAACCACCTTATCTGACAGAGGGGTATTCTGGCTAATGATTCTTGACAGTTGCATGATCATATATACAGTTGTTAGCTCAAAATAATTTTCATGGATGCATGTCCCTCAATCACACTAGAAACGCTCATTGCCATGGTACTGCACAAGCAAATGAGCCCATATTCCACATATTATGTACTATTCATTAAACCAATTAGTACTCCAAATTTGGCTACGGTATGATCAGTATTAACAGAGATATGGCCGTTTTCGGGTAGTGGCTACCCTTATGCAGTTGTAACTAAAACCATATGTCATCAACACAGATATTTAGGGAAAGTCTGAAAGCTCCACGTGTTTGCCACTTTGTTGCTAGGCAACAGGTCACATGATATGTAGGTCAGTTGTATTTATGCATGCACACATATCGCACACATTTGGTAGAGGTACGTAGTGTTGTTTTATACCTCAAACAATTGTTATTTCATATACCAAATACAGTTTTGTTATGTTCGCATTTAGGTGATATCAGCACTGTTGTCTATCGTTGCAGATACACCCAGCCCCCTCCCGACCTGTGGGAATGGTATGAACCCTACTTGGAAGATGAGGAGGTAAGTTCCACACATATATACAGACACACACGTACATCTGGAGACCATCTTCTATTTGTCTGACTTTTGACACATAACTATACCATATAATCATGTCTACTTCAGTAATCAACATGAGTTATGTCTTGTGAAAGTGTTTGCTACGTTGTTTTTATCGCCATCATCTCAAATACTCACAATTCGCAACTAAACTATGGCGTGCTGAACATGAAAGTTTATTGGTGAGTACCAAGTTTGCCTTCTTTCTTTTCTTGTCAGTTGCTAATTGATGATTATATTTTATGTTCATGATAGTTCAGAATGAACATTTATTGTTGCAAAACGTGATTATTCTCAGTAAAAATGGGCTAATTTGTGAAAATTGTAAAGAGTTCAGTGAAATTGTGCTGAGTGCTGAAACATGATACACATTTAGAGTGCAACACTAGTAAATATTGTGACATTTTGGCGAGTGGGTTTGCAAATACTCTGTGGGTACATAATCAGGAGGTCATCTGAGGCGGTCGCTAGTTTCCCGTGGATCGCTACATAGTTGTCTATGTACTGATTTTGTACATGCAGGGGGTGTTGCTCTAGACCAGGCTGCCACAGACGTCGTCTGTCACATCAGAAGATGTTGTCACACGCCACGACTCGAGAATTCTGCCTCCTTCGAGGTTATCACACACACTTTCTTGTAATCTTGCATCACTTTCGTAGCGGTTATCAGCCGCTGTGCCATCAACTCGTCCCCTTCCTGGCAATTATTGTCCTTTTGTTTGATCCCCACACATTGTTTTCGGTGTAAGAAGCCATAAAACCAGTGCATATTGTGGCCGTTCAGTAACTCTTGTGAACCTGTTGTATTCGGAACAAGCATTTTGCTACAAGGTTATGTTTGGTGGAGTTTTCAAATTGACGAAGAGGGTAGGGCGTGCTTTGACACCTTTCCTTTTTTGTCTGTAAATGTATGCAGAACATCAATACTGTGGACTATTTAATTGCTTTTTTTGTCAAACAGTATGGCTATTTATTGGCGACACTTTTTAAAATGTTATCAGTAACAGTGTAAATGTCTGTTTTGTTATCTGATGACCTGTGTGTGGAATGTGTCTGATACTTGTCTGTAAGGCCGAGTTTATGCGAGGCGATATCATAGACAGAACAAGATTGTGTCCACGTTATACAAAAAGGTCCATGTCCTTTTCAATATTGCTTGTGATGTCAATTCAAAATGGGATTAGTTCTATGTAAAACGACATCACTGAAAAGTGCATGCCGCAAAGTGGCGATAAACAATTTAAAGGGCTGTAGTATAATCACATGCGAAGAAGGCATCAGCTTGTTGCTCATGACAGTATCACTTTTTGTAGACCCAGCTTAAGAAGCGTCAGCGACATTGTCAAAACCTGAACCTTGCTAGTTTCCTTGCAGCAGTTTTGTTCCACATTTCTGGCAGATCTTCCTGTTTCACTGTTTGCCTGCTTGGTTGTAGTATCTGGTAATGAAGCACTGTTAACAGCATTTGCGTTATGGTTTTTAAATATGTTGACACTGCATGGATAACAAATTCTGAGCCCTAACCATAAATTGTAGTAGTTTTGTGACATAGTCGAGACAATTTTTAGGTTAATTTTTTATATATTTCATCAAATGCAAGTTTTATTCATTTGCAGAAGTACAACAACCTAACATTGTTTACATTGCATTCCACCCTGAAAACTTTCATATTGTCCCAAAAAGTCATCAACACGAACACTGGTTAACATTTTGTTGGTTATAGTTAATATTCATACCTACCACTGTGTTTATGGAGAGCCACCAAATTCTATCATTCTGTGACAGAATTTCAAATGAGTGTTTGCTTATTTCATAGTCAGTTTACCTCTTTTTCCTGTGACATTTCGATCACTGTCAGCAATTTTCATCAGACAACTAACGCCAGATAGAGACAGTATTCTAGCGGTAGTTATCTGATGAAGGTTGCTGTTAACAATTGAAACGTCGCATGAAAAATATTAATTAATTGCAAAATAAGTAAAAACACCCATTTGAATCATCCAACAATATGAACTTTTTTAGTCATGCTAACAAGTTTTTTAACAGTCTTTGTTTTCAGCCATCGAACCACACACATATTTCTGTGCGAAGCAGCGTTCCGACACTTTCAGATTCTTTATCACGGTTTGGCTAGAGCAAAACCCATTGTATGTCTGGTTTTGTGGGATGAGAACATATTCATCATTGTTGAATCTTGTCACTTACTATATCTCCAGGAGATTGATGTGAAGGCAGGGGGTGGACACATCATGATGCTGGGGGAGATGGTGAAACAGTGGACCGGGAAGCTGGAGTGGTACGGCACTCTCTTTCCCCGCATCCCCGTGCCCATACAGAAGGACATCGAGAAGAAGATGAAGGCCCACCTTGCCTCCACCTGGCAGAAGACACCCGCAGCCCCCGCAGGCGAGGAGGTGTCAACGGAGGCGAAAGCAGACATTCCAGAGGGTGGAGATGACTTTGGAGAGGCAGCAAGTGTCGTACACCAGCACAGGTGATTGTTTCGTTCATTTGGTCAGTTTATTATCTAAAAACTTGTAGGACATGCTCCCATGTGACTCCTCTGCCTAATATTATTTTAATTTTTGTCGTGAATAAATAATCACTACAAAACATTTGATACATTTAATGATAAACAGTGCAAAAATGGCTTTGTTTAAATTACTTTGCAAAAGAAAATAAAAATACACTTTTTAACAAGTTTGGTGTTAGGCTTGAACCTGTGTCAGTAGTAAAACCGGATGTGCGCTGAGACTCCTAGACATACTGAAAAGCACTCTAAACATATGCATATACGAAGAAGACCAGTTGCACAACGTAAATTGTGAAATTAGTAATATATCGAATCCTGGTAAAATTATTGTCTTGGTGGAAATGGAAATATACAGGAAGATATAATATAATATGAATTGAAGCACTAAGGAGTTTTTATTCCCTTTCAGTAATTATTTGTAAAGTGTACAGCCATAAGTAATTGAAATCAAAACCAGTTCATTCCTGTAGTGACAATATGTGGGCATTGTGCATACATATTTATATGGATACACAGCATTCGAAATAGCACTTGTCCGTTTGTCCGGGACAAGTGATTTTTGGCCCGGACAAGTAAAATGACTCTACATGGTTATCCGGTGGACAAGTGAAAATTTACATTAAATAGTGACGCATGCAACATTGCAAACTTTTTATTTGAGGAAATTCGAACGTAAATGAAGTTCGCTAGCAATCGCGCGCGTTCCAATTTTGTTGGTGTGTCGGCGTCTTGTCGTTCCGCCGCCAGTATGTTGTATGTCAGTGTTCGACCGAGTTTAGTGCCTGCCTTAACAAGGTCATCCGCTGAGCGCACCGACCTAGCTCTGTCATACGCGTAGGACAGATTCCGCATCAGCCATCGTTGATCGAGGCTGTATTTCACACAATCGTAAATCGTTCAGTTTGGTCGACGTACAACTTGCTCCCATTCACGGATCATATTTGATGAACTTTGGAAATAATATATAGTTTTAACCATTATTACGCCTAACCCACGCGGACTCGGCAGTCTTCCAAGTCATCGAACGTTGGCCAATCCAGATCGGTGACTATTTTCAAAACTTGTAACTGGCTCTCCGGTAAATCTATTGTGCTGGTTAATAAACGGAATATTAATGAAATTTCAGAAGTGTTGTATCTATATAACATTTATTTTAACCATAAATTGTGATTTTTCGAAACCGAATTATGCAAGACGTGGGGACGGGGCGTCAACCGCCGTTGACATCTCGGCTTCCGCCAACTACGGCGGTCTGCGCGAGGCAGCGACGTTACAACGTAACTAAATCTATAAGTTATTTTCCACCTCGTAAATGTAATTCAGGCACCGATAAAACTGTTTTATCATCATTGAAATGGTAATATAACATTTAGGTAAAAATATGCGTTTGTTTACTGATGATCAATTGAATATTATTTTCGTTTGTAAAATACAGAACTTTGTTAATATTGAAGTTCATAGAACTTTGTTAATATTGAAGTTCATAGAGGTTTAACAAAATATTATCAGATCATATAGTTTATTATGATTTTTGTGACATTTCCTGGCTTTGCATTGATCGTGTTCCTGGTTGAGTGGCATCTTCAATGACAAACGAATGCCAACATTTTACAGCAGTGTTATATGTTATATATATATACCATATTAAACAGAACTATTTTTTGCAACATTATAAAACAAATAGCAAGGAAAACAATTGTCTCATTCCTATCATCGTAATCATTATTTGTTATTAATAAAAGCGTTCGTATCAGCATCACTAAAATATTGGTATACATCATGTAACGTTTCTACTTTTAATAATCGTGATGATGAGGAATGGACCGGAAAATAGTTGCAAATATAATTTAGCAATTTAAAAACTTGAAGATTAAATCAAATTGTGTCTGATCACAAGTCACTCAGATGCACATGCAACGAAATAGCAGGAGCATTGTGTTGTTGTCATAAAATAAGACATTTTACGTTTTTTCCGAAGCTTCGATTCCCCTTCACAACCACTCGGACAAGTTAAAATGTTGGCGGACAAGTAGATTTCAAAACTTACTTGTCCGGCGGACAAGTAAATATTCTGGCTTATTTCTATCGCTGCATACATCTATACACATACAGTATATTTAATTGTAATGCACCAGAATGTTCAATAAAGTTACATGCAATGATACGTAGATGCCTGTACGCCTTTGCAGCAGGTATATATTAATTTACATTTAAAAAATGTGTAACAGCATACTAACATAATGATGGTTAAAATTAATATTATGAATACCCTTCTGGTTGGTCAATATGGTTTCTTCATTGTCGTATAGCGGTTATCGCCTTCTTACCATAGTTTGTCAGTAAAATGTGTTTCATATTGGTCTTCACAGTGTGAGTGCAATTACATTGGGACTTCACTATTAAAGTCACCAATGGAACTAGACAAAAAGTGACGTGTATAAGAAGGTATTAGCAGGATTAACCACATTAATTATGACATGACTACTACAGAGGTGATTGAAAACGAAAGTTCATCTGTACTTAAGAAGAAAAATTGTCAATTTAGTTTATACCATTCTAGGGTCATTTCATGTTTTACTTTATTTTGTGTGTATTTTTTGATCGAAGAGTCCGTCCAGTCGCGGTGAGGGGAGACACGGTGACAGACGAGTGTCACCGCAGTTTGACAACGCACGCAACGAGAAGGATCGCCAGAAGTCGAAAGGCGACTCACACCACCGTGACCGGCGACGTCGGTCTAGAAGCCTTGAGCATCGCCCTCGTGACAAACCTAAGAAGGACTTTCACCGATCACATGTGCGGTCACGGTCTCGTGACCGTGACATGAAGCGATCGCGTTCGCCTCGAGACCGTGACTACCGTTCACACGAACGGAAACGATCCGCCTCAAGAGAACGTCACCGACACAGGCACCGGAGTGTGTCACGTGACCGTGTTAGTGACAGTCGTCACAAACATGACTACCACGAAGCCCGTCACAGAAAGACAGGCAGTCATGGCAGCCATCGCGAGTCATCATTTGAGCGCGACCTAAAGCGGGAAAAACATAGACAATCAGTGAAGAATGGTGTTTAGGAATAATACGGGTTGGTCTCGTAACTTCACAAAGCCCCAAAATGTATAGCATTTTGCATTGATTCAAATACAAATATGCAGTTGTGAACCAAATATGTTGAGCTATCTAAAACAGCTTCTGAAACCAGAAACCAATAACCACTGGATTGAACTGGTGTGACATTGCCCACTATGAGGTAATGTTCTGATGTCCACAGTAACATCAATCCGCATTAATTTCTGGTGAACACAATAGGTGGTACCAGTGTATCAATCTATTTTCGCCATGATGCACAGTGACGACCAAACCACCCATGCATAATGCTAAACATTTTGGTAAGTTTGTGAACTTATTTGACCAGCCCTGTGTACTTGTGCTGTGGCCGACTAAGGATTATTCAGGGAAACAGCTATAGAAATGGAACTGTAGGTGAACCCTACGGGTGCACCATTCGACAGTCGACACTACTGTAAATACCATAGTTTGTACATATAGGGGACGACAACATTTCTGTCCCTGAGCCCTTTTTAAACAGAACTACGTCTGCCATGTTTTAGTGACTAAAACTTAGAAGATTGTAATGTGCAGCAAGGATATCAGTCGGATTAGTAATGACCAATTGAAAACGTTTCGCTTGAACTGAATAGCAAAATAAGGTGGAATCTTGCCATCGTGTCTGCCCAAGAAGATAAGTTTGCAATTAAGTCGTGGTGGTTTGGAGTAACATGGCCACATCTAGGTCATACGAAACGTTAGTTCATTTTTAAACATGTTTCAGCTACGAAACATTACTAGAACATATTGTGCATTGTTTTGGTGACATTCATTGACAGATTTGTGATTTGATAAGTGGGTGTGAAACAAAACAGAATGCTTGTTATTTCTTCATTTGTCCCTAGCAACTGGGCATGTTTTATTTTTCAAACACTTCAGTGTTTTCACTTTATCTGTTTTGACCAATACTGTGTTCGTGTTAACATAAAAGGGATGCATCATGTGGATCACGGTGTCTGTGGGGGGGGGGGTTAGTGGGTGGGAGCATTGCCAAAAAATTAATCTTGTGCTAGGGTTGCAACAAATAGCCGGCTGCATTTTAGCGTGACACTGGCACATATATAAACATTGCCTCACTGTCGGCATTGTTTTCCTGTTTGTGTTGATTAGCAACACACTGAAAATTTTTAAACTACCGATTTAATTTTGTATTTTTGAACCAACGTATATATGTGACACATTGTAATGATGTCGGGAAGGATACTGTACGTCTGTTCTTAGTGAAAGACAAAATGGATTTAAGCATTAAATGTGCATCTGTCACAAAGTGCATAAAGGTACATATAACATATATCTGTAATTGTTTTGTTCATTCATGAATCCGTGCAATCACACACTGCTATTTCAGTTGGTTGATACTTTTATTTACGATAGGTTACTGTTTTGGGGCTGGGGATTTAAAGGAAATACAAACATAGATTGCTTGAATTCATATTCTATTACATCCTGCTGTCTATTTCCACGTCCTTGGATTAATTAGGCGAAACATAACGTATAAGGAAAAAGAGCTAATAATACCGCTGTACAAAACAATAGTTAGGCCTCATTTAGAATATTGTATTCAAGCGTGGAGGCCATATCGCAGGAAGGACATAGATATGCTAGAAAGAGTACAGAGCAGAGCAACTAAAATAATACCAAATCTGAGGGATCTTAGTTATGAAATACGCCTAAAAAAATGCGGTTTAACAACACTAGAGACCAGGAGATTGAGAGGAGATCAGATAGAAGTGTTTAAAATATTGATAGAAATATGTTTTTCTCAGTTAAGAAAGATAGAAGGACTAGAGGACATGATCTTGCATTAGCAAAGGAGCAGAGTAGATTGGATATAAGAAAGTTTTCATTTTCACAAAGGACTGTAAATGAACGGAACAGATTACCTGCTGATTGTGTGGATGCTAGTAGCGTGAATGTTTAAAAATAAAATCGACACATACCTCAGACGGGCGGGATACACATAGATAAAAAGGTAGGACTCTCGATAAGCCAAGGGCTTCCTTGTCCACCTGCTACCTAGAGTTAATTCTCTGGGTGGCAATCTTGTTAAACTTGTCTTGTTAAAAGTCCACCAAGACAAAACAAATTAAAAAAATTAATTCGAAAATTCCACATTTTATGCTGTGCAGTCGGACATTTTCGAATATGCATATTTTTGGCGCGCTTTTCTGTATGCCGAGATGTGACGTCATATATGACCCATACTCGCATCAGGCCGACCCTTTCCATGCATTCAGAGCATGTTTACAAGGATAGTTTTCGGGGCGAAACGAGCGTCAAAATGATTTATTGTGCGATATTCCGACGTAATACAAACACTAGACACCATAGAGGATCAAGCAGTTATCTTACGGTTCGACATGAATCCAATTTTATTCAAAACAATGAATGGGCCTACAAGTCGACTAGATTTCCCCGAGCTTGGACTCGTTTTCAGAATAATTATATCGAATGCATCCAACGGGAGATAATCTACACCAAAAAAACATACACAGCAAACATATATTGTATCCAGCTACATAAAGTAACCTGTATAATCTCATAGTAGCACTAGAATATCGATGTAGGAAGGAGGAGTTGTACAATTTATTTTATCATAAGTTAAATAAGTGAATTTATGTCGGTGCCGCTAGCTCAGTTGGTAAACGTGTTGGTTTCTTGTCATTTATTTTACAATCGGGCGACGCCGGTTCAATCCTGACACCAAACCATTGATTTTCTTTGCACTTTTTATGTTTTCACGAAGTAATATAAACCAAATCATTTTGTATACTATGATGCACTGTTTGTAAATATTATTTTTTTGTAGTAATTATTTATTCGCCACAAAAATGAAAATATGGGAATTAGATAACGATGTTTCTAAACTTTATTTATCCAAACAAATATAATGGATATATGATTTATTAATTGTATATATATTGTACGGTAATATGTATATGTGTAATTATATATGTGAAAACAAATTGTGATCTGTCTGGATAAATAAAATTGAGAAACATCGTTATATATAATCACAATGTTTTCATTTTTGTGGCGAATAAATAATTACTACAAAAATAAAAAATATTTACAAACAGTGCATCATAGTATATAAAATGATTTGGTTTATATTACTTCGTGAAGACATAAACAAAATAAAGTGTAAATAAAATCAATGGTTTGGTGTCAGGATTGAACCGGAGTCGCGCGGTTGCAAAATAAATAACAAGAAACCAACACGTTTACCAACTGAGCTAGCGGCACCGACAGAAATTAACTCCTCCTTCATACATCGATATTTTAGTGATATCATGAGATTATACACGTTATTTTCTGTAGCTGGATACAATATACAGTGTATGTTTGCTATGTACGTATATTGGTGTAGATTATCTCCCGTTGGTTGCATTCGATATAATTATTCTGTAAACAAGCAAGCTCTGCGAAACCTAGTCGACTTGTAGGCTCATTCGCATTCATTGTTTTAAATAAAACTGGATCCATGTTTGTTCCTGTACGATGACTAGTGTTTGTATTACATCGAAATATTGCACAATAACTCATTCTGACGCTCGTTTCGATCCAAAAGCTATCCTTGTAAACATGCTCTGAATGCATGGAAAGGGTCGGCCTGGTGCGAGTCATACGTGACGTCACGATACCACGTGATCGCCTAGCTCTTAACATTTGTTTTTCTCCGCGGGAATCGCTACACAGACGTGTTTAAAATCTAATTTATGCTACAAATGTATTTTTATGTGCTCGAATGTTACATACAATGTTAAACTTTGTGTACACATGGAAAACGGATTTTAGGTAATGCCTTGTTTTTATTTCCTTTAATTATATTATTCTGGGAGTCATATAACAACATTCTATCATGGTCAAACATAACGTTTGTGCCCACAACACGTTTATGCAGTTTCTGTAAATAGTTTTCAAGCTTGCTTTTATAAAACACGTTTCAACATATTTTAGTTGGTTATAAATAATAAAATACATCTTCCGTGTGGAATGTTGGTGCTCTTTTGTGTAATGAAATATTAATGGCACCATTCATCAAAAACAAAAGAGAACAAGAAGTGGGGGACACTGGAGCCATTCTGCCTATGGTACAGAGCTAAGTGTACTAATCGTAAGCTCGGGATCTCACTTCGGTTGCCCCTAACAACACTTCTCTGGACAGAAGTGTCACTACTTGATCCCTCACAGTAGTACTCGCGTGATATAACCAACGATTTTATACCTACGGAAAAAAAGATGTCTAACTCGAGCAATGCCGCATAGCCAGTCCGTGACAAGTAATACCACTAGCGGGGAGCGTGGGACAGCGCATAACAAAAGCACGGGGCCCGCTGACTGGACCCAATATTCCGTCAGAAAAAGGACTAATATTCGCCTTTTGCCCAATGTGAGCATTCATATATCCAACCTGTCATTTCACAACATTGAACAAAATAATGTGTTTATTATTAATTATTTACGGGTTTTAATAAAGTATAAAATACAAGTTATTTTCTATTCGAAGTGATCGTTTCAAATCTAGCTCAACCTTTGACAGACGCATTGATACAACATTAGGAGTATTTTGTCATAAACTATAGGGAGAGCACCACCTAGTTGTAATTCCACAGACCTGTTTGATCCATATAACATGCAATACGTTGTTCAAGTGTACCAATTTGTTTAAGGATTTTTTTCACTGCATCATAAAGTTATTAGTCATTACACTGCATGCCAGTTATATCCATTTACACATAATAAATAGTCCATGTTTAATACTTATAAAATAGTACTTATATATTGGAAATGTTTTAGTATAATTAATATTTTATATATTCAGTCAATGTGTATAATTGTATACTAACTGAACTTCATAAATCGGACTGCTATCTGTATGTGATATCACCGAACTGCTGTTGTATGCATGTATAAACAAAAAACTACATGTATAGCTGTAAACTGCATCCACCATAATATACTATTCGAAGTCAATCCAAGAAGATGTATATCTAGATATATATATATATATAATTAAATTTCAGTATTCAGTAAAATAATTCACTGGTAGAGTACGTGCAATAGAAATCATACCAAAATAATAAATGGTTCAAGTTGTTTATTTTACACATTCGCCAGCCGGGCCAATGCTCTGAGATAAAACAACGAGACTCCTCAACAACCTTTCGGTACTCCAATTCTATGTTTTCAAAAACATCTAAAAGTACTTTAGTTGGGACAAGAAGACCTTCTCTAGCTGACTTGTATTGTTTCTTGTGACGAAACTCCTGTGATGGGTTATCATTGCTGATGTTACATTTTAATTTACATTCATCACACATTGTATGCTGTATTTGCGAATCACATAGCCTCCGATATATGCAATGACATTGCATTCCTGGTGATAAAGTTCTTCGTGTGCACTGGAAAATTCGGTCATCGACAACATGCCGCTGACTTCCTGGCAGCTGCTCCATGGTGGCAACCTGGCGAGAGGCAATGGGCTGGTGTAAATCTGTTCTGGGGGCCTTAGTACCAGTCAGATTTATTAGGAATGTGTCCACATCTTCAGTGCAATTGGCGTTTTTTATTGGAGCCATCACAGCAGCTACCGTTACCTGGTAAACATAAAAGTAAAGGTAAATGCTTATGTAGCATAGTATCCAGTCCTTAGGACTGATCAAAATGCTCTATGCTTCACTCCCTGGAAGACTTTTGTTCAATCGAACACCATTTCGACTTCTCCGGGAAGCATTCAGTCACGCTGTAATTAATGCACAAAAACATTCATACACAAATGAACTGTAGCAACGCAGAGTAAGCGAACTTGCCCAAGGTAACCGTCTTTGGTGGGTTGGGGATGTTGAAGATAGTTGATAATGCCACGGACAAGCGCATTGTTCAACTTAGGATTCATGAATTGGCAGTTCTCAAAATGGTCGGAGCATAACACACAGTTTTTGTGTAGGTATGTTGCATCTTTTCAGATCCATTCAGATCATTCCTCCTGCAGTTGACCAGCCACTTCTCAGTCCTAAAACATAAAAAATGTGGATCGAAATTAGTCATAAACCGCATCAACTTGCACATAGATATAATGCGGAAGAATTTGATTAGGTTTTTTTATTAAAAACCGGCATAAAACATTAAGACGCAAGATTTGTGCTCCCACCAGTTAGTTACAGTATATAAAGTAAAGTATACAAACATTACAGTATTGCCCACAATACCAATCTATACTATTATCGTATTTACGTTCCCGTGAATGTTTAGTTGTCAAAGCTACTACACTTACCTGTCTGCTTCTTTTGGGAATTAAACAAACTCTCTATGCGACAATTTTCCAAATAGAAGCGATCAATGTTGCAGTTCAAAATAGGGTATACTCAATGCATAAGTATGCATTTAGTCCAAACATGTACAAACACTACTGTGTTTTATGCAAAACTAGCCCTGGCAGATCTCCTAAGCAAAGTGCGGAAGTTAGCTGAGTCAGACTAATAATTCACTTCGCCAGTCACAATTGCGACACCCGTGGGAACAGCGCAAATACCCACCCCAATTTGAAGACAGATAAACGACTGTTCGCCCATTAGCACGAGCAACTGAACGGTATGGTGTATTCAAATAATTGCTTCTACTTCCTAAACACACCATGTAGCACGAGCCATGGTTGGTTGAAATAAGTTTTATTATGACCACCTGACCTGCTGCCAACCACTGGTATAGTGAGCGTTTCGCAAAATGAACAGCCAGGGGTACTGCTGGTTGGCACTGACGTAATCAGCAGCAGCGACCCCTAGCGCGCGAGAAAGAATTATTGTATCAAGCTAAATAAGATGTTTTGGTGGGGAAATATTTCAAGTAACAATAATTCAAGCGTGGCGGGAAGCTCCGAAAAGTCTGTGTTTCGTTGGGCCATACATATGGTTGGGTGTTGACACAAACATTACACGTGACGGGTAAATTGTAATCATGTCAGATCTAAAGGAAGAAACGAAGAGGCAAGTCCGTGCACTTTTGTTGTCGGCTCCGAAAGGCTTGACAGTGCTTGGTATACAGAATGACTTTAAAAGTATGTTGGGCAAGACGTTGCCGTTTCGCGAACTCGGCTACCCGACGGCCGAACATTTGTTTCGAGACTTGCCCGACGTTGTTAGAGTAACATCGGTTGGAGAAGAAGTTGTATTGCGTGGCATTTCCGACAGATCTACCGAGCACATTGAAAGAATGGTCTCCCGACAGAAAGTTTCATCGAAGGCTAAACGCCGTCGTTACAATGGCAATGATAATGTCAACGGTGCACCGCCGGGCAGAGGCAGACTCCCCAGAGGCGGAGCCAGCAGAGGCGGAGGCGGAGCCAGCAGAGGCGGCGGCAGTGCCAGAGGGAAAGGCAGAGGTGATCGAATATTCCGCAATAATAACCCATACATCGCTTACCTCCCACCATGGACATGGCCACGCCCATACCGACCCGCAGCAAGGTACAGGGCCGCTATTCCACCTGATGATATGTGGACCACGGCAGCTACATTCTCACCTAGACAAGCCCCCGCGTTGCCGTACTGGAACAGACCAATGCCTAGGTTTAGTCCTCGTGCTAGGGCTACACTACCGACCAGACGAGTGTGGGGAGATGATGCAGTTGACGTCTTCCCTCAGAATAATCGCTGTGGCGTCACACAAAATAATGAGGACTGTGTCGATGATTTTGGTAATTATGTTGGAGCACAACTCTCTTATCTACCGGACTGTGAAGCAAAGGAACGGTTGAAGCTGGACATTCAGCGACTTCTGATGAATGCGCGGGTGGCCGAGATGGTGCAACCGAAGCCACAGTGGCACAGACTGCCGTTAATCAGAAAAGCACAGTATTACCAATAGTATCACTGTTAGTATTATCGTTACGTCCGATTATTCCATTACTATTACTAGCAGACGACATGAGACATTTCCACTTTATCGAGGTCGTTTTTGAACAATTAAATGCCTCACTGCATTTTGTGTTTTGGGATAACCTCATTAATTTTAGTTTTAAAGGGAGGCAGTCTATTCCTCTACTCGGAATTACCCAGCATAGCAATTTGTAACAGGAAGTCTGCCATGTTGAACGATGGAAATTGGGAAATCGTTTTGTTTACCATTTGAACATACTCTGGGGTTGTATTCCACATAGTTATTATAGAACATTATATCAACTAATAAATGAAAAACTAGGAACAGACTGCCTCCTTTTAAAATCAGTGAAGAGAACATTATGAAGTGACTACTAGCTGAAACAAACTCTTGTTTCGTGTTTCAAGCATACCAACAGTGACATTTACCCGGTTTTGGTATATATGCCATTGCCTTATCATTACATTTGTGTGATTTCAAAAGTATTGTAAGTTTTTGCAACATGTTCATACAACCCTGGGCAATCTTGCTTAACTTGCCTAAATTATTAGCAGCATCCGCCTTGATGGTACTCCCCAGGTTTAGGCTTTGTGTTAGGTCTGTAGGAGGAAAGGGTAATTTGGGCAATTTACCCAGCCCTGTTGTCACTAATTGAAGGTATAATACTTGTTACCCGTTTCATGTTACAACAACAGTAAGTAGAACACAGTTCACTATTTTAGTATATAAAATAAGGTCAACTTTGAATGTTGTCAAATAATCTTACAGTGATATGGGTCTGTAAGCCTGTAGGCTGGTGGTGCTGAGAGAAAACAGTTCCTCTTGAGGCCTCTGGAAGGGTTGCAGTTCGAGGTTTTTGAATGCCTGCTGAGCCTGCAATCGCAGGTTGAAAAATGCACCCTCAAAAATATATATGTCTAGTCTTGTTTGCTTAGTCAGATTTGGTCTTTCAAATGTATTTGTGGTAACACAATAACCACTACCTGGGAGTACTTGTTATATTAACAATGCTATTTGCTCATATTCTATGGTTTGATGGGTGAACATTATTGGAACAGTAGAACTACAAAATGTTCGAGCAATTATAATATATTTTTTAACATGCCATTGGTACAAAATCATCTGCCATCATATTTGTATGTGATTGCCATAGTGGTTTTAGTAGTTATGTACTTATTTTCATTTATGTTAGATTCATATTAAATTTCCAGTATAATTACGGAAACTTGCATAATTGCTCTTATCTGAACAGACTTGAATCGAGTCTAACATATCTGCTTTATTATGTGTTGCAATTTTATGTCATTGTGTGTGGAATATCTAACTTGGTTTACCAGCACTGAACAACTATTATTCATAAGTTTTGTTTTATGACATTAAATAATTATGACAATTTCAGCATCTTCAAACGAACATTATAATGCGAACTCTGTGTATGCTGTAAACTTATAGTTTAATAAATATAGTACACATCTCTCAGAGTTTACTAATATATTGTTTTATAGCTTGACACTCTTGTCAGAAAATTTACATTTTCCTACTCTGAAGAAGAACTTTCTAGTCAACCTTGTTCTTAGGGATCATCTCAGAACGTTAATGTCCAATATCAGACAAAATTACTTTTGTTTGCATGGGTCAGAGGCAGTTTCATCTGGTATCGGACATCATTATTTTCTGCTACTGTTAATATACTTATATCATCATATCAATGTTTACAAACTTGTCTGAGGAGGGGGTGGGGGGCTAAGGCCAGATGAAAGTACTTTCATCTGATATCAGACATCAACGTTTTGAGATAATTCCCTCACAATAGCAAGTTATCTTTTACAACATAATATAATAAATCACCTGGAGTGGATGGTATTCCACCCAAACTACTATTGGAAATTGCAGAACAAATTAGCATACGGCTTGCAACAGTTTTCAACTTGTCGTTAGAAGAGGGAGTGGTTCCTTTAGAATGGAAAGAAGCAAACATTATACCGTTGTTTAAAAAAGGTTCGAGAAACAAGTCAAGTAATTATAGACCAGTTAGTTTAACATCAATGATTTGTAAATTATTAGAAAGACTAATTAAAGATCACATGGTGGATTTTCTTGTTAAACATAACTTGATAAACCCACCCATGGGTTTCTAAAAGCGAGGTCATGCTTAACAAATATGTTGTTTTTTGGAAGATATCACTAAGTGGGTAGATGATGGATCACCAGTAGATATCATCTACTTAGATTTTCAAAAAGCTTTCGACAAAGTGCCACATCAAAGATTACTGCTTAAACTAAAGGCCCATGGCATAGGAAATGGTATAATTAGCTGGATAGAAAAATGGCTGATTGACAGAAGACAACGGGTAGTTGTTGATGGGGAGGCTTAAAACTGGAAATCAGTTTTGAGTGGGGTTCCACAGGGATCAGTACTGGGACCTATATTATTCTTAATATATATAAACGATTTGGACGATGGTATAGCTAGCAAGGTGTTGAAATTTGCAGATGATACAAAAGTGTTTAGAAGGATTATAAGTGATGGAGATAGACAGCATTTACAAAATGATCTTGACAGGTTGATCAAATGGTCTGAAAAGTGGCAAATGTTGTTCAATTTTTGGAAATGTAAATGCCTTCACACAGGACATGGGAACGAATATGTAGAATATACCATGGGGGAACTGTACTAAGTACTACTGTAAAAGAAAAAGACTTGGAGCTGACAATTAGTGCTGACATGGAGGTTTCAGAGCAGTGTGGAATTGCAGCTTCGAAAGGAAATCAAATCCTTGAATTGATTAGGCGAAATATAGCATATAAAGAAAAAGAACTAATAATACCGTTGTACAAAACAATAGTTAGGCCTCATTTAGAATATTGTATACAAGCGTGGAGGCCATACCGCAAGAAGGACATAGATATGCTAGAAAGAGTACAGAGGAGAGCGACTAAAATGATACTAAAACTGAGGGATCTTAGTTATGAAAAACACCTAAAAGAATGTGGTTTAACAACACTAGAGACCAGGAGATTGAGAGGAGATCAGATAGAAGTGTTTAAAATATTGAATGGTTATGAAAATATTGATAGAAATATGTTTTTTTCAGTTAAGAAAGATAGAAAGACTAGGTGACATGAAGTTACATTAGTAAAGGAGCAGTGTAGATTAGATGTAAGAAAGTTCTTATTTTCACAAAGGACTGTGAATGAATGGAACAGACTATCTGATGATTGTGTGGGTGCTAGTAGTGTGAATAGGTTTAAAAATAAAATCAACACTTACCTCAGAAGGGCTGGATATATGTAGATAAAAGAGTTGGACTCTATAAGCCAAAGGGCTTCCTTGTCCACCTGCAATCTAGAGTTAATTCTCTGGATGGCAATCTTGTTAAATCTTGTTAAACATGCAGGGTACGCATTTCATAAAAACGTTGGTTGTTTTGACAAAACTATCAGACAAACTATTAAATCATTTTCAACAGAGCCAGTTGAAATTTGGCTAAACCAAATCCATTTTTTCAATGATTTTACTAACTATTTCTTGAACCCAATACTGATTTGACCATCAGTGAACTAAATATGAGATGGGCAAAATTAATTGAAAAAATGAGCTTTAATGAGCAGCATAATTTATTTGGACATATTCAACATGCTCTGTAGTCAATACAAGTTCTTCACCTATCGATACTGTTGTTTTTTTAACTGTTACTGGAGGAAATGTTTTAGAAAAGTCCATGTATGAATCCGCATTACCAGACTGGAAAGTTCAAGGGACATTGCAATAACTTATTTTGTTAACTTTTCTGGAAAACCTTGCTGACTACAGTCAGAGCTGTAGACCGAAAAGTACAAAAGATATATACTCAGTTTATGAACAGGCATTTCTTATAAATATCCCAAGAAATGGTAAACCAAAATTTCCAAAAAGATCGTAATATAAAATGCAGAAATTTACGAGAATTTTTAATTTGTATTTTTTTTAAACAAAATCCCACTAGAAAACTCTTGTATTTTATTTAAGTGCAGTAATTATTCGGTTCTCTTACTATACATAGAGTCATCGTGGAGTGCAGTGGTATAGTGGCTAGAGTTTTGGACTCTTGACCATGAGAACCCTGGTTTGAATCCTGGGCTGCAGTGTCAAACCTTGGTCAAGTTCATTCACTCTATGTTGCTCCAGTTCACTCAGCTGTATGAATGAGTACCTGGCTATAGACAGAGGTGGATATTTTTGTGCGAATAGTCTTCGCGCATTAATTGCAGCATGGCTGGATGCTTCCAAGAGAAGTCGAGACTGTGTTCAATTGAACAGGTCTGCCAGGAAGTAAAGTGTAAAGCGCTTTGAGCAGTCCTGAGGACTGGATACTGCGCTATATAAGAACTTACCTTGATCTTTTTTATGAAACAATTATTTCTTCAAAAATTATTTCAAAGATTTTCAATTGCTATTTTTTCCAGGGATTTCATTATTCATAAAACTATTTTAAACAATAAAAGTTATAATTTAAAAAATAATTGGGTCCAGTTAGTATTTGTGACTCAGTGTATGGTAAGGACAGTATTAGGGATGTCATTGAAGATTTAAAATTGTAGATATATGTTGTTTTTATAAGGTATTTTTCGAGATATGAATTTTTGAAGATGTAAAATAAATAAAAAATTATGATTGTAAGCCTATCTCTTATTATAATACACAGTACCAGTGAACTGGAAAAGTGCACCAAAACATGTGCATATTTTTTATTAAAACTAATAAAAACAGTTTTGTTCAATGTTTATCGATGGAATTTGGCACACTGATAGATTTGTAGTCCTTCTTGTCAAACATGTCAAAAAGTAATATTTTACTCATTTGTATTGGCATAAGTTGCATAAATTAGCATGATTTTTAGGGAAATTTTGTAATTAAATAAAATTTTATAATTATTTTGTTGCACTTATCAAGTTTAATCTAGCAAATGTAATCTGGGAAGCTCAGCAACGAAAGTGTAACTGTTTGTTTACGGGATGCAATATTAATTAATTAATTAAAATATTAATTAACTAATAGAACAATAAAGCATTTTTATATTGATCAGTGTGTAATGTGTCAAATTAAAGCTGCATAGCTCAGCATTTAATATATGTATACCATAAGTGTAGACGGAACAATATGTTAATTAATTAATATAAGAAATCAATTAATTAAAAACAAGATGAATGTTTTAGTGATTACTGAGTGTAATACAGCAAATAAAAGCTGAAGCGCTCAGCAATCAATAGATACCTACAACTCGAGTAGTCAAAAAATACATTAATTAATAGAACAATATTAATTAATTAATTAATAGAAGAAAATTACATTTTTTTAGTGATCAGTGTAATATAGCAAATTAAAACTGCGTGGTTCAATATTCAATGTATGTATACTATTTGTGTAGACAGAACAATACATTAATTAATCAATAAATTAATATAACAAGATTAATTAATTACTAATAAGATGGATTATTTTACAATGGTCATAGTGTGCAATATAGAAATCGAAAGCTGAGGATTTCCTCAATTAGTATGTGTTCTTTTTTGTAGACAATACAACTAGTTATTAATTGATTACAAGAATAATCAGTTAATGCATTGACCAAGGTGAACTATATACAGGTAATTTGCACTGAGCACAGTGTATCATCGATCAAATGAAAGCTAAGTAGCCCAGTAATCAAATATGCATTACAGTTTTGTAGATGGAACAATAAGGTAATACAACAATATTAAATATTTAATAGAACGTGACAAATTATTTTGAAGTGATTCTTGTTTTATTTTTAAAAATTATTATTATTTGAAAAACTTCTTCCTTCATTGATATATTATTATTATTATGCCATTGTTGTAAGCTGAACAATAACATGTTAAATTAATAGAATCATACTCTATTGCAAGAGTACTGAGTAATATGTATTATGATTTAAAGACGATAAATTACAGCACAGGTCTACTATACTGCTGTATAAAAGCATAACATGATTCTGCTAAAACAGAACATGTCAGAACACATTTATTGTATTATTTCATAATGTTACAAGAAACTGCTAGCAATGCAATTCAGGATGTAATAAATATATTAAATTAGCTTTAACTTGTATGTAACAAAAGTGTGTGGGATGTTGGTCTCACGTACAATTTTTTTGGGAAATGCGTACCCCTAAAAAAAAAAAAAACAGGGATATGGTGCTGCCCTCTGCTGATCATCATGTAATACACAGTAGCAGACGGATATTGCCGAAGCCGCTCACGGAAACATCCGAACGTTCGAATTTGGAGGGTGGGTATCTTCTAAGCTCCAGGGACACATGAGATGGACCAACAATGGTACTTTTCTTTACGTATTTTAAAAGTAGAAATGTAATAGATTTTCTTGGAAAAACTTTCATCAAACATACATTTTCACAAGTATGGGAACAAAACAACAGTTTTTTTCGTTATAATTGTTCACAACGTTACACTAAACTCCCTACAATGAAGTTCTATATATAAACAGTTTATTATATTACCTTTAATTTGATGTATCACATTAATATGTAGGATATTGAGCTCATGTGCCCATTTGTTGTTGAATTGAGTGCCCCTAAACGCGAAAAAACTATCGCCATTATTTACAGGGCTAAATATTTATTAGATAAAAAGTCGCTTTTTATACTATATTGTTCATTATTTCTCCCGTATTTATCATACTGCTGCGAAGTTTGGGGAAATGCGTATACAACATATATTAACGGTGTTTATATATTACAAAAGAAAGTTGTACGAATAATATGTAAGAAGAATCCACTAAGCCATACTAATACATTATTTTATGATCTACGCATTCTTAAACTTTATGACTTAATAAAATTAAACATTTCTATCGTAATGTTTAAAGCTAACAATAAGTTGTTGCCTGATAACCTTCAATTCTTTTTCAATGCCAAATATACTACACCCTATGTAACACGCCAAAGAAATAAACTAAAACATGTTTATGCCCGAACCACGTTAAAGGCTAAGTGTATATCTGTGTATGGTATTAAATTATGGAATTGTTTAGACGAGCACATAAAGAGATCACTTACTGTGAGAAATCTCAAAAAACAATATAAAAATTACTTAATTGAAGAGTATAAGTCATGTAATTAATTTCGTTATTATTGTTAAGGTTCAGAAAGTATTTGGAAGCACGATTGTAGTAGTGGTCTCACTTTAACAATAGCATTTTCTTTATGTTACTAACACTGTGTTTAAGATTATGACCATGTTATAATGATGTCGGGGAAAGTGCATAATAAGCAATGAGCTTCTACTTTCCCCCTTTCCATGTTGAACTGTGTCAACTATAATATGTATATATATTGTATGTTGTATTCTCAATTGGAAATAAAGAATTGAATTGAATTGAATTGAAGGGAAGCCGGGCCGCATCAAAACAATCGGACGCAAATCACCTGACGGATAGCAGCTTCAAAGTACGCTTGTGTGATAACCGTTTCAAGTTGCAGCGAAATCAATAATCCTAAAAATACTAATGATGTTAATGTAATTTTACAAAATAAAAAAATGTATGATCAATGCGTTGTTACGTGGAAACAAATTGAAAGTCGGCAAAATCTTAACAAGATTTAACAAGATTGCCACCCAGAGAATTAACTCTAGGTAGCAGGTGGACAAGGAAGCCCTTGGCTTTTCGAGAGTCCGACCTTTTTATCTATGTGTATCCCGCCCGTCTGAGGTATGTGTCGATTTTTTTTTTAAACATATTCACGCTACTAGCACCCACACAATCAGCAGGTAATCTGTTCCATTCATTTACAGTCCTTTGTGAAAATGAAAACTTTCTTATATCCAATCTACTCTGCTCCTTTGCTAATGCAAGATCATGTCCTCTAGTCCTTCTATCTTTCTTAACTGAGAAAAACATATTTCTATCAATATTTTCATAACCCTTCAATATTTTAAACACTTCTATCTGATCTCCTCTCAATCTCCTGGTCTCTAGTGTTGTTAAACCGCATTTTTGTAGGCGTATTTCATAACTAAGATCCCTCAGATTTTGTATCATTTTAGTTGCTCTCCTCTGCACTCTTTCTAGCATATCTATGTCCTTCCTGCGATATGGCCTCCACGCTTGAATACAATATTCTAAATGAGGCCTAACTATTGTTTTGTACAGCGGTATTATTAGCTCTTTTTCCTTATACGTTATGTTTCGCCTAATTAATCCAAGGATTTGATTTCCCTTTGAAGCTGCAATTCCGCACTGCTCTGAAATCTTCATATCAGCACTAACGGTTAACCCTAAGTCCTTTTCTTTTACAGTAGTACTTAGTACAGTACCCCCCATTGTATATTCTACCTCTTCGTTCCCATGTCCTATGTGGAGGCATTTACATTTCCCAAAATTGAACATCATTTGCCATTTTTCAGACCATTTCATCAACCTGTCAAGATCATCTTGTAAATGCTGTCTATCTCCATCACTTTTAATCCTTCTAAACACTTTTGTATCATCCGCAAATGTCAACACCTTGCTTGTTATTTCATCATCCAAATCGTTGATGTATATTAAGAATAATATAGGACCTAATACTGATCCCTGTGGTACCCCACTCAATACCGATTTCCAGTTTGAAGCCTCCCCATCAACTACTACACGTTGTCTTCTGTCAATCAGCCATTGTTCTATCCAGTTTATTATACCATTTCCTATGCCATGGGCCTTTAGTTTAAGCAGTAATCTTTGATGTGGTACTTTGTCAAAAGCTTTTTGAAAATCTAAGTAGACGATATCTACTGGTGTTCCCTCATCTACCCACTTAGTGATGTCTTCCAAAAAACATAACATATTTGTTAAGCATGACCTCGCTTTAAAAAAACCATGTTGAGATGGGTTTATCAAGTTTTGTTTAACAAGAAAATCCACCATGTGATCTTTAATTAGTCTTTCTAATAATTTACAAATCACTGATGTTAAACTCACTGGTCTATAGTTCTCTGACTTGTTTCTCGAACCTTTTTTGAATAACGGTATAATGTTTGCTTCTTTCCATTCTAAAGGAACCACTCCCTCTTCTAATGACAAGTTGAAAACTGTTGCAAGTGGTATGCTAATTTGTTCTACAATTTAACGGATTCCCGTCCGACTGAATTAGCGGTACCGTCTGTTGACATCCCTAACAGTATAAATCACACACTTGTTGCTTTGCACCCGCTTTGAAAATTACCAAATGTTCATTGCTTTTTATGTGGAAAATCTGCGAAGCAACACCTTGCCCAAAAGCGATTCGGTGACACAGATGGGATCGGTTAACGGAGACTACCGGAAACGATAATGGTTCGTATATGTTAGGACGGAAGCGAGAGTCGAGCACGAATGTCACTGCGATTTTGGAATAAGTGTGACATTTTAATTAGCAATAATGTCGAAGAAAGCCGAGATAAAGGAAGAGACGAAGAAACAACTTCGGGCACTGCTGCTGTCGGCCCCAAAAGGGTTGAGTGGGCGCGACATACAAAATGACTTCAAGTGTATGATGGGCAAGACATTGCCGTTCCGCGAACTTGGGTACTCGACGGCTGAAGACTTATTCCGAGACTTGCCCGACGTTGTTAGAGTGACATGGGTAGGAGGGGAGGTTATACTGCGTGGCATTTCAGATAGAACTACACAGCATATTGAACGATTAGTTTCCCGTCAGAAAGTTTCAACAAAACGCCGCGGTACATCGAAAAGAGGCGCACCTCCGCGCAGATACCCCGCCCCACGATCAAACAGACCTACAGTGCCACCTCCCACAGTATCAGCATTCAATAGGGGGCAGATCAGGTCATTGCTCCTGTCTTATCCGAATGGTCTTCCGGCAGTCCACTTTGAAAAAGCATATGCGAGACGTTTTGGAAACCATATAGACTGTGCAAAAATGGGCTTTAAGAACTTGCTCGAACTCATAAAGAGCCTGTCTGATATTGTGACAATTGAGGAATCTGTGCGAATGGGATATATGCTGCATGGTAGGCCACCAACACAGCGACAATACAGCGGAGGTGCGTAATTTGTAAAGTAACCAAATGCTGTCTCACACCAGTGTAACAAAAGTTACTGCCAATTGTTAGGTTTGATACAAATACGTTACGTGTAAAAAATACAAGAAACTGGAGAGTAGTCGGGGAAAACAGGAAAGAAAATATAAATATTTGATTTAATTTACCTAAGAAGAAATTTGGGTTAACTTTTGAATATTTCAATCAATGAGATGAGGCCAAAACATTTAGAAGTTAGCACAAATTTCCTGTGTTATAAATTATGTTTAATGACGCAATCTAAGAAAACAGAAGTTTGATATATTCAAGGAAAATTCTGTACATTTGAAGTACTAGTTTTGGTATTTAACAATACTGCACATATTTATGTGTAATCTGTCTGGTCTCTTAGGGTAGATTCCAGAAGTTGTGCTGCTTTCAGATCGACCTGGTGAGTTTCAAGAAAGACGGCTGGTTGAGCAGGTTTGCACTCTGCCAAGACCTGCACCAAGTAATAATATCAGCAATGATAGCGGTGTTAGTGATGGACTCAAAAGGGCAATCCAGAAGGTATGACTGGATTGTTGTGTGTGGTAACATGCAGGGATAAGTTACATGTATTAGGTCAGTTCTAATTACATTGTCTAAAATTTGAGAATTCAAATTATACCTCAAAATACCAATTCCAAAGTACTAATTCTTATTAAATCTGTATTGGAATAGCTGTGTGTGCACAGACCAACCACCGACAGACCCAGTGTGGACAAATTTAATATTTTATAGCTATAACAACTGTAATTTTCCTTTCAAAGTTTGAGTACATTTTAAAGATAGAATTTGAAGTTATATTTTTAACTTGATTGTTCTCTATCTTCCCACAAAAGTATATAACCAATCATGTAATTGGTGCAAGGTACAGGATATTCACTTAATGTACTGTTTTATTTAAAAGCTTTTCACTAAATAAAATATAAAAAAGCATAAATTTGTCTGTGACATTTGTTGTGTAAATATTCATTTGGCTTTAGGTTCTGTCCAGAAAACCGCTTGGTATCCGTGCTGCGCTCTTTCCAAAGGAATTCAAGGTATGGAGGTTCACACCTAGATGAATACGCTTCTTTTATGTCATTGTTATTATAACTGCTATGCATATAATGGCTATTAACTATATTTCTTTTTCATTTATGGTTGCATTGCCGTAAAAACGATATGTCAGATATCTTCTTTTTAGTAGCAACAATCTGTATATGATCATAAAAATAAATTGGCAGAAATCTGAGCTGGGGTGATTATTCCACAAACGCAATAAATTACCTTTACGCGACATTTTTGAGTACAGTTACCAGTTTGATTACTTAGAAAATAACTCGGTCATCATCAACATTGTTTACAGTGATTTTTGATTACCATGTACACTCACTGAAGTTGGGACCTGGGCAACATAAACATGCAAACACATTGTAATCATGATTATAATAATAATTTATTACTTTGGCAGTTAATCAAGTGCAATTTCTGTCTTTTTGGCTAGCATAATTAAGTACAAAGTTCTATGATTACTCAAAATTGTCAATGATTATACACAATTACCGAGTACAGTTGCTCCATCTCTGATAGAAATCTGACTGAATGATGCTGTAATGAAGGTTTTCTTATAGAAATAAATAAAATAATAAAATGATTTCTTTGGCACCAGTATTCCGAAAAAAATCCGAGGTCAGTGACACAACAAAACTTTAGGGTTAGAATTATAAGATAAGTTGTTGTTTATTGTCCCCATAGGGAATTTTACTCTGTGTGGTCGACATTCATAAACAACAGTGCCATATGTAATTGTAAAAGGTTAATACAGTAAAATATTTACATACAGAAGAAATGAATTCAATCACAGAGAGAGTACATCAAATATTCGTCAATATATAATGCCATAAAGTTACTTCAATAAAATAGTAAACTGCAATTCCAACATATCGGATCTGGAAAACACACATTACAATTAAACATAATAAGATGTCAAACCCTACTGCAAAGTCACGAGCTGCCAAACCCTACCTTAAAGTCATGAGCTGTCAAACCCTACCTTAAAGTCATGAGCTGTCAAACCCTACCTTAAAGTCATGAGCTGCCAAACCCTACTGCAAGGCCATGAGCTGCCAAACCCTACCTTAAAGTCATGAGCTGTCAAACCCTACCTTAAAGTCATGAGCTGTCAAACCCTACCTTAAAGTCACGAGCTGCCAAACCCTACCTTAAAGTCACGAGCTGCCAAACCCTACCTTAAAGTCATGAGCTGTCAAACCCTACCTTAAAGTCATGAGCTGCCAAACCCTACCTTAAAGTCACGAGCTGCCAAACCCTACCTTAAAGTCATGAGCTGTCAAACCCTACCTTAAAGTCATGAGCTGCCAAACCCTACATTAAAGTCATGAGCTGCAAAACCCTACCTTAAAGTCATGAGCTGTCAAACCCTACCTTAAAGTCACGAGCTGCCAAACCCTACCTTAAAGTCATGAGCTGTCAAACCCTACCTTAAAGTCACGAGCTGCCAAACCCTACCTTAAAGTCACGAGCTGCCAAACTCTACCTTAGTCATGAGCTGTCAAACCCTACCTTAAAGTCATGAGCTGCCAAACCCTACCTTAAAGTCACGAGCTGCCAAACCCTACCTTAAAGTCATGAGCTGTCAAACCCTACCTTAAAGTCATGAGCTGCCAAACCCTACATTAAAGTCATGAGCTGCAAAACCCTACCTTAAAGTCATGAGCTGTCAAACCCTACCTTAAAGTCACGAGCTGCCAAACCCTACCTTAAAGTCATGAGCTGTCAAACCCTACCTTAAAGTCACGAGCTGCCAAACCCTACCTTAAAGTCACGAGCTGCCAAACCCTACCTTAAAGTCATGAGCTGTCAAACCCTACCTTAAAGTCATGAGCTGCCAAACCCTACCTTAAAGTCACGAGCTGCCAAACCCTACCTTAAAGTCATGAGCTGTCAAACCCTACCTTAAAGTCATGAGCTGCCAAACCCTACATTAAAGTCATGAGCTGCAAAACCCTACCTTAAAGTCATGAGCTGTCAAACCCTACCTTAAAGTCACGAGCTGCCAAACCCTACCTTAAAGTCATGAGCTGTCAAACCCTACCTTAAAGTCACGAGCTGCCAAACCCTACCTTAAAGTCACGAGCTGCCAAACTCTACCTTAGTCATGAGCTGTCAAACCCTACCTTAAAGTCATGAGCTGCCAAACCCTACCTTAAAGTCACGAGCTGCCAAACCCTACCTTAAAGTCACGAGCTGTCAAACCCTACCTTAAAGTCATGAGCTGTCAAACCCTACCTTAAAGTCATGAGCTGCCAAACCCTACTGCAAGGCCATGAGCTGTCAAACCCTAGTGCAAAGCCATGAGCTGTCAAACTCTACTGCAAAGCCATGAGCTGTCAAACCCTACTGCAAAGTCATGAGCAGTCAAACCCTACTACAAAGTCATGAGCAGTCTGACCCTACTACAAAGTCATGAGCAGTCTGACCCTACTACAAAGTCATGAGCAGTCTGACCCTACTACAAAGTCATGAGCAGTCTGACCCTACTACAATGTCGTGAGCAATCAAACCCTACTATAAAGTCATGTGCAGTCAAACCCCACTGTGAAGTCATGAGCAGTCAAACCGTACTGCAAAGTCATGAGCAGTCAAACCCACTACAAAGTCATGAGCTGCCAAACCCTACTGCAAAGCCATGAGCTGTCAAACCCTACCTCAAAGTCATGAGCTGTCAAACCCTTCTGCAAACTTGCAAAGTCATGTTCAGTTTGTCCCTATTACAAAGTCATGAGCAATCAAACCCTTCTATAAAGTCATGTGCAGTAAAAAACCCACTGCGAAGTCATGAGCAGTCAAACCTTCCTGCAAAGTCATGAGCAGTCAAACCATACTGCAAAGTCACGAGCAGTCAAACCCTACTGCAAAGTCAGGAGCAGTCAAACCATACTGCAAAGTCACGAGCAGTCAAACCATACTGCAAAGTCATGAGCAGTCAAACCCTACTGCAAAGTCATCAGCAGTCAAACCATACTGCAAAGTCACGAGCAGTCAAACCATACTGCAAAGTCACGAGCAGTCAAACCATACTGCAAAGTCACGAGCAGTCAAACCATACTGCAAAGTCATGAGCAGTCAAACCATACTGCAAAGTCATGAGCAGTCAAACCATACTGCAAAGTCATGAGCAGTCAAACCCTACTGCAAAGCTGAAGATGTTCTAGTGATGCATGTACACCGTCGTGTCTAGCTTGTGATGCATGTACACCGTCGTGTCTGTAGCTTGTGACGGGTCGGGAGCTGCCTGTGAAGGAACTGGGCTACCTGAGTGTCATAGAGATGATGGACTCACTCTCTGACATCGTCTGCATCGAGCGACCCTCCCCCAGTGACTGGCTGCTCTTTGATGCCCGACTCTACCAAGTGAAATATGCAAGGACAGGTCAGTGATTACAGGCTTATTCGTTCTACAGATTTGTCTTTTTTTAGATTTGAGGTGCTCAAATAAGTACCCGCACTGCGGGTCAGACAGATTTTGAAATTCCCAGGAAAAATCTGGAGTAATAATTGCTATACATGAGTGCTTAAATTAGCATTATGATGCCTATTTCTGCATTGTGAGTATAACTGGCATGCTTTTCCTGATGGTAAAGTGGTATTTTAACAGTTTAATAAAGCTTATTAGATTGGTCAGTTAATTCATCATTCGTTAACATTTGTATTTCTCAAATGTATTTGAAATTATTAAATGCTCCGTATTTGCATTTGATAAAAAGATACATTTATCGGATAAATGTATCTTTTTATCAAATGCACATACAGAGCATTTAAGTGATAAATTTTATCCCTGAAATATTTCAGTAAGATTGAAGCATGCACACATGGCATAAATCATCTGCTACCATACAAAAGGCATATCAGTTACGATAAAACATGTACCCATTGCCAGTAACTCGAATGAACAGATATCAAAACTCCTTGGGTATTATACAACTGGCAATAAATACTGAAAGACGAAAACAAGACTGTATTATGCTTCAGTGTATTGTTTTACCGACTGTATAACATGAGTCAGACTCGACTGAGTTGCTGATAAAACCTGTTTATGTTATAAATATAACAAATAAATAATAATTTATCATTTGCTGTTTGCCAGATGTTGCGGGGGGTGGTTCTGTCCAGTCTGTGCCGACATCCACTGCCCCTCCAATGGACATCTTCTTCAAGGAGATGGTCAGGCAGGTTGTGGAAGCTTACCCTCGGGGCCTCGACTCTTATCAACTCACTGACGCCTTTGAGGTACGAATCCATCCTTTAAAACACACACCTATTTGTTATTGCACACAGAAGCAGCTGCTGCTTCATTTTAACATAATTTATTGTTTTTTAGTCATTCTTGTTTAGTTTAATGCTAATTGAAATTGTTTTATATACTAGATATTATAATATTGTTATATGTTGATATTTATCTTGTGTTAATAATTTATTTATTGTAACAAACTAAATTGCGTTAACCTTCTGATGTTAATATTACTATAATATCTTAAGTTATTTATTCTTGTTTAAATTTTTAAAATTTTGACTGTTCATGTAGTAGATTTATGTACAGGGCTGTGAACATTTATGGATATAACACTTGGTAAAATAAATACTATTCTGTACTTCCACCCAAGACATTCACCAGGGTAATTAAATTAGTCATATGATGCTTGCATTGTGATAGTTAAGGTATCAGGCTGTAACGTAAAGATCAGTCTTTTCCCAACCAGACCTGGGTTCAATTCACTGTTATCAATTCCATTTCAATTCCAATTCATATGTATCTACCAAAGATCAATTCAAATTCAATTCAATTCATTTTCATTCAATTCAAATTCAGTTATAATTCAAATTTGCAACATTACCAAACAGTAATGCTGTTTAATTAAGCATAATCCAGGAAGTCCATAATAAAATGCCTGCTTTGTTCTCCGAAGAGACAGTGTGCTAAGTAGGCCTTGTGTCAAGTACTGCAGTCTGAATGTTTTGAAGGGTTATGTTGACTCAAGTCAGACAACCTGCACCAGTATAGTATGGTACCACCTTGCAGCCTGGCTAAGCCGCTAAGGAACAAAGGGGATGCTGAGCTCTGGCCATTGGCAATTGCTACTGGTAATTCACCCCCTCAGCAAACAGTAAATATTGCTTGGCTAGTATTATACTGTGCAGTAGGTCTATGGTGATTTTAGCAGTAATGACATTGTTTGATATTTGATATCATGTATACCAATACTGTTTGTGTTATGTGCCTAAATATGGGCTCTGTCAACCTGAGGTACAGGAGACTAATATGGGCTCAGTCACAGGCCTGGCTTGGGATGTCGAGCCCACATTTCTCTCTTATC
Source organism: Escarpia spicata (assembly GCA_963995525.1). Classification (NCBI taxonomy): domain Eukaryota; kingdom Metazoa; phylum Annelida; class Polychaeta; order Sabellida; family Siboglinidae; genus Escarpia; species Escarpia spicata. The sequence continues at coordinate 11,895,822 of OZ023217.1, forward strand.
ACGTTAATAAATAAACGTAATTCATTTGACCTTTTTTCATCACTATATTGGACTTTGTGTTGTTGCTTGCATAAACAGTAATGTTGGTTTCTGGTGGTCAATTAGCATTTAGCAGCTGTCACATGCTGTTACTAAAATTGGGGGACATGGAACTGAAAGAGCAGAGAACTGCTAGACAAAGAATTGCAGCCCTGGTTTTATCTAGTGACAGATCCTTTCATGCTGTTTTATTTTGGTCTTCGACCAAAAAGACACAAACAAAAATGTGACAGTTTAACATATATTTTGCAGTTTATACGTGTCAATTTATAAAGAAAAATGTCAAATTTATTTTCTGTTTTGATCAATTCATACAATTAGTCTTACTTTGTGGGATTCAATTCAAATTCATTCTGTTTTGATTTTATTCAATTCCAATTGAATTCAAATTTAATTGTGTGTGTGTGTGTGTGTGTGTGTGTGTGTGTGTGTGTGTGTGTGTGTGTGTGTGTGTGTGTGTGTGTGTGTGTGTGTGTGTGTGTGTGTGTGTGTGTGTGTGTGTGTGTGTGTGTGTGTGTGTGTGTGTGTGTGTGTGTGTGTGTGTAATCCCTGTTTACTCTGTTGTCTCCCCATTTACTGTCTTTTTCCTCCCTGTTTTGACCCTTAAATTACCTGTTTAACTGTACATAATCATCTGTGTAGTTTCTTTTCAGCATCTCACTGATGAACCATTGAACACGATGAAGCACGGCTTTTTGTCCCTTGATGCGCTGATCGCTCAACTGAATGACGTGTTGGTCATTGAACACACACATGAAGGTAATAACTGCTCAGAAGTAACATCATACAATCCTAATTCCTTTAGCTTAAATATGGTGCATTCTGATGTATGTTTTAACCTTTTACTCTTGAATATAGAAGGGGAAGATATGAAACAACAAAACACTACTTGTAAATGTAGTAATCATGATTGATAAAAGTCAGTAATCATGATTGCTTCATCATTTTGAGGTGTGGTTTCCACTTTACCACTGGTACTCAGATGAGATGTAGTTTCCACTTGATCACTGGTACTTGGTTGTGGTGATGTTTTTTTTGCCCTAACTCTAGGCCTTGTTACCGTAAAAGGTAAGTTCCTATATAGTGCAGTATCCTGTCCGCAGGACTGCTCAAAGCACTTCACACTTTACTCCCTGGCAGACCTGTTCAATCGAACACCATCTCGACTTCTCTGGGAAGCATCCAATGGTATCATCTGAAGACTCTTTCATCATCACCTTTAAATTAAATTTAATCTCAATTTGTGTCCTTTTTTATAAAACAGTATAAGTTGTTTAGTGTATCAATTTTCTGTGCAAATATATCATCGTCTAGCCCAAGTTATTGATAACCCATTAGTATACACGGTTTTGGGCAATAGGCATCTTTTATGAGATGTGAACTTTGATGGTTTATATTCGTAAGTACTTCACTTAAATAAACTTTCCCAAAAGTTTGTTTGCACAACTTTGTCGGAATATGTATTATATATTTAGCACAAAGATATCTTACGAATCACATTCCTTATTTTGCAAAAAAAAAACCGTCATAGAACATTAGTTGAATAGATTTGTGGGCACTTGTGTCGAATCTGGACCCACCTCGATTTTGCCGTTATAACTTGAGTGTTGTCTAACTTCGATACCTCAGTGAGATAGGTCCATCATTCAACAGTATCCTGGGCATACAGTACATACCTTTAAGAATGTTGCATCTTACGTCCATTTGAGGCGTAAATAGCGCCCCGATTTGTATCAACATACGCTGCTATATTGCTCAATTTACGCATGCTGTGCGGTAACGCACAGCCGTAGCGGCACAGACAGGGTCGCTATTTGGGCTTCAAAAGGGTCCGGACTCGATACAAGTGCCAACTAGTGAATAAGATGCACGGCTTTTATTTGAGCTTCGAAAGGGTCCGTATTCGACACAAATGCCGACTACTGTCGTGATGTAGACCCGTATAGTGTCACCAGCCTGCACGGTTTTTACTCCCACCACCGTCATGAACCACAACTTCAACATCAGCTGCACCAGCATTCTTGATTTAACGTGGGCACATACTATAATAGTAAAACTGAGCACAAATGATACCTTAGTTCAGCTACCGTTTTCTTTGTTTTTTTCTCTGAGTTCCACTTGTCTCCCAAACCCAATTACCGTTTGGGTGCCATGTTACATGAATGTCTAGATTTCTAGCATGTCGAAACACCGCGGGAATATTCTGTGATTGGACAACTAACAAGTGATGTCATCCATGTTGTCCAATGGAGTTAATTCCAAAAGGTAAATCCTAACCGACCCACATCATCGTAAAGACGACTAAATGATGTTGCTAAAAATCTGCGATTTTGCAGGAATATAAGTGACTTTGTGGTGTCATTTCGCGCCGCTCGCTGATGCTGAATATATCGCAAAAGAACGAATAAAATGGGTGCAGGAAATAGCTACGAGGCGGCAATTTCAGCATATTTTGGGCAAGGCGGCACAGAAAAATGGCGAGGCGGCCCGCCTCGTTTGTCATATACCAGGGGAAACACTGGATATCAACTTCACAATGTTGAAGTTCTTTACCAATGCCAGATGACATGTGGATCAGGAAAGTGTCGGCAATTCCAAGTTGTAAAATCTTGATTGACCACCTGTGTTTGATATATGTCAGTTGTGTAGCAATGAAATGTATCCATTCTTATGTGTTTACACATGTAATAGCAATTGCTGTGATTGGCTGGTATGTTTTTTGTTGTTCTCTTCTTTCCACGTATGAAGGTGGCCTCGTTACTAGTCTTCAATTTTGTTTCTTTTCTTCCACCTCACTGTTCTTGCACTGCCGACTCCACCAACCGTCTCCACCCTCCTCCGCCACTTTCACCATACATTCCACCATGCTTGTTAATGTGTCTGTCTGAGTACTCTTAAAGCCTGTCTGCAGGTAGTTTTTTTTTTATTTGCATCTGTGACAGGTATATCTGAATATGTGTACATGTGTTTTATGTATGTCTTGTTGTTTAGGTCGTACTGTCCTACATGCTCGGGACGTCAGCTCCAGTCACAGACCAAACATACTGAAGCGACAGCCGGAAGACCTTCGGGTAGGTCCCAACAGTAAGTCCCTGTACAGTAGGACCACGTACAATAGGACCCACAAAGTAGGTCATACAAAATAGGTCCCCATACAGTAAGTCCCTGTACAGTAGGTCCCCACAAAGTAGGTCCTCACAAAATAGGTCCCCATATAGTAGGTCCCCGTACAGTTGGTTCCTACAAAGTAGGTCCCCACAAAGTAGGTCCTCACAAAGTGGTCTCCACAAAGTAGGTCCCCAAAAGTTGGTTCTCACAAAGTAGGTCCCTGTACAGTAGGTCCCACATACAGTAGGTCTCCACAAAATAGGTCCCCATACAGTAGGACCATGTACAGTAGGATCACGTACAGTAGGTCCCCACAAAGTTGGTCCGCACAAAGTTGGTGCCCACAAAGTTGGTGCCTACAAAATTGGTCTCCACAAAGTTGGCCCCCACGAAGTTGGTCCCCACGAAGTTGGTCCCCATAAAGTAGGTCCCCACAAAGATGGTTCTCACAAAGTAGGTCCCTGTGCAGTAGGTCCCCACAAAGTAGGTCCCCATACAGTAGGACTATGTACAGTAGGTTCCCACACAGTAGGTCCCCACAAAGTTGGTCCCCACAAAGTTGGTCCCTACAAAGTTGGTCCCCACAAAGTAGGTCCCCCACAAAGTAGTCCACGCAAAAATGGTCCCCATAAGTAGGACCCTACAAAGTAGGTCCCCACAAATTAGGTCCATTAACTAGTTCCCCACAAAGTAGTGCCCATAAAGTAGGGCCCCACAGAATAGGTCCCCACAAATTAAGTCCCTACAACGTTGAATGTGTTATATTTTGTATATCTGTAGTTTACGTTTTACTCAAGCCTGTGTATTTGATAAAATTTGCCAACTTCAGCAACTTGTATTTGGTGTATTTACCTGCTTGAACATTTTAGGATCTTAAAGGGGCCCTGTATAGATTGTGCTATTCCACTATTTATAGAACAGTCTCGTGCAGATGATGTTTGCCGTCGTTAGTTCTCAGGAACACAAGACAAGCGTGCGCTGCATCTAGTGATTGTGTTGTTGATAAGGATTTATTTAATGTTGTTAGCTTGCAACAGTATATGTCATAAATAAATCTTTATCAACAACACAATCACTAGATTCAGCCCACGCTTGTCTTGTGTTCTTGAGAACTAATGACTGGCAAACATATCGCCTGCACGAGACTGTTCTATAAAAAGCTGCAGACGCCAAGCGCCGGCCGACAAAATACTTCTGCCATGGAATAGCGCAATTTACAGAGGGCCCCTTTAAGTATTTGTAAATGTATACCCACCTAACCTAATCCACTTCTTCACTTTTTATTGTAAAAATGTCAACATATTCTGAAAAGAACTAAATTCTTGTTTGACATTGCATTCCCATCCTAAATCGTTGGCAGTGCCTTGCTCTAGTAATAACTCTTGTGCGTCCTTGTTCATGATTTTGCCTAATAATTCTTGGTTCTTACGCCTCTAAGCTCGGATTCCTGAGGATATAAATGCTATTTAAGTCTTATTATTATTTATTTCACCAGTCTATTGCACATGCCTCTTGACCCGGCCCTTAGCCAGAAATTATTTTTTGCCGGTCTTGAATTAATCAAAAGTGTGCCTTTTAGCACGTGAACAGCTTGAGTGGAAGCCATTAATGTCAATCACAGTCATTATTGTAAAGTTGAATTTTTGTCTAAATTACACCCATCTTATCAGTTGTAATTACCCGTCTTGGCCAGTTATCTGCCAGTCTTGAAGACGGGTCTCCGGCTAAGCCCCGGACCATGTTGTCGGTTGCAGGTGTCAGCAGAGGTCCAAGTGAACCGAGGACGCAGGGGTTTACCTGCCGACACTGTGGGTCCTGGCATCAGTTACACGCCCCAGTCTATACAGCATGGTGTCGGCAATGTCGAGGTGTATGTGTCAAACGTCATCAATCCAAGTCACTTCTGGCTGCAGCTGAGAGGCAGCGACACGACAAAGGCACTCGAAGAACTCATGGACCAGCTCGAGTAGGTGGCTGCGTCATCAGTGTCGGTGTGCTGTCATCAGTGTCATTGTTGTGTCATTAATGTCAGTGTTGTGTCATCATGTGATCAACTTGATAATGATGTTGTAAACATTGTTATTGTGTCATCACATGATCAATATTGTCATTGTGTTATGTGATCAGTATTGTCATTGAGTCATCACATGATCAAAATTGTCATTTTGTCACTGTCATCACATGATTAATATTATCACAGTACCATCACATGATCAACATTGATGTGATTAACATTGTTACTGTCATCACGTGATCAGCATTGTCATCGTGTCATCGCATGAGCAATATTATCATTGTTTCACCATACCATCAACATTACCATTGCATCACTATCAATTAACATTACCATTTCCCCCATGTGGCTAACATTACCACTATCTTGTGCTAATGAAACTAATTTATTGTTGTACAAATCAGGTACATGTACTGTAGACAGGTCTTTGTGTGGATGCAGGTACACGTACTGTAGACAGGTCTTTGTGTGGATGCAGGCACACGCACTGTAGACAGGTCTTTGTGTGGATGCAGGCACACGTACTGTAGACAGGTCTTTGTGTGGATGCAGGCACACGTACTTTAGACAGGTCTTTGTGTGGATGCAGGTACACGTACTGTAGACAGGTCTTTGTGTGGATGCAGGTACACGTACTGTAGACAGGTCTTTGTGTGGATGCAGGTACACGTACTGTAAATAGGTCTTTGTGTGGATGCAGGTATATGTACTGTAGACAGGTCTTTGTGTGGATGTAGGCACACGTACTGTAGACAGGTCTTTGTGTGGATGCAGGCACACGCACTGTAGACAGGTCTTTGTGTGGATGTAGGCACACGTACTGTAGACAGGTCTTTGTGTGGATGCAGGCACACGCACTGTAGACAGGTCTTTGTGTGGATGCAGGCACACGCACTGTAGACAGGTCTTTGTGTGGATGCAGGCACACGTACTGTAGACAGGTCTTTGTGTGGATGCAGGCACACGTACTTTAGACAGGTCTTTGTGTGGATGCAGGTACACGTACTGTAGACAGGTCTTTGTGTGGATGTAGGCACACGCACTGTAGACAGGTCTTTGTGTGGATGCAGGCACACGCTCTGTAGACAGGTCTTTGTGTGGATGCAGGTACACGCACTGTAGACAGGTCTTTGTGTGGATGCAGGCACACGCACTGTAGACAGGTCTTTGTGTGGATGCAGGTACACATACTGTAGACAGGTCTTTGTGTGGATGCAGGTACATGTACTGTAGACAGGTCTTTGTGTGGATGCAGGTACTCGTACTGTAGACAGGTCTTTGTGTGGATGCAGGTACACGTACTGTAGACAGGTCTTTGTGTGGATGCAGGTACATGTACTGTAGACAGGTCTTTGTGTGGATGCAGGCACACGTACTTTAGACAGGTCTTTGTGTGGATGCAGGTACACATACTGTAGACAGGTCTTTGTGTGGATGCAGGTACTCGTACTTTAGACAGGTCTTTGTGTGGATGCAGGTACACGTACTGTAGACAGGTCTTTGTGTGGATGCAGGTACTCGTACTTTAGACAGGTCTTTGTGTGGATGCAGGTACACGTACTGTAGACAGGTCTTTGTGTGGATGCAGGTACTCGTACTTTAGACAGGTCTTTGTGTGGATGCAGGTACACGTACTGTAGACAGGTCTTTGTGTGGATGCAGGTACTCGTACTTTAGACAGGTCTTTGTGTGGATGCAGGTACACGTACTGTAGACAGGTCTTTGTGTGGATGCAGGTACTCGTACTTTAGACAGGTCTTTGTGTGGATGCAGGTACACGTACTGTAGACAGGTCTTTGTGTGGATGCAGGTACACGTCTGTAGACAGGTCTTTGTGTGGATGCAGGTACTCGTACTGTAGACAGGTCTTTGTGTGGATGCAGGTACTCGTACTGTAGACAGGTCTTTGTGTGGATGCAGGTACACGTACTGTAGACAGGTCTTTGTGTGGATGCAGGTACTCGTACTTTAGACAGGTCTTTGTGTGGATGCAGGTACACGTACTGTAGACAGGTCTTTGTGTGGATGCAGGTACACGTACTGTAGACAGGTCTTTGTGTGGATGCAGGTACATGTACTGTAGACAGGTCTTTGTGTGGATGCAGGTACACGTACTGTAGACAGGTCTTTGTGTGGATGCAGGTACACGTACTGTAGACAGGTCTTTGTGTGGATGCAGGCACACGTACTTTAGACAGGTCTTTGTGTGGATGCAGGCACACGTACTTTAGACAGGTCTTTGTGTGGATGCAGGTACATGTACTGTAGACAGGTCTTTGTGTGGATGCAGGTACACGTACTGTAGACAGGTCTTTGTGTGGATGCAGGCACTCGTACTTTAGACAGGTCTTTGTGTGGATGCAGGCACACGTACTTTAGACAGGTCTTTGTGTGGATGCAGGTACACGTACTGTAGACAGGTCTTTGTGTGGATGCAGGCACTCGTACTTTAGACAGGTCTTTGTGTGGATGCAGGTACATGTACTGTAGACAGGTCTTTGTGTGGATGCAGGTACACGTACTGTAGACAGGTCTTTGTGTGGATGCAGGTACACGTACTGTAGACAGGTCTTTGTGTGGATGCAGGTACTCGTACTTTAGACAGGTCTTTGTGTGGATGTAGGTACATGTACTGTAGACAGGTCTTTGTGTGGATGCAGGTATACGTACTGTAGACAGGTCTTTGTGTGGATGTAGGTACATGTACTGTAGACAGGTCTTTGTGTGGATGCAGTTATACGTACTGTAGACAGGTCTTTGTGTGGATGTAGGTACATGTACTGTAGACAGGTCTTTGTGTGGATGCAGGTATACGTACTGTAGACAGGTCTTTGTGTGGATGCAGGTATACGTACTGTAGACAGGTCTTTGTGTGGATGTAGGTACATGTACTGTAGACAGGTCTTTGTGTGGATGCAGTTATACGTACTGTAGACAGGTCTTTGTGTGGATGTAGGTACATGTACTGTAGACAGGTCTTTGTGTGGATGCAGGTATACGTACTGTAGACAGGTCTTTGTGTGGATGCAGGTATACGTACTGTAGACAGGTCTTTGTGTGGATGTAGGTACATGTACTGTAGACAGGTCTTTGTGTGGATGCAGGTATACGTACTGCGGCCCTCAGAGTGAGGACTATGTGGTGCCAGACTCCCTCATCATGGTGGGACAAGTGTGTGTCGCTATCTACCCAGAGGACAACAACTGGCACCGCGTCACCATCACGGGCATACGAGACCTAGACTTTGTCGAGGTGAGTGCATCCTCTGGATGTTCGTCATGTTTAATAATGATTCTAATTTTGTGTTAGTTACATCAGAAGCCATAATGAGAAACTGCCTGTTTGCACTAGAAGTCATGATTGAGAAACCAAATGGTGTACTTGGAGTAATTATATCATCTTGCAAGAATTTGCATACTCTGGATGGCACCACATATACGCAGGCACAGAAGATGGTATTTGTAGTTTGCCAAGTTGCATGATTTATGCGATTGTTTCAATATATGTAAACCATCCCCAACTGATCGGTGGACAGTATACGTAAACCATCCCCAACTGATCGGTGGACAATATACGTAAACCATCCCCAACTGATCGGTGGACAGTATACGTAAACCATCCCCAACTGATCGGTGGACAGTATACGTAAACCATCCCCAACTGATCGGTGGACAATATACGTAAACCATCCCCAACTGATCGGTGGACAGTATACGTAAACCATCCCCAACTGATCGGTGGACAGTATACGTAAACCATCCCCAACTGATCGGTGGACAGTATACGTAAACCATCCCCAACTGATCGGTGGACAGTATACGTAAACCATCCCCAACTGATCGGTGGACAGTATACGTAAACCATCCCCAACTGATCGGTGCACGGTTTACGTAAACCATCCCCAACTGATCGGTGCACGGTTTACGTAAACCATCCCCAACTGATCGGTGGATGGTTTACGTAAACCATCCCCAACTGATCAGTGCACGGTTTACGTAAACCATCCCCAACTGATCAGTGGACGTAGCGTGGAAGAATCACAGAAGCTACATGTAATGTTGCAAGTAATCGTTTAACAATTACAACTGTTTCACAATTCCCAACCATAATCGAACTTCTGTACTGAGACTTGTAGCATGAGACTGTTTCATGTGCCTGTTGTGTGTCCCCTCACTTGTGTCTGTCTGTAGGTGTACTACGTCGATTATGGCAGCACCTGTAGTGTGTCCAAGCAGGCACTCCGACTTATCAGGTGAATATATATTTATATATGTGGCTGAGCATTTTTGTACCAAATGGTCATTGGTTGACTTGATATATTGTGAAGTGTCATAAATACGTGGATCAGATGCGATATAAGTATAATTTGTTACAACCTATTATTGACATGCAGTGATTGAATCATTGTCCCAAATAAAAACAGTCAATACTTACAAATTAGACATGTATTATGTTTAAACTGGGATTTATTCGCATGACGTTGAAATGAGTTTTAATTATTATGGGATATTATAAGTGTCTGAACAATTACGAGGCACATATAATTTGTCATCCAGATTGATCCTGTCTCGACGTAATATATTTAAAAAGTTGTTAGTGAACTCAGTTTGTTCTGCTTTGTCCTGTCATCAGATCATGCTACTTCACGTTGCCAGCCCAAGCAATTAAGGCTCGACTAGCAAACATACAGCCTGCTGATGGGGTAGGCTTTATTATGTGTCTGTAGAGTATTTGTTTCGGGACCAGAAGTTACCAGGTTCTAAGACCACATCATAAAACCTAGGTACAGCTGGTTGGCTCATGTAGCATTTTTATATCTTATATTATTGTATTCGTGGGTTATGTTCAAAGCTAAACTGTCCATGATAGAATTTAATATCCACATGAATTTTGCTAACCTATTTTACTAAGGATGTCTGCATTATAAAACAGTTTATGTCTCTGTATGCCCGCAGTTTTGCATGTAAGGAGCTGAAATTCAACATTTCAAAAAGCTGTACCAGAAGGTGCAGCCACAGAATTTTCTATGATATAAAGACAATAATGCAATCTTCAAATGTGTCGCGGGATGTACGCAACATACGAGTCATGGCCGTTTAAATTGTGAACATATCAAATCCACAGCTATTGATGTGCAATTAAAACCAGTTTAATATCATTGGAACAGTGATATCATGTTCTTTGTAGTGATATAAAATATGTCAAGGGTATTTGTTTATTTACTGGATTAATTGCTAGTAATGAAATGGCATATCAATGTTGCCTGTATTTGCTCCAGCATATAGCAGTGGGGACAGCCTATATTTTTATGCCAGTGTTGCTAAGCAACAAACACCACGCTGGCATTACATAGTAAAATTGTAGCTATCCATTGACATCTTATAATCAGTTTAATCTCGACACGGGTTTAACTAGAAATATTAACGGGCGCCTATTCTCCTTGTGTAATGCCAAGGTAACTCAGCTAGTTTTAACTGACTTGATAGTGTGTCTGGCTCGATATATTGTAAACTACGTCTGCGACAGACAACATGGAAGCCATCGCTGACAGGGAAGCTGCTGCAGCTTGTCAATGGCCGACCTCTGTGGGCCCTGACAGCACACATCAGCGAGGTAAATGTCATTCTATATATACACATTCACATGCACATGTTAATCAATCAATCGGTGTTTTATTTCCAAATGAACTATGCATCAAACTAATCGTGTCTGTGTTGTGGGTATGTTACGTTTTCATCCTAGACAGTGTGCATGTCGGCCGACAATATGCCCAATATTAAAGCCATCTAGGAGGAAATGTGCTAGCTCGTTTATAATTAAATAATTGATGGATCCGCTTTGTCACAGTTTGCATATGTCACAAATAAAATTTTGCACATGGTCTGCATCAAGAATTTCCATAAAATATGCGAAGGAATGTCCGAACACTCCACCTGTTGTGCATCCATTTTTTGTTGGCTTGGCGGACCTTTTGCTAGGTGACAGGTCACATGATGGACAGGTCAGGAATAATAATAATAGTGATACTTATTTTATATAGCGCCACATCCAGTGTAGTTCACAGCGCTTTACAAAGACACCTAGAAAATACAGGGTATGTTAAAAATATTATGTGTAATAAAAAACAATACATTACATCATATACAAAATTATGTATACTATATTGCTATGAAAGAATAATAATAATTAAGAAAATAATCCAAGGAATTCCTAAGTTTCGAACCATACACAGATATGGACAGTAACTTCAAATCCTAATAACTGAGTGACTATGCACCTGTTGCCATGCCAAACAGTACTGGGTAGTTTCCTTGTAATTGTGACTTTGTGTCGTCCCCAGGAGCAGGTGGTGTCTGTGTGTCTGTGTGACACGTCCGGGGACAAGGACCTCCACATCAATGACATGTTGGTGCAGGACGGATACGCCATTTACAGGCAGGACGACTACTACAGTCTCTCACCCCACCTCACTCACCCCCACACTGCAGTAAGTACCCCGAGTCATCTATTGCTTTTCTTCCTCCTTGTTCCTGAATTATTCCCATGCAGGGTGGGCCGGGTGGCTGCCACGTCACTTGATCTGTTCCATCCCTTGATGTGCCATTTCAACATGACACTCTGCTGTACCCACTTTTGGCTCTTCATCTCTGCCCTTTCAAAATCTCTCTTAATGTTATCTGTTTTATTTTTGGTCTTCCCCATCTCCAGCTGCTGTTGTACTCCACTAACATTTTTGTTTCAAAAGTGCAGTATGACAACTGCTTTTGCATGATCTATAGAGTGCCACTTGACATGCTTCCATACGTAGTAGGAACATCACCCCCATTTATTATCCCCAGACAAATTAGTGGGGCACTGTAGAATGTCAACATGTTGGTCGAGATAAATGGCATTTGTATCAACCTGCAACCAGTTCGAAACTTGGGCATTTCACCCGGGTGGATGTGAGAAAACCCACAAGGTTCTTCTGTGTCTTATCTATGCTGTAATAAGTGGGAGCATTTAACAAAAATAGTTCAACAAATAAACCAAATGCGGCGTGATGAATAGTTGTAAATTAAAATAGGACGTTTGTGAAAACAAATAAAATATATAACTTTGATAGATAGAATTCTTGAGAAAGTTCTCGGCACATATTGTGTTTCAGGAGCCTAGTAGCGCTGCAGACCCGCAGCGGCACGAAACCTCCCCACAGGAGGCACCACATGCAGGCACCGAATCCAGCCGGTAACAAACTTGATCTTAGTGTCTACAGTAGAACCTACTAATAGAGTCACCTTGCAATTAAGGTCACCCTGGCACAGTCCCAAGTTATTTTTGTAACAGTAAAGTATAGAAAATGAGTCCCGCTAATAGGGTCACCTTGCCATTCAGGTCACATTTATACAGTCGCAAGGGTGACCTTAATAGTGAGGGTGACCTTAATAGCGAGGTACCACTGTGCTTAGAAAAAATATTTCTGTTTCTGAATACTCAGTCAACCTTATTGAATGTAGCCAACTACAGAGGTTCTTATAACATGACAAGGAAAATACTTAATTTATTTTCAGCTCTGTACATGTCCAAGCATAAGAAAAAGCAGAAATTTGTTCCGCTTTTCCCAATTGCTAGCTGTTAAGGTTTGAGTGGCGGTTATCGTGTCAGTTGATTTCTTTACTTTTTCTTCATAAAACATTAGTAGGTGTTGGTATGAACATATCTACTATAAAATAAAAACATGGCATTAATGCCATGTCACCAGTCTGTCCTTTAAAAACTACTATTTTGTGTGTCTCAGTGAAATTCCCTTCAAATTCTTGGAAACTATAATGACGTTTCCGTAGAAACGATGACGTCAGTTTCATGCCAGCACAGATGTCCTCGAGTGTAAATTCGTTGCCATGAATGCATATCATATAGTCTGATTATTCTGATGCCAGTATCTTGTTTTATGAAGATTACATAATTGCATCGCGATATTAAATAACCAATGCTGGTGGTAGTCTTCTTGTTTTATGACCGAACGCCATTCCACACTCGACAACACCACCATTTGTCAGTAACCCGTAACCTATCTCGTGACATGGAAGGAAGCATTACTTAATGTAATTTTTGTTAACTGCAATAGTTACAAAGCTATAATTTGGCGTGCAGGCTGGACTTACATGTGTGCCAAATTGCATGGGATTGATTTATGATCGGTGAAGGGGTTGTGCCAAAAATGCACTTCAAGTTTTGGCTGTCTTTCAGTATTGTTGTAACATTTTTATGAAGCTGTAGCACGATTAATATGAATTTGTTCACAAAACAAACCTGTATGAATGTCAATAATATATTTATGTTTACAAACCGGCAAATTTTTCTTTCAGAGTATTTGTCAAAATTAAATAAAATGCCATTTTGTGGTGATTTTTTACATATTTTGTAATTGTCTTTATCATTAAAAACATGGAAATGTCAATAAGGCAAAATGGGACAGTCCGGCCAGATCTCTTTGGGGCCAGCTGTGACAGCCTGAGAACAGGATGCAAGACCAGGATATTTCACATGACCGGACGTGATCCTGGGTCAGTTACTTGATCATGTGACTGCGGCCACATGACCAGAATCCTGAGTCTGCATCCCTCTGGGTGTCAAGCCGAGACTGGACGTGATCCTGGGCCAGCTACTTAATCAATGGTCGTGTGACTGCGGCCACATGACCAGAATCCTGAGTCTGCATCCCTCTGGGTGTCAAGCCGAGACTGGACGTGATCCTGGGCCAGCTACTTGATCAATGGTCATGTGACTGCGGCCACATGACCAGAATCCTGGTTCTGAACCCATCTGGGTGTCAAGCCAACCCTTTAGAGATGCTGACCCTCCTATCATTTTACAAAGGTGGAGAAATGGGGCTGGTTGGTGGGTGACGTGCTTCCTTGTTCGTGCTAGAGACAAAGATGGCATCGAGCGTGGAAGTTGTTCTTCCTATAACCCTGGGCAAATGTAGATGATTGGGTATCTTGACTTCCCATGCCCCAGGGAATATGTTATGATTGGGCAGCTACCCCCTGCATAGAGGAGGTAGAGGAAGTTTCAGAGGGTGCCCATGTTGTGATTGGTTAGCCACCCCCTGCGGAGAGGAATGCTGTAATACGGCCTTCTGACCCTGCTGTGACTTGTTGTTGGTGAATGCCCCTTAGGTGGCCTCTTGACCCTGTAGTGACTTCTTGTTGTTATTCTGGCATAAACCCTGCACAGTGATAAACACTATGCCTCGATTTATGACAGAACAACACAACAACTCATTTGATAAATGCATCAAATTTGTATTATGGCAAAATGGGACAGTCCGGCCAAATCTCTTTGGGGCCAGCTGTGACAGCCTGAGAACAGGATGCAAGACCAGGATATTTCACATGACCGGACGTGATCCTGGATCAGTTACTTGATCATGTGACTGCGGCCACATGACCAGAATCCTGGGTCTGCATCCCTCTGGGTGTCAAGCCAAGCCAAAAAGAGGTGTTGAGACCGAATGTCCCAAGAGGTGTTGACACCGAATGCAGTTGTTGTGTTGTTCTGTCATAAATAACCTAGAAACATAATTCTTTTGGACTGGAGTATTGATTGGTGTCTTAGGCAGTCTGGGAAATTTTTTTTAGTCTATCTTCAAAACTTTTATTAGAAATGATTAATTCAAAACATGTCTGTGCCACCAGAACCGCCTTAACATTATTGAAACTATGGGCAACAGGCATGATGGTAGACAGCCACTAGAATGACAGGAGTTAACAAAGTTAATATTGTGTTGTTGTTGTTGTTACAAGTGTTAACTAAATTAATCTTGTTGTTTGTGCGTCTGCGTGACAGTGAGACAGCAGATTAAACAACAAGTGTTAACATGACAGTGAGAAATCAGCTGGAATGACAAGTCTTAACAAAGTTAATGTTGTGTTGTGTGTGCAGCCAAGCGTGACAATGTACAAAGTTAATGTTGTGTTGTTTGTGCGGCCAGGCATGACAATGTACAAAGTTAATGTTGTGTGTGCAGCAAGGCGTGACATTGTACAAAGTTAATGTTATGTTGTGTGTGGGGCCAGGCGTGACAGTGTACAAAGTTAATGTTATGGTGTGTGTGGGGCCAGGCGTGACAGTGTACAAAGTTAATGTTGTGCTGTGTGGTTGGCCAGGCATGACAGTTTACAAAGTTAATGTGTGTGCGGCTAGGCGTGACGTGTACAAAGTTAATGTTATGTTGTGTGTGCGGCCAGGCATGACAGTGAGACAGAGCACTCATCTGAGACTGGAGAGAGTGAGGAGAAACTAGACGAAGACCTCGTGCCGAGACATGTCAAGTTGTAAGTTTGATTTTAGGGTGATGTAAACTTGTCGTTTCTCAGGGTCTTGTTTCTGTTCACGTTAGTTAGAATAATCCTCAGTCAGATGTTATGAATGTCATTACATATGTTTATAAACTTAGGGTGATTCTAAAAAAGAGATAGTCAAGTTTATTTATTCTAGACAATTATAGATGTAACTTAAGCATTTCAATACATTACACATGTAGTGTTATAATAATGAAGCGTTTATCTGTCTCAAATAACTAACCAAAGACAAATGGTACAGATTCAAAGTAGATATATACAAAATTCTTCAAATTACTAAGATGAGAACAATATCTAAACATATACTCTTTAAATGATACATTTAAAAGTAAAATTAAGAGCAAATGAGACGGGAGACTCCAACTGAGATCCAAATTTGTCGCTGTTGTTGGAGCCACTCTGTCTTCACTTGTTAGAAACCTATTGAAACACTTTCTCTAATAACTATTATCCTATCATTACTCCAAACAAATTGCTGTGTTTACCAATTCTAGTGAATATACTCAATCATATTTCTAGGATACACATACTATTGGTTCCCAGGAGACAAACAACATCCATGAGTGAATTTTGTTACTTTCAGTGTGCAGCTGACAGATGACTACAACGTCCATCTGGTGAAGTTTGATGACAAACTACACATGCTCAGCGCTGAAGTGTCGGCATTACTCTGGCAGAAAGACATCCTCCACTCCATGGTACGTCCTCTCTGTCATTGGTTGTGTATCGGTGGTGCCATTACCTCATGCAGTATCAGTTGTGTCATTACCTCATGCAGTATCAGTTGTGTCATTACCTCATGCAGTATCGGCGGTGCCATTACCTCATGCAGTATCAGTTGTGTCATTACCTCATGCAGTATCGGCAGTTCCATTACCTCATGCAATATCGGCGGTTCCATTACCTCATGCAGTATCGGCGGTTCCATTACCTCATGCAGTATCGGCGGTTCCATTACCTCATGCAGTATCGGCGGTTCCATTACCTCATGCAGTATCGGCGGTTCCATTACCTCATGCAATATCGGCGGTTCCATTACCTCATGCAGTATCGGCGGTGCCATTACCTCATGCAGTATCGGCGGTTCCATTACCTCATGCAATATCGGCGGTGCCATTACCTCATGCAGTATCGGTTGTGCCATTACCTCATGCAGTATCGGCGGTTCCATTACCTCATGCAGTATCGGCGGTGCCATTACCTCATGCAGTATCGGCGGTGCCATTACCTCATGCAGTATCGGCGGTGCCATTACCTCATGCAGTATCGGCTGTGCCATTACCTCATGCAGTATCGGCGGTGCCATTACCTCATGCAGTATCGGCGGTGCCATTACCTCATGCAGTATCGGCGGTGCCATTACCTCATGCAGCTGTCTTATTACATCTATTCTAACAAGCCAAATGTGTATGAGTTCACTGAATCAGGTGTACTTTTCACAAGGTGGCTGGTCGCAATTGTAGCCATGGCAACTATGGAAACGTCCTGTAGCAAAGGGCAACTTCAATATAGTTACCAAACCAACAATTCACACAAGCCAGTGGCAGTGCATTTTCTAATAACCAGTCTGTGTGAAGAATGGCACTGAGATGATTGGAGAACAGGCTCAGATTAACTTCCGCGTTTCAACATGGAGATATGCGAGGGAGTACTGAGACTGGTGTAATCATCACCCCTCCAGCACATTATACAGTAGAAAGCAGACACTTTAGTCCCAGTGTGTGTGCGTGCGTGCGTGCGTGCGTGCGTGCGTGCGTGCGTGCGTGCGCGTGCGCGCGTGCGTATGTAGAAACAAACCATGCACATAACATATTAGTATTTTGAAATCAAGTTATTCTCCTGTCAAGGTTCTCAGTCACATGAGTGCTTGTTGCAGCTCTGGCAGAAGAAGATGTCAGTTCCTCGAGTGGTCCTTACAGACAAGGACCATTCAGAGATCTTTGAGGAATTGCTGGAGTGAGTAGTCACAGACACACAACAAACACTGCCAAGGGTTCTGTTGTGGTAGCCTGTGTATACAGTCACACACACCAGAGATTTCTGACATTTGTCATGTTATATTGTGAGTGTGCAATTTTAAAAAAAAATCAGAATATATTATGTTTTACGTGATATTTTACAAGTATTTTTGTCATATTTATTAATAAAGTACCTGCTATTTCAGAATTTATATTTGATCGCATTTCTAAGAACTACTTATTTTAATGAATTACATTAAATTTTCACTGCAAACCAACCTACAATTAATCTGTCTGATCATAATAATAACTATAAATGAAACAAACGCTAAGCAAAGTCCATGAATGTTCACACCCAACCTCAACGCAAGATGTTTGATGTTGAAGGTACGAAGCTGACGGAATGATGGATGGAAACGAAGTGAAAGCACAAGTGACCGTTTATGATTTGGCTGGGTAGGGGGCGCCACCACCTGTTTTCTGCAAAAAATACATTCGCAATTCATTTTTGTAAAGCAGGCCATGTTTAAAAAGTAACTTGACAATTGTCCAGAACAGATATCAGGAAACCGCATCAGTTAGATAATAAACTGATAAAAACAGTCCATAATTAAACACAATCTATTGTAAAATTTAAGGAGCTTTTTTCGAAATACAAAAAGAGGACATTATTTTTGTGACACACATTGTCCCGGCGGTGCATTCCGGCATCAACAGTTTTCAGTATACAAGATCACTGTTGAAGAGCGAAATCAAATTATGTATCCAGTACGTCATGGTTGGCCTACGTCACAATCAGAATTTTGCGTGTGAGTCTTTGCCAACAATGTTGAAAACGGTTATATACATAAATTGTATGGCTACTGCGGCGTGACGTCTCATAAATAAAACTTTCCTACATACAGTGGTCGCTTAGAAGACTTTGCCTTATGTTTTTGTCATAAAGAAACAGTTTGGGAACCAGAATTTCAACAAAATATATGATGGAATGTCCGAACGAACCACGTCTTCGGTATCCATTGTTGATGGCTTGAGCAATTTTGATTTTAATGAACAAAAGCAGGCTTATGAACTTGTAACAATGTTAGTAAAATTGCATTGTAGCGATTGTAAAAAGTAGAACATGTCTCTTGCAGTGTTCTGCAGATCCTCGACATCTTCGAGCATGAAAGTATCACGCTGAGAGAGGCATTGCAGCTCCACCTGGAACAGTTCTCTCCTGACAACCCCTACTGGAAGGTCAGAGTTCGCAGCGGATGACCTTTACTATAACGTAATATCTGATCTGTTGGCCACTAGTAGAAAGTCATGGTTTATTTGTTTGCTAATTGCTACTCGGTGAAACCTGCCTTTGTGGACACTTGCTTTGATGAAAACCAGACTACAATGGACACTTCTGAAAGTCCCAAACGACTTGTTTGTACTGTCCATAGTGGTAATCTGGCCATGACGGACATACAGCACGGTCCCAATGATGTCCGCTCTGGACAGGTTTTACTGTATTGCCTTCCGTTATTTGTTGTCTATTGTAGAGTGATTATGACGCAGTTGACATATTGTATTTTATTACTACAATCGAACCTTGCTTTATGGTCACCTGTGTAATACAGCCACCTCTCAATTAAGGTCACTCTAGGATAGTCACAAATTATTTTTGTAACAGTAAAGTATAGGAAATTAGTCCTGCTAATAGGATCACCTTGCTATTCAGGTCACTTGTCCAGTCCCGAGGTGACCTTAATAGTGAGGGTGACTTTAATAGTGAGGGTGACCTTAATAGTGAGGGCGACCTTAATAGTGAGGTTCCACTGTATTACTAATTTTTATTATGATTATTTCTGTCTCTCCAGGGGAAGGCGGACTCAGATGATGAAGATGATGGAGACGACTCAGAGTTGGGGGTGTCGGAGCTGGAGGTCGCCCTACAAGCCCTGCAGTTCAAGAGGTCAGTCACCCCCTCCCATATAGTATCATCAATACATGTGTAATTTTTGTGCATATTTAACAGTGGTCAGGAACTCTAGTCGTGTCTATCCAGTGTAACGTTGATATTTATGAGTAATAATTATTTTGTTTTTAATTAATTAAACATCTTGATACAGGTATTTATCATTGTGTTTTAAAATTGTTCAGATTTTATTATTTAGCTATCTACTTACATGATCTATCTATGTAAAGATAGATCACTTATCTATGCATCTATCATTTAGCGGTATTTACATTTGTCAAACAATAGTTTATGCAAGCAACAACATGGAGACAAATATAGATATGAAAAAGGCCAAATGGATGACGTTTGTTTATTATGGGTAACCTTTTTGGCACACAAATATTTAAATAAAAGAAATGTGGACTCTACAACCCAATGCCAGGCCTGTGACTGAGCCCATACTAGTCTCCTGAGCATCAGGCTGTTAGAGCCCACATTTCAACATATAAAGCAGCAGCGGTATTCCTAGAACAATTGGAAGGAATGACGTGTAATCACAGCAGAGCTTGTTATGTGTAGAGTTAATTTTAAAGCCAACATGATTAACTAAGCCAACATGATTAACTAAAAAGTGCCTTTCTGAATACCACGCTATCTGCTGCCAAAACACTAAATCTAAAATTATAATAATCCCAAATGTGGGGGTATTTCGCCACAGGTCACCGAACATGTGACCCCCCACATAAACAGTTCAGATTTTATTATTTAGCTATCTACTTACATGATCTATCTATGTAAAGATAGATCACTTATCTATGCATCTATCATTTTGCGGTATTTACATTTGTCAAACAATAATTTACATTATTTTTAGATTTTATGAATGTATTCAGACATCAAAAATATTGTTAGTTCGCTGTCTGAAAACAAAGAACAGAAAACAGATTAATTTTGTAGATTTTTAGGGTGTCTGAAAACATTCGGTAAATTATAATTATTTAATGGTTTTCTCCCATCAGGAAACGTATCATCCAGGAGATGTTGTCAGTCGAAGCCAGTCCTACATTTGTGGAGAAACTGGAGAATGTTGAGAAACAGCTGACAGACGTACGAGAGAAGATTCTAGAGGCTCAAGCCATCGAGAAGTCAGGTAACTCTAACAGAAAATGAGATAGTGCGCAGTGGTGTGTACGTCCACCTGGCATGCCAGCGCTCTCAGTTCAAAACCTAGACTGGTCAGGCATGATATTTTGTGTGAAAACTTGGCTCTTAACATTGGGGACTGTATATCCGTTGTGACTCGGAGATTACGTTAATGTCGGTCCTGTCTCAATTTTGGATGTAAAAGAAAGGCTGAGGGCAACAATAACCCTGGCAGTGACCACCCTCAGTGCCAGCATAGAAAGGTCGGTTTGGCGATAGTGTTCTGAAAAAGACAGACTAGTTGACCGAGACATCTTAAGACCATAACATTCTAACCATGATATGAACAGACTATTCAGTTACTAGAACGTTGCCGAGTGCTGGAAACAACTTGAACTCTTGAGTAGCATTGTATAGTTATGTTCAGGTTGGATATCGTGCATTTGTTAACCCTTTAGAGTGTAGTGTATATAAAATAGACTAAGTTTTAAAATGACCGTCTCATTTCCCAATTGTACCAAACAATCTAATCTCCCATGTAAGATACTCCCTAAGTCCCTCCTGCCACCCATGCCTACTTCCCAAGGATGACGTCATCTGAATTAACAAACTTTGACATGTGTGTGATGTTTGATGTAATCAGCAGGTGGCACTGGCAGCTGGTCGAGCAAGTTGTCCCCCGACGAAGAGATGATACAACATTGTGTAGGACAACAATACAAGAATTACACCTCCCACATGACAACCGCGGTATGTCTCACATCGTCAGATTATTCACTATATTGTTTAGACATTTGTAGCAGTCATTCTTCTTTTCTCATTAGAGTAGTACAACTTAACCAAATTAAGGATATTCGGTTTTGTCTTAGATGCACACAGCCTCACAAATACATATATGCATTTTGTTTTGTGCTCAATCCATGCACTCCAATTGTAGTCTAGTGTATTGTTACCGTCATTTCAGAAGCTTTTGACTGTTTGTAAGAGAATTTCCTGTTGCTGGATTAAGAAACCTTCATCACATATTTACTTTTTAAGTATCTGTTTTAATGAATTTGTAAAGCACCCTTGAGCAGTTTAGGCTGAAAATGGCACTATATAAATTGTCATATTATTATATTATTATACTTGGATTAGTTTCTGGAATAACTTGCTCACTTCACTAAGAACAACATAAACACTGCAAATACGTTTCAGGATAAATCTTTGGAGACGTGCCCCAAGTCAGGCAGTTCAAGCCCTGGGAAGAAGACCAACATGGTGGCCCCAATGCCAGCTGTCGCCACTGCACCCGCCTTGCAATCCTCTATCATGCCAACAGGAGATGCCACCAAGATGACGGGGGCAGGGTTTCCCATGATGGACTCTCTACTGCCTGACTCAATGGCGGCGTTGACCCCAAGCCAACAACAGATGCTTGCTCAATACCAGCTGCTGTTGTCGCAGATGACTGTTGTCACAAATGTGTTACCGACAGCAACGGGCGTACCAACCTTCAACTTTGGCCTGCCACAGTTAAACTTCAGGCTACCGCAGTCACAAATGCTGAGCAGCACGACGCTGCTGTGTAATACGACGATGCCGACATCTGTCACTAATTCACAATTGGGTGCGTCGTCGTTTGACCCGTCGGTGCTCGCCACGATGCCAGCACTCGATACAACCACGGTGCTGATCGGACAGGGCAGAGGTGGCGCCCTCCAGAGGAACATCAACATGGTGTCACCACCTGGTGGACTGCAGAAGCATAACTCGCCCGAGTGATGTTTCATCTTGCCGTGGATCGCTATTAGTCTCCGTTCATTTGTTTCTTTCTCCATATCCGCACAGAAAAGTGTGATTTTTATTGATGTTTGAGGCGGGAGTTTTGTTTTATACAGTGTTTGAACTGTTGTGTGATGAAATGAGACTGCTAGTTGTTGTCCTCTCCGTTTTGTGTGCGCAATTTGTCACAGCCACAAATGGTTATCTATCCATAATTTTAATGAAGCTGCATTTTATTGTGTCTTAAAATGGCATTTACAGTTGTCATTAGGGAAGGTGTGCTGTACCTCGTTTAATGTGGTCAATAGATGATTTGGCTTTCATTATGAACAGCTGCTGTTGGTGATTGATGAGGTAAATTTTGAATTTCTGGTGCATCCAGTTAATGCTACTGTGATAGTTTTGTTAATACTTGTTAATATAACTGTAAATTGTAGTCTTGCAGTAGGTAAGAAAATATGTATATAATTAAATGTTTTAAATAAATTTCATACAAAACATTCTGTGTCTATCAGCAATGCATTTACAACGTAGGCTAATTCTGTCTTTCCTTCACCCTCTCACTGTTAGCCAGATTTGAGACTATGACTACTCTGAAACTCGTTTGATAGGACTCCAGGTCAGTATGTCTTGTACAAGTGTGTTGCCGGTATTTCATGGTTTAAAACATATTACTCATTTGAATCCAATCATAGTGCCTAACCAACATTTCAAGTAGATAAAGTGCCAAAATAAGCAAAATATACCCCAAAATTGAAAAACTCCAGTCGTGGAGGAGCTCTCTTTTCTACACACACTCCCCTTGACGACTGAAGTTCAAGGCATGTGGTTTCTCTTAAGCAGATTTTCACGGCAAAGTGGGTATTAAGTTGAAAAAGGTTTGTACCATTTTGGGTTATACAGATTGTGATGTTTGAAATTATACCTTATTTGTTGAAATATCTTCAGTAGTTTTTGATCAAACATTTTGAGAAGAGGTAATTTTGAATCGTATTGTCCGTTGTTTTTAATCTGTAGGTTCGTAAGTGCTTGCATTTTATTAGTTTTGGATAGTTTGTCGAGGAAAGTAAACTGGATATTGAAATATGAGATTATAAGTCTGCATTTCTGCAAAAATCACCAGACACCTTTTTTTGGCTCGTGTCCAGAACAGGCCTGGGCAACTTAATGACCAAGTTGCTGGGTGGATGACATGTATCACGTGTCCATGTAGCACAAGGCTACTATAATACCAAACTTATACAGTGAATCATGTTTTATGGTCAGGTCATAACACGTGATTGGTACCTTCGTAATGTGTTGTGTGGGGCTTGGACGACTAGAGACCTCTAGACCTCACATATTTGTAAAGAAAGCACTCCAAATCCCCGCAGCGGTCATACCAACTTATGGGTGCAACTAGTTTTTGGCTTGTAACTTGTTTGACCTTTGTTTCCTAACATTGCAG
The DNA here is from genome assembly GCA_963995525.1 of Escarpia spicata. Lineage (NCBI taxonomy): Eukaryota > Metazoa > Annelida > Polychaeta > Sabellida > Siboglinidae > Escarpia > Escarpia spicata. The sequence continues at coordinate 11,919,571 of OZ023217.1, forward strand.
GTTGTGCTTATTTTAAAGATAATTTAATTCTGCAAGGGATGGTTCTAAATATACTAATCAATTTTAAACTAAAGGTGCGAAACACAATATGCTGTGTCTGGGTGGGTTTGCACAGAATGTCACGTCTGTAAAGTCTGTCGGTTGATATTTTTAAACTGCAAAAACTTTCAACACAAAGTCATATGACAAATACCCCACATAGCATGTACACTAACGAATACAATGACACATTGCGCAATTATCCAGAAGATCACACCAACTCTGTGTCGTCAAAGTTGTCGGATGGATACGGGTGATTGGAGAAGCGGGCTGATCGAACATTAGCGTTTGGGGTCTCGTGGGTTAATTGGGGAGATGTACAAGAACCTTGGAGAGTGATGTACCAAACACAACAGAGTTCCATTCTTAAAGGGAACCTATCTGTTCCATTGCTGGGATGGTAATCATTAGCAGGAAGTCCACTAACTGAATGTATGTTTCGCAGGTGAAACTGTCGAACACTGTTTTGGGCTTATTAAACGCAATTTGGCAGGCAGTATACCTTCAACAATATTCATTTTAGTATTAAGAAAAATATATTAAAATAACAAATGAGGAACAGACTGCCTTGCATTAACACACCTCCGTAACTACCTCCTAACATAGGAAGGTAGAGACTCGCAGAAAACTGACAAATGATATATAAATCAACATATTTATTCATATATATATATAGCTGTGCCCAGTTTCACATTGACAGACAGACAATATGTACTCGACAGAAACATGGATTTGGCATCTTACCTGGTACCTACATTGTAGATCGACGCGACCAGAGGCAGTCGCCAGTCAAATCCATCGATACATGCTTCCTACACAATAGTGTGTGGTCACTTTTAATTAAATTTGAAAGGTAACTGTACTAAGAAATTCTACCTGTTGCTAAATCGACCCTTACAAAACTGGTTTCGCGTCATAATTTTGATGTAATTCAATGATTTATCCATGTTCTGCCTGGCTACATCACAGAGCCTAGCGACTTGCCGTCTTCAACTTCCATAGTGTAGTTTCACTATCACTTTCCCAGCGAGATACAAAACGCTCTTGCGTTGTTCGTACTCCACAGAAGTACGACAAAACATCACCTACGATGTCTGACTGCGTCAAGTCTTGTAAATGACACTTGATAACTGTGCAAACATTTGTCAAGCAAGTAGAAAAATAGTCTATTCACAATATATTGTTAGCTTGAACTCAACAATGACACATACTGTACACAACTGGCTATGTACACGAAGAAATAGATGCGGTGCTACAGCGGCGGTGCTATAGCGGCGGCGCATTCACGCCTGGGTGGATGAACAAGCAGCCGTTGCCAAAGCGACAGCCGGTTGGCGTGGCGAAGTGACGACACACGGGTCTGTCATGCGGACCTGTAAACAACAACATAGACAACATGTCAATCATGTCATTACTTACTTAGGGACCATGTCCGAACATCAATGTCCAATATCAGACGAAATTACTTTCATTTGGGGAGGGGGGTCTGAGGCAGTTTCGATATTTGATGTTTCTGACCGATACTGTTAATATATTAGTATCATCATATCAATGTTTACACACTTTCGTCTGAGGGAGGGGTGGAGGGGCTGAGGCCAGATGAAAGTAATTTCGTCTGATATCGGACATCTGCATTCTGAGATGATCCCTTAAGGGGTGGGCGCATAAGTTCACAAAAATTGTGCAGAATTACATATGGTCGAGTGGTCATTACCATGTATAACAGCGAACTAAATCACTACAGTGGTGTCACCTATCAAGTGGAACATACATTAATGTACATGAACAGGCAGCCTAGCGGGTAATGTACGCGTACTGGCAACCATGTTACGTCGGTTGAATCTGGCGCTTATTGGTTGTGTGTTTGGGATCCATTTTGGATCAATCAAATTTGCACATTTGACATCACACAATGGTAGGGGTGTGGGGTCATTAGAAACGATACAAAATATGCTTTTCTGGACTATAATTATCTGTACGTAGCTACGGTAATAATAATAGACTTATATAGTGCAACTATCCTTAGAAACCCGAGCTCAGAGGTGTAACGAACAAGAATCATTAGGCAAAATCATGAACAGGGATGTACACGTCATCATTTAAACAAGGGACGACTGTAGATTTATGGTGCTGCTAGTGAATGCATAGCAAGACAAAACAAGAGAGAGACTAAGTGAAGCAGGTGGTCAATAAATCTACCAATGATGGCGGCATGAGCGCCCCTGTCTACTAAATTTAGAGTTAATAAATACCAGCAATATTATTTACTAAATGGTACCTAAATGTACTGTTGAAATGAACGCTGCCTGTTTCTGTGGCCGTATCAGCTTCGGGGATCATTTCACTAACATTCTTACAAGCTCATACGCCCGATACTGCTCTTGGTAATTGATCTTGTATACAGAAAACTATCAACGCCAGGACGTGTCACCGGGCCACTTTCACTTGTGTGTCACTGAAATAGTGTCCTCTGTGATACACTGGTGGCTTTTTGGATTGTGAAAAACCTCCTTAAATTTCACAACAGACTCTGTTTAATTATGGACTTCCTTACGAGTTTGTTATCTTAGTGAAAGAGTCCTTAGAATGCCACTACAAGAGACATTACTATCAGGAGATGTCACACTCACCTCTCGGGCCGTTCATGTTGCCTCGGATCTGAGGGCCGCGCATGTGTGGGCCACGTGGCCCGCCTCGCATCATGCCGGGCATACCTGGCATGGGTGGCATGCCTGGCATACGCATCCGCATGTTGTCATTCCAGTCTCCGCCGTCTGCTGCGGACACACACATTATCAGACTGGGGACACTGACACTGATTAAATCAGACATAGTGACTTGGTGACACTGGCATAGTGACTTGGTGACACTGACATAGTGACTTGGTGACACTAATATAATGACTTGGTGACACTGACATAGTGACTTGGTGACACTGACATAGTTTGATAGTGCTTTGATGACACTTGCTTAGTGACTTGATAACACTGACATTGTGACTCAGTGACACTGACTGGTATATTGACTGATTGACAAAGTGACATGGTGACAATGACTGACACTTAGCATTACAAAACTGGTAACACTGACTGAACGAGTTGATGAGTGAGTGATTGTGCAGGTGGGTGACTGACTAAGTGAATGACTGAATGAGTGAGTGAGTGAGTGATACAAGACTGCCAACACTAAAAAGAATGTGACAACTCAAGTCACACGACAATCAAAACAACACTGACCCGATGCCTCGGTCTGACTCACCACAAAACATCGGACCTCGCGGCCGCATCATTGGCCTGCCACCAGGTGGTGCCATCATCGGGTTGAACCCTGGTGGTGCGTTGCCGAGAAGCCCCTGTCTCGGTAGGTTCATGTTGAGCATGAGTTGGTCGGGGGGCATCAACGGTGGCCCCGCCCCGTCCAGGTCTACAACAACACATCGCACACTTGTTAGGGATCATCTCAGAACGTCGATGTCCGATATCAGACAAAATTATTTTCACTTCGCGGAGGGGGGGATTAGAGGCAGTTTCATCTGGGGTTGGAATATTTTGGTGCACACAGACGAACTCTTCAAGAAGCTGTTGATTTTATCACTAAAAAAAATCTACAAATACACCGAGGTGTTAAACTATGGAACTATATGGCAACAATGGTGGATTGTACTTAAATGCATTTGTAACTTTAAAAAGTCAACTCAAGATTTTTGTCAGAAAATAATATTACTGACTTATATAATTAACATTCATTGTTACAATTTTAACAATATTTTTTTAACAAGATTGCCACCCAGACGACGAGATGGCAGGTGGACAAGGAAGCCTTTTGACTTATCGAGAGTCCAACCCTTTTATCTAAGTGTATCCCGCCCTTCTGAGGTATGTGTCGATTTATTTTTAAACATATTCATGCTACTAGCACCAACACAATCAGGAGATAATCTGTTCCATTCATTCACAGTCCTTTGTGAGAAAGAGAACTTTCTTATATCTAATCTACACTGCTCCTTTACTAATGTAACTTCATGTCCTCTAGTCCTTCTATCTTTCTTAACTGAGAAAAAATATTTCTATCAATATTTTCATAACCATTCAATATTTTAAACACTTCTATCTGATCTCCTCTCAATCTCCTGGTCTTTAGTGTTGTTAAACCACATTCTTTTAGGCATATTTCGTAACTAAGATCCCTCAGTTTTGGTATCAATTTAGTCGCTCTCCTCTGTACTCTTTCTAGCATATCTATGTCCTTCTTGCGATATGGCCTCAACGCTAGTATACAATATTCTAAATGAGACCTAACTTTCTGAGGCCTGTTCTTTTACACTATCTCCATCATGTTTAATCCTTCTAAACACTTTTGTATCAACCGCAAATTTCAATACCTTGCTTGTTATATCATCGTCCAAATCATTGATATATATTAAGAATAATATAGGTCCTAGTACTGATCCCTGTGGTACCATACTCAATACTGATTTCCAGTTTGAAGCCTCCCCATCAACTACTACCCGTTGTCTTCTGTCAATCAGCCATTTTCTATCCAGTTTATTATACCATCCCCTATGCCATGGGCCTTTAGTTTAAGCAGTAATCTTTGATGTGGTACTTTGTTGAAAGCTTTCTGAAAATCTAAGTACAAGTGTAGATTATATCTACTGGTGATCCCTCGTTTACCCACTTCGTGATATCTTCCAAAAAACATAACACATTTGTTAAGCATGACTTCGTTTTTACAAACCCATGTTGATATGCATTTATCAAATTATGTTTAACTAAAATAGCCTTTATTTTCTTAGCTACCATTTCTGGGGTTACAATTAACTGTCCTAAATAGTCTGACCCTGCCCCTTTGAACTTAGCCTTCAGTACTGGCAGTGAACTAATATATTCCCTGGTAAACACCGAACTAAAATACTCATTCAGGTTTTCTGTAATTAAGAAACCCTCTGATAATATACTTCCAGCACAGCATAATCTTCTAGAGGATCGACCTTATCCTGAACTTTCTGTTTGCTCCGAACATATGCATACAAATTCTTGCAGTCATGTTTTATATATTTCTCTTTGAATTTCTAATTTCAGTTGAGGCTTGATTAAGTGCTTCTTTATAAATGTTGTAGTCTTCATCATTTCCAGTACATCATTTGTTTGTACTTAATTTTTCTAATGGCTTCTTTCGATAAGTGTTTCTTTCTGGACCGTTTCCCTTGTTTTTTCACGGGAACAAATTTATTGACGATGTACTCAGTTTTACTCTGCAAGACATTCCAGCATTCTGTTGCTGTCTTATTCTTCAGTGTGTTATTCCAGTCAGGGGGGTAAAAACGAGGGTTAAAAGTATGCCGAGACACCTCTTCCACAAAACACAGACAACATACTGACACTTGATGCTTAGTGTCCCAACTTCACTGAGTTGAACCCCGAAAATGTGTACAAGGAAGTGTTATTCAGAGGATGTCGTCAAGTCTGCCTACACACCTTGCATCTGTCCCTGGACAGGCTCCAGCATCTGTTGTAGTTTCCTTGTCAACTCGTCTTGGTTCCCCGGCGTCTGGTTATTTGTCTACAACAAACAAAATGCTAGACATTCATTTTGTAAAGATATTTACATTCTATTTGATAACTGTATGGAATTTTTGATTTGATATTATGCATAGTGATTTGTGATTCAGGCATTTAAAAAGAAATCATTTCGAAATCTGTTCAACAGGTTGTAATTATTTTACAAGTAACAAGGACACCGTATAACACGATTCGCTGGGCCTGGACAGTAATGCCGAGGGTCCACAAAAAATTACATAGTTCTGTATTTCACTCAAAACAAAACAATCATCAATCATACAAGTTTGTAATCGATTAATTGATCGGGAGGACTCCTCAGGTATAAACACTCCTTCGTGCCATTGTTCATCAAGCATCATGATCTCTGCATGCTGCCACGGTGCCATTGTTCATCAAGCATCATGATCCCTGCATGCTGCCACGGTGCCATTGTTCATCAAGCATCATGATCCCTGCATGCTGCCACGGTGCCATTGTTCATCAAGCATCATGATCCCTGCATGCTGCCACGGTGCCATTGTTCATCAAGCATCATGATCCCTGCATGCTGCCACGGTGCCATTGTTCATCAAGCATCATGATCCCTGCATGCTGCCACGGTGCCATTGTTCATCAAGCATCATGATCCCTGCATGCTGCCACGGTGCCATTGTTCATCAAGCATCATGATCCCTGCATGCTGCCACGGTGCCATTGTTCATCAAGCATCATGATCCCTGCAAGCTGCCACGGTTCCAATGTTCATCAAACATCATGATGCCTGCATGCTGCCACGGTGCCATTGTTCAACAAGCATCATGATGCCTGCTTGCTGCCACGGTGCCATTGTTCATCAAGCATCATGATCCCTGCATGCTGCCACGGTGCCATTGTTCATCAAGCATCATGATCCCTGCATGCTGCCACGGTGCCATTGTTCATCAAGCATCATGATCCCTGCATGCTGCCACGGTGCCATTGTTCATCAAGCATCATGATCCCTGCATGCTGCCACGGTGCCATTGTTCATCAAGCATCATGATCCCTGCATGCTGCCACGGTGCCATTGTTCATCAAGCATCATGATCCCTGCATGCTGCCACGGTGCCATTGTTCATCAAGCATCATGATCCCTGCATGCTGGTACGGTGCCATTGTTCATCAAACATCATGATCCCTGCATGCTGCCACGGTGGCATTGTTTATCAAACATCATGATCCCTGCATGCTGCCACGGTGCCATTGTTCATCAAGCATCATGATCCCTGCATGCTGCCACGGTGCCATTGTTCATCAAGCATCATGATCCCTGCATGCTGCCATGGTGCCATTGTTCATCAAGCATCATGATCCCTGCATGCTGCCACGGTGCCATTGTTCATCAAACACCATGATCCCTGCATGCTGCCACGGTGCCATTGTTCATCAAGCATCATGATCCCTGCATGCTGCCACGGTGCCATTGTTCATCAAGCATCATGATCCCTGCATGCTGCCACGGTGCCATTGTTCATCAAGCATCATGATCCCTGCATGCTGCCACGGTGCCATTGTTCATCAAGCATCATGATCCCTGCATGCTGGTACGGTGCCATTGTTCATCAAACATCATGATCCCTGCATGCTGCCACGGTGGCATTGTTTATCAAACATCATGATCCCTGCATGCTGGTACGGTGCCATTGTTCATCAAACATCATGATCCCTGCAAGCTGCCACGGTGCCATTGTTTATCAAGCATCATGATCCCTGCATGCTGGTACGGTGCCATTGTTCATCAAACATCATGATCCCTGCATGCTGCCACGGTGGCATTGTTCATCAAGCATCATGATCCCTGCATGCTGGTACGGTGCCATTGTTCATCAAGCATCATGATCCCTGCATGCTGGTACGGTGCCATTGTTCATCAAACATCATGATCCCTGCATGCTGCCACGGTGGCATTGTTTATCAAACATCATGATCCCTGCATGCTGCCACGGTGCCATTGTTCATCAAGCATCATGATCTCTGCATGCTGCCATGGTGCCATTGTTCATCAAGCATCATGATCCCTGCATGCTGCCACGGTGCCATTGTTCATCAAGCATCATGATCCCTGCATGCTGCCACGGTGCCATTGTTCATCAAGCATCATGATCCCTGCATGCTGGTACGGTGCCATTGTTCATCAAACATCATGATCCCTGCATGCTGCCACGGTGGCATTGTTTATCAAACATCATGATCCCTGCATGCTGGTACGGTGCCATTGTTCATCAAACATCATGATCCCTGCAAGCTGCCACGGTGCCATTGTTTATCAAGCATCATGATCCCTGCATGCTGGTACGGTGCCATTGTTCATCAAACATCATGATCCCTGCATGCTGCCACGGTTATTGTCACTGCTAGCAGTAATATACACAGGTATTCTCTGGTACATTAGCATAATAGCATAAGTGATATACAATGTTATTTCTTTATTTTATCTGCTGTTTTATTGCAGGATATTGTATAATGCAGTCACATGTGTTCTGCCCCAAAACAAATTTCTCAGTTGAGACAATAAAGAATATCTTATCTTATAAATCTACCAATCAATAACAAAACCAAAATTTATTGATCGGAACAAGACAACTTATGCGAGAAGTGACGTGGACCCACCATGAGAGTGGAGAGGATGCGTTCCATGTTGGAGGCGACCGTGCCCTGACTCGGGGGTGCTTGACACTGGGGTGTGAGACTCGACTGAGACGAGGGCTGCTGCGCCATACTGGCCACTAGATTCGCCAGCTCCGGCGACAGGGTGAAGGGTGTCTCAGCCGTTGCTGTGGCGATGGCAGGGTTGAAGGGAGGTGCAGCAGTCACTGGATCTACAGTACCCTCCTAGAACAAACATGCCAAAGTTACACACACGCACACAATGTGGATTTTCAGGTTGTTGTCAAGTTCTTTGCTTAAATTGTTCTATTTTATCTTTGCAAATTTTGCTGGACAAACATTTCATCACCAAATCTTATTTGTGTATGCACAGACACATGTGGAAACTATTACTCTTTAAAATAAACACAAATTGTTATTGACAATATTGTATTTTTATTTCAATGTAATCAAGAACCCGCAGTGATCAATACACATGGAATCCGTTGATAAGCTGAAAAATATGCAATTTTTCTAACATTTACAGGCAATGCAAGCATTATGCACCACTATACAATATTCAGAGGTCGGGATCAGTGTGACCTTTGATCCATGACTGACCTCATTTAATGGAATGATCTTTGGCTCAGTGGGCTCCGGCTGGGGCTCTGGATCTGGTTCCGCCGGTGTATCCGGAATCCTGAACAGATCAGAGATCAGTACGTATAATTAAATCTAATATATCTCACATATAGTTAGATAATATAAACAATTGTAGTTTTGTCGATACACAGAAATGTTCCAAATTGGACTATGATATTAAACTGCATCAGTTCATCAGTCAAATCTGTCCACAGGCAGTGACTGATTTCATTTTCATACTTCGTAGTGTAACAAGTCGAGGGTAATGATTATCTCCTGTAAACTTATTTAGGTAAGTGACTAAAAATGCTAGCTTAATGTAATTTTAGTGACAAGTTTTCAGCAAGCACAATAATCTGGCATTTTTTGGGAACATATTTTAATTAGTCGTTGCAGTCCAACATAGCCAATGGTGACATAAAAGAAGGGGGGATCCTTATTAGGTCATGTTCATCTATCTATCATATACATCTGAAGGAAAAATTTATTTTTATAATTAGATTTCAATAAAACATGTCATGTGATATACGCAGGACTCAAAAGGTTAACTTACATGTCCTTGGTGAAGAAGAGGGTCTGCAGGACGCCCTGTTCCCTCTCTAGCTGTATGATCCGCTCCTTGCTGTTGCAGCCCGGCACACACGAGGCAGGAGGAAGGCCCATGATGTGGGACGGGTGCCGCCACTGAAACAACACACCTGGTCGTCACAACACACCTATCTAACACACTTGGCTGTCTAACACATCTGACTGTTTAACACACCTGTATGTAAAAACACACCTGTCTAACACACCTGACTGGCTAACACATCTGACTGTCAAACACACCTCATTGTCAAAACACACTTGGCTGTCAAACACATACCAGTCAAAATGCATCTGTCTAACACACTTAACTGTCAAACACACCTGTCTGTCAAACACACCTAACTGTCAAACACATCTGGCCATCAAACACACCTGTAAAAATGCATATGACTGAAAACATGCCTGACTGTCAAACACACCTCGCTGTCAAAACACACCTGGCTGTTAACACACACCTGACTGTCAAACACACTTGGCTGTCAACACACACCTGACTGTCAAACACACCTGACTGTCACACACACCTGACTGTCAAACACACCTGGCTGTCAGAACACACCTGACTGTCACACAACTCGCCATCAAAACACATCTGGCCATCAAAACACACCTGGCTGTCAAAACGCACCTGTCAAAATGCATCTGAAAGTCAAACCACACTGGACTGCCAAACAAAGCTGTCCATAAAAACACACTTGGCTGTCAAACATCTGGTTTTCAAAACATTTTGTCAGTCCACTGATGACACTGACCACCGGTGACACTGACCACTGCTAAGACTGGCGACACTCACCGTGATCTTCTCAGTCTTGTCGTGACTAGACCTCTTGACGTGCTCCAACATCTGTCTCTCCATCAACATCTCGTGTTTCTTCGTCTCCGCAAAGTCCTTCATCCGATTCACATTAACTGCAAAACACAGGCGCAATACACAGGGCCAGTCTACACAGGCACAATACACAGGGCCAGTCTACACAGGCACAATACACATTACACAGGGCCAGTCTACACAGGCACAATACACAGGGCCAGTCTACACAGGCACAATACACAGGGCCAGTCTACACAGGCACAATACACATTACACAGGGCCAGTCTACACAGGCACATTACACAGGGCCAGTCTACACAGGCACATTACACAGGACCAGTCTACACAGGCACATTACACAGGGCCAGTCTACACAGGCACAATACACATTACACAGGGCCAGTCTACACAGACACAATACACATTACACAGGGCCAGTCTACACAGGCACAATACACAATACACAATACACAGGGCCAGTCTATACAGGCACAATACACAGGGCCAGTCTACACAGGCACAATACACATTACACAGGGCCAGTCTACACAGGCACAATATACAATACACAGGACCAGTCTATACAGGCACAATACACTTACACAGGGCCAGTCTATACAGGCACAATACACAGGGCCAGTCTACACAGGCACAATACACAGGGCCAGTCTATACAGGCACAATACACAATACACAGGGCCATTCTATACAGGCACAATACACATTACACAGGGCCAGTCTATACAGGCACAATACACAGGGCCAGTCTATACAGGCACAATACACAGGGCCAGTCTATACAGGCACAATACACAGGGCCAGTCTACACAGGCACAATACACATTACACAGGGCCAGTCTACACAGGCACAATACACAGGGCCAGTCTACACAGGCACAATACACATTACACAGGGCCAGTCTACACAGGCACAATACACATTACACAGGGCCAGTCTACACACTCACAATAAATATTACACAGGGCCAGTCCACACACAGAACCGCCACAAAGCATCCTCGCTAGCCAGGAGGCAGATGACTTCCTGGCAGATACACCATGCAATGTATCAAATCTAGTTGAATCAGTTGTACTTTATCTTATAATGAACTCCTGCAGATGTCTGCAGTCCGCATGCAGACACAAGACAGTAAACACATGCGTTCCTTACTGTACAAATAAGATATTTAGTTAATTTTGTTACTGTAATGTTATTTGTAGCAGTAGTTACTCCATGCAACGTGTGCAGTATGATTCAAGCACCGAGCAACATGACGGAAACACTGCACACTATGAATCGAGCATTATGACTCTATCGCCGAGCACCATGATGGAAGCACTGCATGTTATGACTCACACACTATGACTGAAGCACCAAGCATTATGACTGAAGCACTGAATATTACGACTCAAGCACCGCACACTATGGGTGACACCCACCTCGCTCTGTCTCATCGAGCTCAAAGAAGTAGAAGGTCCTCAGTTTGTTTTCGTCCACCCACGACACAGTCTTCGTCTTCTTCTTCCTCCTAGGGAGCAGCTCTGAGCTCAGCGGCTCTTTGACCTCTGACCCGTCCGCACTCGCCCCAGTCTCCTCCGACACGTCCGGCTTCCCTGGACACAGCAAACATAGCTGTCAGTAGGACCTTTAACTGTGTCAAGTTGGTGGTCAGTAGGACCCTCAACTTTGTAAAGTTGGTGGTCAGTAGGACCTTTAACTTTGTAAAGTTGGCGGTCAGTAGGACCTTTAATTTTGTCAAGTTGGTGGTCAGTAGGACCTCTAACTTTGTAAAGTTGGTGGTCAGTAGGACCTTTAATTTTGTCAAGTTGATGGTCAGTAGGACCTTTAACTCTGTCAAGTTGGTGGTCAGTAGGACCTTTAATTTTGTCAAGTTGGTGGTCAGTAGGACCTCTAACTTTGTAAAGTTGGTGGTCAGTAGGACCTTTAATTTTGTCAAGTTGGTGGTCAGTAGGACCTCTAACTGTGTAAAGTTGGTGGTCAGTAGGACCTTTAATTTTGTCAAGTTGGTGGTCAGTAGGACCTGTAACTTTATAAAGTTGGTGGTCAGTAGGACCTTGAATTTTGTCAAGTTGGTGGTCAGTAGGACCTTTAACTCTGTCAAGTTGGTGGTCAGTAGGACCTTTAATTTTGTCAAGTTGGTGGTCAGTAGGACCTTTAATTTTGTCAAGTTGGTGGTCAGTAGGACCTCTAACTTTGTAAAGTCGGTGGTCAGTAGGACCTCTAACTTTGTAAAGTTGGTGGTCAGTAGGACCTCTAACTTTGTAAAGTTAGTGGTCAGTAGGACCTTTAATTTTGTCAAGTTGATGGTCAGTAGGACCTTTAACTCTGTTAAGTTGGTGGTCAGTAAGACCTTTAATTTTGTCAAGTTGGTGGTCAGCAGGACCTTTAACTGAATATTGATCCCTGGACACTTCAAACAGGGATCATCAGTCATCTCTGTCATCAGCAACCTTTCTGTTATTATCAAAAGTTTACATTTTGCGTATTATGGTTGGACCATCCATCTTTAAAAAAACTAATTTCCAGTGAATCAAAATGCCACAGACACTATACATCACTTTCTTCAACTCCATGTTATATACGTATATCTAATTTTTTTAAAGATAAATTGGCACAAAATATGAAAGATTGTATCCACATGTAATAAGTTTATTATTCTGCAATGCTGGCCGGATCTGACAACGGGTACTTTTTTGCAAAACTTAATTTATTTAATAACATATCAGATGCTAAAGTGACATAATTTGTTTATTATACTGTAGCAAATGTGATCAAATAAATAAATAATGTTCATGTTGTACACTTCCTTAAAACACATACCATCTTCGTCGACTTCTCGCATCTCTACATCCTGGTTCTCAGGCTTATCATCACATGACTCCGTCTTGTCGGCATCAGCTACCTCGCCTTCCGTTTCTGTCTCTAGTGTGTCTTTGTAGAACTAAAACACAGGCGGACTTCTCTACACATGACTGTCAATAATTACACTGCAACAAGTTTAATTTTGTGATACTGTGACGCATGACGCCACTAATTTAATCAGAAACATCAAATCTATTATATAGTTTTCTATTTACTAAGGACAATTTTGACGGGGATAATATCCTAGAATTGATTTTCACAACAGAAAATGCACTAATAACAAAATATGAAACAATAGTTATAAATAATAATACAATAAAAGCAATAAGGGTATAAAAACAACAAAGGTATAAAAACACAATACCCACACTTACAGTACAGCTGGTTGAGACAAATAGCTTTGTACGGAAGAACCTGGCTATTAAGGTCACCCTTGGGACACGGCCAACGTGACCCCAATAGCAAGGTGACCGTATTAGTGAGACTAATTTCTTACACTTTACTGTTACAGAAAAAATCTGGGACTATCCTAAGGTGACCTTAATTGTGAGGTGGTTGTATTACTGAGGTGACCATAAAGCGAGGTTTGACATAGAAATGTTTTTGAATTGCTATAAAGGCATTTCTCCTAAAAGTATTTAGCAGGCGCGTGTGTCACTCACCGATGGCACCGCGGGCTGTTTCCCTGGAGGGGTGGGGGAAGTAGGGGAAGTGCTCGGTTTACCCCCGCCTGCTTTCTTCTTCCGACGCATCGTTGACGACGGCTTCGATGTAATGGCGTCCATGAACCCTGAACTCTCGTATATCTCTGGGATGGGGATCACTGCAAGATACACCAATCTGTCAAGGCCTGGCCCAAACACTCACACACTGGCCCAGAAACAAAAGGACCAATCACAACATACACAAGGCCACAAACTGACCCAGTCACAGCATTCACAAGGCCACATACTGGCCCACAAACAAGTGGACTATTCACAACATCCACAAAGACACAGTGGCCAAGAAACAAGTGACACAGTTATAATATTCACAAGGCCACACATTGGTCCAGTCACAACATATACAAGGCCACACATTGGTCCAGTCACAACATATACAAGGCCACACATTGGTCCAGTCACAACATATACAAGGCCATACATTGGTCCAGTCACAACATATACAAGGCCTCACATTGGCCCAAAACAAGTGGCCCAGTCACATCACCCACAAGGCCACATACTGGCCCAGTCACAATATCCACAAGGTCACACATTGGCCCAGTTACAACTTCCACAAGGCCACACACTGGCTGAGTCACAACACCCATAAGGCACCCACAAACAAGTGGCCCAACCACAACACACAGAAATTGTGTCTCAAACGAACAAACTCGCGCTTACATTTGATCCCTTTTGTTGCCATAGGAAGTTTGGCTTTGCTGTTTGTTTCCGTGGGTGACGTGTTGGTCTTGACGGTAGTGGAGGCAAGTGGGGGGACCGTAAGAGTCAACACAGGCCGCGCTTTCTTCTCTGGTGGTGTAGTCATGTGTGAGGAACTTAAATCAAACAGAACACTAATGAGTAAACAGGACAAAGTATATAACTTCAATGTACTAGTTGTCCCGCCGCAAAATGGGAAGAATTGACAGCAGTTTGCAGGGGAATTTCACAGGCTAATACAAAAAAACAGACAAACGGAGCAACATACAATTTCCTACAAATGTTTTGCATTTAACCTTTTGAAATGACGGTCAATCCATTCTGTGTGCTGTATAATATGCTGCAACTGTTATGCCTAAGTCAAATGTTTGTTTCAGTAAAAGATGCCAGATGGATTTTTACAAATCCTACATTAGCAGAGTTCAAAATGAAAATTGTAAGTCATGTTTTATGCCTCTCTGAATCTGCCACCTTTTTACACTACAAATGCCCAAGATTTGAAAAAATTAACCAAGTTATCGTTTACGTGTCTTTACATTGCTAATGACTCGTTTTTGACAAAACCATCCTCTGAACCAGGTTATCTTCACACCTTTTTTACACTACTGATGATGTGTACTTAACAAAACCATCCACTGAATAAGGTTATCTTTACACACTAATAACCCAATCAAACCATTCAGTCAATCAAATTATATTTTACTTCACTATACATTACTAATGACCATGATTTGACAAGTTATCTTTCACACATCTTTACATTTTAATGACCCTCAGTTGATCAAAAACACCCAGTCAATCAAGTTATCTTTTACATATTTTTATACTACTAATGACCAAGACTTGACAAAACCATCCGGTCAAGTAAGTTAACTTTTACATCTCTTTACAGTATTAATGACTAGCACATGACAAAACCATCCAGTCAACCAAGCTAACTTTTACACCTACGTGAGTTTTTTATTTTATTTTACATTTACTCTCAGAAACAATTTTTAATAATTAAACACCTGAATCGGAGACAATATAACATAATTACCTCAATATCAAAACCAATTATTCATTTCATATAAAAACGATTACCATGTACTCTCTAACTTGCCTGCTTTATTCCCATATATCTTGAATGAAGAAAAAGTTTTGCACCAATAGCTTGATAAATTACGTTTATTATACGATGTACTCATCATGTTAATTTGCCTACAACAGATTTTGATATAAACTGAGTTGGTAGACCTCCCCAAGTTAAGTTCCTTCGTAGAAAGACAACACATTCTGCAATTAAAGTGAGGTTGTCTTTCCACTACCAGGAATCATAGACAGATGGCAATAATTAGCAGGAGGTTCACTGAATTAGTTGTACTTTGACCCAATCTGCTGTGGGAACCAACCAACTGCAAAGCAATAGGTGCCAGTAAAGGCGGTTTACAAACTGAATTTTTTGGTTTACAATTTGAACATTTCGCGGGTGCAACATTCAAACAGTGAACACTGTTTTGGGCTTATTGAACACAACTTGGTGGACAGTACACCGTCAATATATTTGTTCTAGTATTAAGAACATTACATCTGTTTAAAACTAGGTCCTCACAAGACATAAGTGTTTTGACTGATTAACCATCTGACCCACATTTCCTGTGTTATATCCCACAATAAATTAGTTCCAAAAGTGTTGAGATACGAATATCTGCCCATGTTTATTTAGGGTGTAGCTGGTCGTGACCCAAACTGCACTAATTCCTTTGGGGCAACTACTATACACCCCCACCCAAATAATTCCACTTGGCAAAATCAAAAACAATCCAGTTACATTGCACAAATATGTAACATTTAGCATACCCATTTACTAAAACTAATAATACTTGTACTTTTACATATTAATTGTAAATGAGAAATACATTGCTCATTTTCCTTTTTGCCCCGTATTAAATAATAGGCCAAAAAATCTATAAACTGATTCATAACATTTTTATGAATTAAATAGTAGATTTTTTATTATTTTGTAATACATGCCAATCCTATTTTTTATGCAAATTTCTCATAAATACCAGGACAATGTGAGGGGGGCTGGCAGGAAAATGAGCAATACACCACTCCTGGTGTTTGTTCTATCTGCCAGTTGGACCCAATGAATGTTATCTGTAAAATTGTTGCCAATATTCCTGTAGCTAACTAAATATTCCCCTGCCAGTAATAACCAACAAACTATCGTGAGAAACAAAAACCCAGAGAGGATTTTATAGAATTGCTGCAGTCTGCCGTTTGTGCCTGATAACAGCCCGAGTAAAGTTGTGTTTACACCCAACAATGCGTCACAGCGATGACATAGCTTATGTAAGAAAAAAACCATGCCATGATTTGCAATCGTTTAATAAATGTAAAAAACGTTATCTCAGCAACGCATTGCTTGGTGTTGAACACGGCTGGTGGTAATGTCATAGCTCTGTTCCTACTTGCAATGTTGGAAAATAGTTTAATAATGTTATTAAAATTGTATCAAGTTAGTTTTCAATCGTTTGCATAGGTCTGTTTCTTTGTGAATTTATTTTTCTTATAGAGATATGGTGAATAAATCAATTTCAAGGATATTAACCATTCCATAGTATAGCAATCTGTTTTTATTCCTAGATTGCTAACTGGGTATCCTCGATGTTAACAGTGACATCTTAGGGACCAAATGCTTCAGCCAGGTCCAGGTACAAAGCCAGCAATTACATCAACAACCTATCTTAAAGACAGTTCCAGTGTAGTTTATCTCAAATCATTAAGACCTGCTAATATATGTCGTTAGGACTGTAGTGAGGTGGCATAATTCTAGCACTTTTCAAAGGTGGCATAATTCTATATCTGTCAGAGGCATCAGTCTAGATTTGCAAATTACATATTTTATCCAAACAGTTGCAGCTATATTGTAAAACAGCGACACACACACCAGATATGACCTGCACATTTTATTAACAAACACCTTACACAGATGATGTAAAATAATGAAAGACCATCGGGCAAAAACGCAGCAATAAGCCACATTAACCCTTGCACACTAACATCATCAAATAACATGCCAACTCTATTTCTGTCATTCTTTTTAGACATCAACAACTTCTTAAAATGAAAGTTGTGAAATGGAGGGTTGCAAACTGTTGCCAATCGGGGATAGATCCTTCAAGTAGATTTCTCTACTAATTGTACATTGCTATAAATTTGATTTCCTGTCAGGAAAAGATACAAACACATTTCCACAACACCCGTTTCCACATCTTTACACAGCCCAGTCACTTTTAACAAAATCTAAAACTGCATTGAAATTTCACCCCAAAACATTTTACGACAGATTGTGTCCATTGCAATTGTGATTTTTGTCGCAACTTCTCAGAACATGAAATCGGTATCATATCACAAAAACAGTTTGCAACCCTTCGAGTGTACATTTGTCCTATGCTGTTTTTTTCTCCGTTTGCTAGCACCAGTGACCTGCCACCATTGTTTGCTGTAACTTTCGCTTATTTTACATTTCTTTGCATTACCTTACAATCTTCCAACAAATTTTTTTTAATGTGAATTTTAATTCTGATCTAACCTTTTTACCGTCTGCCAGGCAAAAATTCCTTTCTTTAGCAATGCCAGAATGGCATTGATGAATTCAAAATAACATGTGACACTGAGACACACATGCTGGATGGAGTTCTTGCTACTGCCCTAAACTTACCTGGTTCTCTTAAGATTATTGTCTTTATCGTGGTCTGCGGGACGTTTCTTCCTCGGTGGAGGTAATGTAGCCTCTTGTTCAAACAAGCCTAATGGGCAGCAAATGACACGTGCCAACTTCATCACCATCACAAAGTGTCATAGACAGGACACCAGCGCATAGTGTCCGACACGCACACACCATGTGTCACCAAATGTGACAACTGTGCAGAAACGTCACCTAACAGTGACAGTACACGACTTACCATTTGCCAGTACCAAGGATGTAAAGTGCCACCAGTAATTTAACCATGTAACATCCTTCATTTGTCGCATGCAAGAGCGCTCCAAAAATAGTTATTTCCCCCAAAAGCTGATAAATATTTACATTTCAATTTTGGTCAGTAGATTTTACTGTATATTACTCAACCTGTTCACCGCCAAAAAAAATCAATATTTCAGCATGCAGGTTGTTATAAAATTTGTTTGCATTCAATTTGAATGAATTACAAAGATGCTTTTCAGAATCTCAATTTGGTGCTTGACGGACCTTTCAGAATCATTGCGTTCTCTTCATTAGCATCATTATTAGGGTAGCATTAAAATTACACAGGATAAAATTATTTTCATATTACAGCTGTTATGAGCTGATAACGTTACATGCCATGTGAATATCATTTAAAAGGGAGAGAGGTGTATTTCATAGGAGAAAAACTTTACACCATAATTATAGAATCTGCACACTTGTCACACATGCCAACACATGGTGTCAACACTCTCCAAAACGCAAATCGACAACTAGGATGACTTGTGACTATCCTTCAGTTAGTTATATGAACACACTGTTGACTGTACCTCACACTGGGGCAGTTGATGCACTATTTCTTGTCTACTTTACACTCGAGTTTGTATTCCTACGCCCTGGCAATCCAAGACACCCCCAAAAAAAAACAGTGCATTTACCAACATGTCAGTGGTTGTTGCTTGGGATGTTCTTTCCTTTGTGGGGTTTAGACATTACACCATGCACGTGAGACTGGGATAGGGATAATTTCCAACGAACTGTCGATTTCCTGCGAGTATCACAGATTTGCCACATGCACAAACATCGACGTACACAACATGTAAATCATGAAAGACATTAACATTACCAAAAAGAGTACAACTGTGTATAAATATATATATATATATATAAATGTTAACAGCATTATATGTAAACCGATATATAAATGATAAAAGTAACAAAACAGCGGCGATCAAATTAATTATCTCCATCACAGACGACGCATACAAAAGATGCCGTTTCCATGACGATGGCAACTGCACACTGTAATCCGTCAAGTCTGCATGCTCGCAGCCATTCAGCCGGTATTTATACGAGGTAAAACAATCGCGCAACCTAGGGTAGGAGGGGCAAGGGCTAGTTACCTGTGGATCTAAATCGTGTAGGGGCAGTCTTTGCCGTTTTTGGCCGTTGTTTGGGGACTGTTTCACTAATGCCTGCAGGCGCGTTACTCGTGTTACTGCTATTGGAATCAACACTGCCCGTGGAGGCGGGACCAGTAACAGTCCTGTCTTCATGCTTGTTTGACCGGCCATTGCTGTCCACGCTCCCAGAGAGACTACTGCCACTGCCGTGCCGTGACATGTGGTCACTGTCCTTCGACTTGCTTTTACTCTTCTTTGACTTCTTCTTCGACTTGTCTGCAATGCAAGGGACACACATCAGACACACAGCCAACTCAGAAACAAGCCGATGTTTGATTCTCAATGAAACACCAACAAGTCGTCAGATCAAAACATAAAACAAGAATCAAGAATGAAAAAAGTGAAAAGCATCATTCATACCACTCATCTTTTCTAAGTATTATCAAAACTTAAAGGGGCTCTGTATAGATTGCGTTACTCCAGGGCAGAAATATTTTGTTGACTGACACTTGGAATCTGCAGCTATTTATAGAACAGTCTCGTGCAGGCGTAATGTTTGCTGTCGTTTGTTCTCGGGAACACAAGTCAAGCGTGTGCCGAATCTAGTGATTGTGTGGTTGATAAGAATTTATTTATGACATATACTGTTGCAAACTAACAACACTAACTAAATAAATCCTTATCAACAGCACAGTCACTTGATTCAGCACACGCTTGTCTTGTGTTCCCAAGAATTAATGACGGCAACCATATCGTCTGCACCAGACGGTTCTATAAATACCGCAGACGCCAAGCGTCGGCCGACAAAATATTCCTGCCGTGGAATAGCGCAATCTATACAGGGCCCCTTTAACACATCAGTCACATAGTCCTTTCCAAAACAAGCCAATGTTTGCTTCTCAATGAGACACCAACAATTTACTAGATTCACAAATTTTAAAAAATTACATTCTAGATAAGAATTGTGTGCCTAAGGTAAGAACTGTATAGTTTCTTTCAATGTAATGTGTGTAATTAAATTATATTTCTAATACACAAATAACACAAATATTTTAAATCTGTGAAAATGTTTCAGAATATGTACGATGTTATTGTTCGTAAAATGCATTGTTGCTACTGAAACCTTGATTTGAATTGATGCAGTCGATTTTCCTATAGTCACCAGGAATGCAGCAACAAATAGGGCTATAGTACTGAGCGGGACAACCCTACCTATCCTATTCCTTGTATAATTAAGAGCACAAATTGAGCCATATTCAGAATTGGACAGCACATGGACAAGATATCCTGCCTGCAATTCTTACTTACACATAAAATGTGCATGCAGATGTGTGTGGTGTGAGCTTGTGCACACGTGTGTATGGTGTGAGCTTGTGCACACGTGTGTGTGGTGTCAGCTTGTGCACACGTGTGTGTGGTGTCAGCTTGTGCACACGTGTGTATGGTGTCAGCTTGTGCACACGTGTGTGTGGTGTGAGCTTGTGCACACGTGTGTGTGGTGTGAGCTTGTGCACACGTGTGTGTGGTGTGAGCTTGTGCACACGTGTGTGCGGTGTGAGCTTGTGCACACGTGTGTGGGGTGTGAGCTTGTGCACACGTGTGTGTGGTGTGAGCTTGTGCACACGTGTGTGTGGTGTGAGCTTGTGCACACGTGTGTGGGGTGTGAGCTTGTGCACACGTGTGTGTGGTGTGAGCTTGTGCACACGTGTGTGTGGTGTGAGCTTGTGCACACGTGTGTGGGGTGTGAGCTTGTGCACACATGTTTGTGGTGTGAGCTTATGCACACGTGTGTGTGGTGTCAGCTTGTGCACACGTGTGTGTGGTGTCAGCTTGTGCACACGTGTGTGTGGTGTCAGCTTGTGCACACGTGTGTGGGGTGTGAGCTTGTGCACACATGTTTGTGGTGTGAGCTTGTGCACATGTGTGTGTGGTGTCAGCTTGTGCACACGTGTGTGTGGTGTCAGCTTGTGCACACGTGTGTGTGGTGTGAGCACACACACGCGTGTAGGCACGTCACATGATTGCACACACATGCAGGTAGGCACGTCACATGATTGCACACACATGCGTGTAGGCACGTCACATGATTGCATACACATGCGTGTAGGCACGTCACATGATTGCACACACATGTGTGTAGGCACGTCACATGATTGCACACACACATGATTGCACACACATGAGTGTAGGCATGTCACATGATTGCACACACATGCGTGTAGGCACGTCACATGATTGCATACACATGCGTGTAGGCACGTCACATGATTGCACACACACGTGTGTAGGCACGTCACATGATTGCACACACATGCGTGTAGGCATGTCACATGATTGCACACACATGAGTGTAGGCATGTCACATGATTGCACACATATGCGAGTTAAAAAATCATATCTTTCTACTGGTGAACAAGTTATTTTGTTGCAGAAAATTTTGGCTAACTTACTAAATGATGTGGTACCTGTACACATTCAAATGATGTGGTACCTGTACACATTCAAATGATGTGGTACCTGTACACATTCAAATGATGTGGTACCTGTACACATTCAAATGCATGCATACATGTACGGTACGGTGCCTAAGGTCTACTGTGATTACAGTAGTAATGATGTTGTATATATCTATAACAATACTGCTAATGTTGTATATGCCGAAATGTGGGCTCTGTCAACCTGAGGGACAGGAGACTAGTATGGGCTCAGTCACAGGCCTGGCCTTGGGATGTAGAGCCCACATTTCTCTCTCTAACTTAATCTCTTAATAAACGTCATTCATTTGGCCTTCTTTCATCACTATTCATGACTTGTGTTGGTGCTTGCATAAATACATACATGCATATATATATATACATATATATATACCTGTATATACAAATATACATACATATATATATATATATATATACATAAGCCTGTATATACATATATATATATACATATATATATATACATTTGAAATGTCATCCAAACACGCAATAAACATTTGTTTAAACACATGTTGAGCTAGGATACCATCTAATTTATACAAAAAAGCAATAAATCCTCGTGAAACGATGTGCACAAAAGAGCACACGATATATCCATGTTCAGCCAATCAGCACCACCGTGCCATACATGCAGCTATGCGGAGTGACAGCGCTCGCTGTATGAATATACAGCATTTTGATAACAAAATCATTCAAAATCACATTTTGCATAACAAATGTACAACAAATATTTCAAAGTTTGCCTCCATTCTCTACGACTTTGGATTTTAAATATACATCAATTTAATTTACAAGTTGTTATTTAAACTTTGAGGACGAAGCATAAAAGTTACTTTTTCTCAAAACGAAGAAAATGGATATATCGCGTTTTGTCCAGAAACCCTTCATATATATACCAATAATTAAAATAAGAATTACATACACACTCACATGCATATATATGCCTGTGAGTGTGTATGTAATTCTTATTTTAATTATTGGTAAAAATAGCACTACCAAACTATAAGATATTAGTAACTCAAATTATAAAGCACAGAATTGTTAGCAGTTTGCATATAAAATATACTGTTGTTACATTTGATTGGGCAAGGATCGAACATAGCCAGCCTGTATAACATGGTATTCTATTCATCCTGGGCATTCAGGCCTGCCAAAGTCAAGTCCTGAATGTTGCTTCATTTCTGCAATGCAGTTACCGTAATTTGCACTAACCTACATATGTCACCACTACTGTTGTAATCGCAATGCATGAATAATATATATAACTGTCAAATTATGCATGTACCATATTACTGATGGGTATTTTTTACTTTTTGCAAAAACACAGCACAATGGTTCCATGATTTGTGACCATTTTAAATGGTCACAAATCAGATTTACCCAACAACTGTCTGACAGTCTAAATGATTGCATCAAATAACTAATTCTGGAAAAACATTTACAAAATCTGAATGCAAGATTTGTTGTGGTAAGCAAGCAACGGCGACAACATAGCTGGGCGGGGCTGCGTACCTGTGTTGACATCGGTTGTCCCTGACGACTCGAGGTGTGTCTTTTCTCGAATCTTCTGCATCCACATATTGACTATGTCGGTGGCGAGCGTGCGCATGTCTGCAACAGCAAGACGACAACAGCCTTGTCTGAGAGTGCCTACGAGGAACTAGTGGCGCACTCAAACACTGCCATGGCTGTAGCGTGGATCATCCACAGTGTACGTCAACAGAGAATCCCACAAACCCCCTATACACGCACTACACACATCATGTCTGGCCCCGTCTCATATACATAGTATGCCAACCTTACAAACTGCATACGTAATGAGAAAATCGCAGATAACCCCCACCTGAAACCCCTACTGTACACATCAGGTCTGACTCACCATTGGGCCCATCCCAAGTACACAGTATGCCTACACTGAAAACGGTATACGTAAGCAGGAAATTACAAACACCCATATGCCTACGACACGCAAGAGGTCTAGACCCCTCTCTTGTACAGAATGCCAACCTACCAAATGGTGTGCTATAACTAGCTACACCCCATCCCCCATGTGGGCACAACGTACACAATCACTGTTATCAGCTTCTCTTTTTTTGTGTATAATTATAATTTGCAGATAGCCATTTGGGGTAGCAAGGTAAGCATCTACACACAGGGTCCCATTCCTATGAAATACTGGAGACTGAGAAGAACCAAACTGCCAATGGTCCTCCACCCACTGACAGAAACAATCACGACGAGTGTATACTTACTCAATTTGTCCTAGATATAGTATCTGTTGTCTGCCATTTTAAACAACACAAAACAAACGTGGTCTTTCCTTTGACTGTCTCTCGCACTATATAAAATCATAAGTGGACCAACTTTTCAGCATTAGCTCAATGGAGCCACGGTCATACATAAGTCCTTCAGTTAGCTGTCTTACTACTACGTCTTACTCTCTACTGAACAATCCAATTCAATTAAAGAGAATGGCAGTTACACAGTGAAAGCCAGCAGCCTCAACATGAAAATTGTTAACAATAAATGCAAATATAACACCGGTCATTAAATATTATTTTTTGGCCAAATTTTTACTGAACCACACTGCCCGCACAGAAATCAGCTGGCCACTTTAACTGACAACTAAAACAAATTGGCAACTGTTGAATAAACCACCTTATTTCATCTATAATGGGCATGAGGACACACATTCACCGTGTGAACCTGACGAGCCTTGAATGACACATATCATGCATGAACACACACACTCGCACAACCAACAAACCTTCATCATCAGTCTTTGACAACTGTTTGATTATCTTGGCACAGGTGTTACTCTTGAGGTGCTCGAGGGTGACGGGCAGACCCTGGTAGACCAGCAGCAGCTCGCGCAGGAACGCAAAGTTGCTGTCTGATTTCGCATCCTGCAGCCATGTGAACAGCAGATCCCAGCCGCCACTCGATATGAACCTGTCAACACACAACACTTGTGAACAGCAGGTCCCAGCCGTAACTCGATATGAACCTGTCAACACACAACACTTGTGAACAGCAGGTCCCAGCCGCCACTAGATATGAACCTGTCAACACACAACACTTGTGAACAGCAGGTCCCAGCCACCACTCAATATGAACCTGTCAACACACAACACTTGTGAACAGCAGGTCCCAGCCACCACTCAATATGAACCTGTCAACACACAACACTTGTGAACAGCAGGTCCCAGCCACCACTCAATATGAACCTGTCAACACACAACACTTGTGAACAGCAGGTCCCAGCCACCACTCAATATGAACCTGTCAACACACAACACTTGTGAACAGCAGGTCCCAGCCACCACTCAATATGAACCTGTCAACACACAACACTTGTGAAATGCAGGTCCCAGCCACCACTCAATTTTAACCTGTCAACATACCACCTGTTTTAAAGTTTATCACGTTCTGCCAGTGCAGTAGGATTCCCATTATATACATTATACTTCTAGTTACACCCCACATGGAGGGATTATGACACTGGGACAATGGCAGGCAGTGACCCGAGGCTAGTTACAGCATAATCTCTGACACCCAGGCCACTCCACTCAGCCATCCAGTGACAAGACAGACAGACAGACAGACAGACAGTATTTATGTTGACCATCATAAGTACATAAACTACAATATAACATTCATTGTAAGGTCAGGGAGGCTCCCATTAAGACAATTATATGCTGCTATCATGGGAGCCACCCCACTCATGTAACATATTTATATGATTATCACGTGATCAACTATATATGCATATATATATATGTGTGTGTCAACATAGTATGTTTAGTATAGTATATTATAGTATAGTATAATACATCAATTAGTTTAAACAAATGCAAAGTCATGTCTAGTTTAAGAATGACAGATGTAACAGTTAGAAATATGACAACATGATTCATAGTTCTTGATAAAGTAATTTTTTGTATAAGTGGAAAAACCATATAAACTATGTGTATACATTTTTATCAAGGATGATGCTTGGAGTATTGTTAACAGTTTGTATAATGTTGTGTCTGATGTACTTTTTTGCATATTGATGATTAACTCTGGGAATAAATAAGTTGTTTTTACCACGTGTGTTGTATTGGTGAATTGCAAAGTTATATGTGTATGGAATACGACTGAAATATTCTGGTATAACATTGTTGATCAATTTGTAATAAAATTTGAGCTGTTGGAGTCTATAGATGTCATCCAGCTTAAGAAATTTACATTCTTTGAAGATGGGATCTGTGTGAGAATTGTATTTACTTGAAGTAACTATTCGCACTGCTTTCTTTTGAAGTTTAAAGATGCGATGGGCTTGATGACCCCACACCAATATGCCATAATTAATCTTGGGAAGAATGAGCGAATTATACATTATAGATAATATATTCTTAGGTAATACATGCTTAAGTTTATTTAAAATGCCTATTATTTTATTTATTTTATTCGCTGTTTTGTTTATATGGCTGTCCCAATTTAGGTGTTGGTTTATGGTGAAACCTAAAAAATTAAAATCATGTACACATTCAATACTTGTCCCATCAATTTCTATTTTTGGAAGTTTGATTTCCTTTTGGGGCATGTGAAATACCATGAATTTTGTTTTTTTAATGTTAAGAGAAAGTTTGTTTGCCTTTAGCCACTTGCATATATTTTCTAATTCTTTATTTATATTTTGATTTTGGACTTGGCCATCCGGAGATTGGAATGTATTCAATGTACTAAAAAGAGTGGTGTCGTCTGCATACATTATGAATTTAAAATGATCACTTGAAAATATTATGTCATTAATATATATGATAAATAGAAGGGGTCCTAAAATAGACCCTTGTGGGACACCAGTGTTTATGACAGCTTCTTCCGACTTGTAAGCGCCAATTTCAACATATTGCTTACGATTGTGTAAGTAGTTTTTACATAGATCTAGTGCTGCACCATTTATTCCATAATAATTTAGTTTTTGTAATAATATGTTATGATCAATTGTGTCAAAGGCTTTAGAGAGGTCTAGGTATATGTTTATTGGGGTTGCTGATTGGTCAAGTTGTTGGACAACTCTGTCTATTATTTCTAGAGTGGCAAGTTCCGTTGAATGGTTTTCCCTAAACCCGTATTGATTCTCACAGTATAAGTTATTGGAATTGAAATGTTTGTGTATTTGATTAAACATAAATCTTTCAAATATCTTGGAAATAGCTGGTAAGATAGAAATTGGACGATAATTATCAAAGATTGTCTCATCACCATTTTTTAAAAGTGGAATAACTTTAGCAATTTTTTATTTATCTGGGAATATGCCAGTTGTTATTGATTGGTTAATGATTAGAGTGACTGATTCACTTATTTCGTTTTTTATTAGCTTTAGTAGTTTGGTTGATAGACCATCTTTACCACAGCTACATTTTGGATGTAAGCTATCGATTATGCTAATCGTTGAGATAGGGAAAAGTCCACTATCCAGTTATAAATAGAGATTAGTGCAGGACGCGTACAGTAGTAGGGATATAGTAGGACAATTTAGCATTTTGGGGGGCCCTGAGGTACCCTTAGAATGATTCAATCAAATACAGATTTATTGTGGATAGTGGCAGTACCTTAAGATATGTCTATGCAAAATTAAAGAAAAAGTTGCTGAACGGTGTCTGAGATATGGCAGGTAACGGCGCACGGTGGATGCGGAGTGATGGCATAAACTGTTGGACTTTCGGCCCAAAGGACTAAAAATGCAACATATTCCAATTTGATGAAAACAAATTTAAATCCAATCCAAGATACCCCGACATGCAGCAGATCCCAGCTGCTATTCAATGCAAAGATGTGCTAATGTTGCCTTGCCTTCATGTATGCACAGTAACTGTATGTACTGTAATTTCATTTAGTCAAATGTAAACAGGCTGTGTGCATTGATGACTAAAATTGACAGAGGCTCCAGCCACCTTTATGCTGTTGCAGCAGCCATGCTATTGATTACAGGCAATTTTCCCCAGGCCAGCATGCTAATACATAATGCATGGCAGACCTTAAAACTACTCAATGTGACCTGACAAGTGGTGAAACAACAGCATGACGGATGACACTGCCCTGCAAAACACTGCAGGATCATTGACTCTTTCAGGAAAACTCATTCCACTTCATGCTACAGTTACTGCACATAGCAGAATCTGGCAATAGGCCAACAGTCAACGTGTTGAACAAGTCTCGATATGGCAACAACTGCGGGTCTAGCGTGGCAAAAGTAAGAGAAAAGCCTCCATTAGACTTGTAGTGGCTGTGAACTGACCACAAATTCACCCCATGTATGATTCAAATAAATATTTATACTAAGTCTTGTCCACCAGACAGTCCTTACAGTGTTACACGCCAGTCTTGAAGTCCACCAGACAGTCCTTACAGTGTTACACGCCAGTCTTGAAGTCCACCAGACAGTCCTTACAGTGTTACACGCCAGTCTTGAAGTCCACCAGACAGTCCTTACAGTGTTACACGCCAGTCTTGAAGTCCACCAGACAGTCCTTACAGTGTTACACGCCAGTCTTGAAGTCCACCAGACAGTCCTTACAGTGTTACACGCCAGTCTTGAAGTCCACCAGACAGTCCTTACAGTGTTACACGCCAGTCTTGAAGTCCACCAGACAGTCCTTACAGTGTTACACGCCAGTCTTGAAGTCCACCAGACAGTCCTTAGTGTTACACGCCAGTCTTGAAAACAACATCAAACAATACCTCTCTGTCATTTCAGTTTATGTTCAAGGAGATAAGATCTGCACGGGAAAAAAGTCCAACAGCGTGATGTAAGCAAATGCCACAGATTTATCAATAGAACACCTATAATTAGCAAACACAGGCAGCCACTGTTAATGACAAAACCTACACACTGGCTCGCGGTCTGGCTGAAATAGCCCCTGATTTACAAGGCATGTCTTCAACAACGGAATAACACTGGCCCATAAGTATAACACTGTATATATATACCTATATATATACATTGTATATATATACATATATATATATATAACTAGGGTCACTGCAGACATGACAAACATTCACTGTTGTTTTATAAACTTCATGGGGCAAAATATTGATGTCTGACATTAAGATGTGGTGGACTTAGCAGTTGGGTCATTTACTGGTGCACATCAGCATCCACATTAACACTGGCCAGCAAACCCAGTGCATTTCTGGGAGCTGTTGGGACAGCTTACATCACTAGTAATAGTAGTATATGGACCATCATCATTTCAGATCATTGTTATCGGATTGGTTACCATCGTTTCAAAACATTCCAATAACCTGTCCTTAAAACCAGCGTAACAACTGACCATAATGTCCGTGTACTTTTGTTTTCTTGCTCTGATATTACTCAGTGTTATATTAATATAAAACTTCGCAAAGCTCTGTTTGATTGCCAGATGATTTATAAAATATGCTAGCTAAACTGTCATGTTGCTGAATGTGATGTTCCAATGAGTTTCGTTTTTGCCGTCACAGCGAAAGTTGACGTAGAAAATAAAAACAGAGTGGGTCATCATGATTGATTTCTTTTCATTCAATTAAACAAATATTTAAAATGTTAACGTTAATGTGACATATAACAGCAGAAGAACGAAAAGTAAATTTTTTGCAATCGTGTCATGTCATTCGCCAATGCCTAAAAACACCGTTCATTTTTCAATCCCTGGACTTTCATTGGGATTCTGATGAAAGAAGAACAAATTAACTACATGCTGTTACAATCACATTAGTGTGATGGACAAGAGCATATTCACAGCCTCACAGATCTGGTCATGCCCCAGTTAGACTTCCTGTTTCGTTACAGATGAAAAAAGGGTAGTGTATTTAAAAAAAAAAAAAAAAATTTAAACAAAATTCTCATGCTCTGACATAAGTGCATTTGAGATCAGTCAGATTTCCAGGTGTGATTGTAGAAGCTGTTGATAGTAAAATGGTGTATTTTTAGCTGATTTTACTAAGCAGAAGGATATTTTACAGCAATTGGGCTATTTGACCCTTTAGCCGGAGTACTGCCCGCATCCATTTGTAAATATTGACGGGTGTCATACATACAGGCATTTTACGAGAGCTAGAAATATTAAATTTTGACTAAACTCGACCAGCATGTCAATGAGATGATGACAACAGGTACGAAGTTTAAGAATTTGTGTAGGTCACGTTTTCCTATAATCATACAAAACGCTAACGTGGCAACCAATGGGAAAACTAACTGTAGACTGACCCTGACGTAAGTAAAAGTTTCATGTGGGGTCGGAGGTTAAACATCTGTTTCATGAAGTGAGAAGTGTCCCACAATGGTGTTTCAAGATGGGCTCTTAGGACGTGTGGTAAACTGCGACACTTTGGACCCCATTACAAACCCCTGCTACATTATGAGAATCAGCCACACTTCCCTGCATCTCTGCTAAGTGAAAATCTACAATCTCAAATACAATGGATTTGAATGAGCCATAACTAAGTCTAACACAACTGAACAATTCTGAAATAAATATGGCAAGTTAGACCAACATACAATTTAACTTTTTGGCCACACTAACTATTGCTTTTAAGATCGGATTGCCTGGTTTAAATCCAATAATTAATCGTACGTACGCAACCTACCAACACATGGCCATGTGTTGGTCTAGAGTTTTATAGCAGTGACACAATAAGACTGATTGAACTGCCTTGATAACAAACTTAATAACAGCACCTGTCAACAGACGTGGTCATCACGTACCGCCTGTTATCCAAACCACACTGCTAAGAAATCAAGGACAGACTAAATGGCAGTAGCTGGAACACAGGATGTGTCCATGTCCTAATTAATATATGAAACAACAAATTAAATGTATAAACATCATGGGGTCATTTGATAATTTTCCTGTGGGGATTGTTACGCAAATGTACATATATTTTCATCTGGGTAAATAGGTCATATATCAACTGCTACCGAGGTGTCGCAATAGCACTGCCACCTAGCAATGAAACCTTTCTAGAAAGACCGTCCACAAACCGTTTATATAATAGATCATTGATCGGTTTTGCCCAAAACGATGACCGATTGTGAAAATCAACCCATTCCCAAAACTAACGACTACTTAGTATCTGAACGTTTGTCAAAGAAGCTGACCTGATCTAATTAATTAATTAGCAAACTATATGGGTACAGCTGCATTAGTTCTGGGAATCAGTATATGGATCCTGTTGGTGTTGCTCCTTCTATTTTGGGGTACATTTTGTGAGTCAGATCTTAGAGGCAGACAGTCATTTGTGTAAGAAGTGTGAACAATTGATGGATGCAGTACGTTGCGGTTTGCCTACGTCATAATCATTTTTTGCGCATGAGCTCCGTCAAGCTTAGCCTTTGCCAACAATGTTGATAACGGTAATATACGTGAATTACCTTACTATTCCCGCAAGACATCTCATAATTCAAAAATTCCCAAATACAGTTGTCGTTCTAAAAACTTTGCCTTATGTTCTGTCATAAAGAAATACTTTTATGACCAGAATTTCAACAAAATATACAACGGAATGTCCGAACCCACCAAGTGTTTTCTGATGACTTGACGGAGGCTTTGCTGAGCAAAAGGTCACATGATGGATAGGTTAATTGTGTATTTGTTAATCTTTGGGCTTGTTAGCAAGCCAGTTGCAACTGGAGAACAAAACCAGAAACTGTGAAATGGCAACACGGCTGTCCAATTAGTAGGTCTCATTATAAGGTGGGCAGCTCTATGTAATGGCATCTCTTATTACCCTCAGTATACATGTCCCCCACAACTGCAACATTCCAAGTGAGAGAGATAGTACTCAGGGGACCGTTTCACTAAGATATTAAGCTCTTAAGGAAAATTCATCCTAGAACAGAATCTGATGGAAAAATCTAGGGAGTATTTTCAAAATGCGTTTCACTAACGTGATCGTTAAATTACTCTTAAGACAAAGAGCGATATTCCCATCATGATAATCAATAATCTACACAGTTGGCACAATTTGGCAAGAGATTGAACAGTTGTCAATTTGTTTTTGAAAATTCGGCCCAACAACCACTTGTCAACAACATTTGACTTTTTGTTCACTGTGCAAAAAATTGAAACGAAATCTTGCAGAAGCCACCGACATATCACAGGGGATACTATTTCCATGTCACACACAGTACAATGTTTAGACAGGAGTGTCATTGACAATTTTCAGTTTACAAGAGCGTAGAGAGCGCCAACAACTTAAACCGAATTATGCTGTCGAGTATAATGACTGAAGGGCAGTAGTGCGCAGGTTAAGTTACATACAGCTTAAACTTTGCTAAAAATTTATTAACAAATGTCACAACAACCTTGACCTTCGCAAAGCCATAAACCGCTATGCACACGTCAACCGGTCACGACACTAATGTCGTGTAAATAAATCAGGCTTTAACAAACTTTTAATCGCTAACATTTGGAAGACTTATTTGGCTGTGAACAACTGGTTCTCTGCGTGAAAATTGACCCAAATTAACACACAGTTAGTAAATTCTAGCTGTTTATGATAATTAAAGAGTGGTGTAGCATATTGTTAGAAATTAGCTTTTCTACGAGGATTTTTATGGACCGAATCTAGGATGAATTGTGAAATGCAGTTTCATTTTTGCTCCTAGGTAAGGAAACAAATCGGTTTTATGGAGCAAAATCGGGCTTAAGAGCTCTTAAGAATGTTAGTGAAACGGTCCCCAGGTCTCGTATACTGGCATTTAATTCTTTCTGGTGCATTCCCTAGATTCTGTCTAAAGAAGGCTGTGATGCATTTTTGTTTCAGCTGTTACAGCTGTACTGTGAAGTTATATAATGTTCAATTTCATGTTGGCAGACAGACAAATCACGTAGGCTTAATGTGTTGAGATATATCTCATTTGCAAGTCTATCTTTATCTTTCTTTGATGAAGCACTGCATGGTTTCTACAGCATGTGGTGTAATACCCATAAATAATG
The DNA here is from genome assembly GCA_963995525.1 of Escarpia spicata. Classification (NCBI taxonomy): domain Eukaryota; kingdom Metazoa; phylum Annelida; class Polychaeta; order Sabellida; family Siboglinidae; genus Escarpia; species Escarpia spicata. The sequence goes on from OZ023217.1 coordinate 11,952,698, forward strand.
CAGATGAACAATCCTGTGTATACCTACTTTGTTTTCATATTTGCTTATAAAGGATGTGCAACATATTAATTCTCTTCAGCTGCCACACAGCAACTGGAAGGCTTTGAACGGTGTGAAATTTTAGTTGACCAGGTGTCAAAGGAGGCGACAACAAACTGGCTGAAATGCCTTGCTTGTCATGACAACAAACTGTCTGACTGGCCTTGCTTGTCATGACAACAAACTGGCTTACTGGCCTTGCTTGTCATGAAAACAAACTGGCTGACTTACATGTATTCAACATGACACTGATCTATTTGATGCTACCCACATGTGTGATCATACACCAACCAAAACAGGCTAGACTGAGAGCTATCTAGTGATGATACATGATTCCATGTCACTCCCGTAGAAACATGCAACTGTGGGTTACAGCAAGAGGCCAACCATATGGCACAAACTTTGTGTTTTTTCTGCAATTTGCCTGTATACTCAACAGTCTGGTACATGTAAACAAAAACTATCGCAATCCACACAACAGCTCACACGAATGCACTTGCAGCAGGTGGGATATTTAGATGAGGTATTGGGCATGGGCATCCGGAGGGGGGGGGGGCACTTGCCCCCCCTGGACTTTACATTTTTTGGACGTATATTCATCAGTCAAAGTATGTTACCTTCACATTTTATGTAATATATATATACATACATATATATATACATATATATGTATATATATATATAATATGCACAATTCCGTTATTTTTCTGCACATATCCACTGGACTATTAGATGCGTGCAAAGTGAACAATTTATGTCAAATATCGCATGATTTTGAAATGCCTTGTGATATTGTATCAGAGAGAGAGAGAGAGTACTCAGGGGACATACAAGATGTGTGAGATGAATAATTTATGCTAAATATTGCATGAAATTGAAACGTCATGCGATACAATTTTTAATATGCCAGCAGTAGAAAAGTGCTTTATTTTAGGAGTTTAAATGCCCCCCCTACACAAATCCTACATTTCCCCATCCCAAATAGGCCTGTCGTAGGGCTGCCAAGTGGAGCAGTAAGCGTGAATCCAAGGTCAAACAAGGTCACCATCAAATAATGAATGTTCGAAATCATGCCCTTCCGCAAACGTCTAACATTACAATGGTTGCATATCTAGTTCACTTAACTACAGAATTGCCATGTCATATATCTTTGGAAAGCTTATTGCTTGCTTGGCGGAGTGGTTGCTAAAAACAGAACGAACAAGTATCAGCCGACATGCTGTCCGCTTACAGAAAGAGTGGTGCATGACACGCAAGCATGGGTTACTCCTCAGTGAAGCTGAAGATGTCGCTCAACGAAAGCAGCTGGCCAACATCGCCTTCCGCAAGTTGTGAACACGGTGGTTTAGGCAATCACAGATCTCTCTACAGCTGCGGCTTCAGCTATACGCATGGGTTCAGAATGGTAGAGGCATTGTACAAGGAGACAACAGCAGTGGTGAGAGTCGAAGGAGAAACATCGGAACAATTTGGAGTGGGTGTAGGGAAATGCTTTGAGTCCCCTGCTTTTCATTATGGTGTTGAATCTGATCAGTGGAAAGGTATCGGAACAGGAAGAACTTAAGAAGATACTGTATGCAGACGACCTAGCAGTGGTGGCTGACAACAAAGAGGAACTACAGAAACCATTTGCAAGAATGGAGTAACACCTTTAGACAACATGGCCTCCGAATAAATGTGGAGAGGACTGAAATAATGTGGATATACGTGAACAGGAAGTGGATCTGCAGAAAGAGCTGTAAACAACTGAACAGCTTGTTATACTTGGGCGGCACAGTGTGTGAGGATGGAGGAAGTAGTAAAGAAATATAGAGGACGGTCCAAGCAGGAGCGGCAGTATGGAAGAGTGTGGAAGGGCAGAATGAAATGGGCAGTCCAAATGAGGGTGGCAAACGACGAAGAGGAAGACAAAAGCTGGGATGGAACAACAACATGAAGAGGGACCTTAGGAGAGCAGGTGTGAATAGTTAAACATGAAAGGTCATTGTGGACAACAGACAGAGATGGAGAGAAATAACGAGAAACACGGAAGAAGCTATTGAGTGCCATGGACCCCACACTCCAAGGGGAAGAAAAAGATGTGTGTGTGTGTGTGTGTGTCTTGCTCCTCCCTGGAAAAATTCCTGCGGATATCTCTGGTATTGGGCCATGGTCCCTTTAGAACTGTGTTCTGTAACTTTTTCTATACAATCAATTGTGCCACTACATTTTAACTTGAAAAACTAATGGTTGACGAAGCTTTCCTCCCTTATGAAATCCCAGACACGCCACTGCCCACATCATTGTTTACTTTAATTACCAACACCTTTTTCACACCAACACTGTCATGAATTCAACTACATTTGACACAACCACAAAATTAAAGAAACTAAAGGAATGACACAAATTAGGAACCATTATCACGACCGAATGTGTAATCAATGACACCAACTTTTCGAGTGTGGCTTCATCACTTGTCGCCTTCAGTATGTTGATGTACACGCAGCGACTGACTAGTTTGTTGACTCCTTTCATCAACCTGCAAGATACAAGCATGACAATGTAATATGTACAAACTGCTCATCACGGTCACGTTTTATTATAATTTAGAATTTTATTACTGTAGGCAAAAATTTTTGCATAAGATTAAAAATATAAACTGTGATTCTAATTATATTATCTTATAAATCATGGAAAGTTGGCTGCAAAATGTTACTTCTTTTTTAATTGAGTGGGAGTGTCAATATTAATTTAGCATTATTCAACATCAATGTCTGGGCTAATTAATGGCTAGCAGGATGTTGGTAGTTACATAAATTTGTAATTATGTCAACTATTCTTCTGATCAACCAATCCCAGTTTAGTTGTGGCCAGCTGTTTAGGAGGTATCCCATCAAGCACCAAATTCATTTGGTAAAGTTTGAATATTCTTATAGCTGCCTACCGAACAACAAACCCGATCAAGCCATCAAAAATGTTTGCCGATCACGTGGAACATTTGGATATATGTCATACATTTTGCTGAAATTATGGCCCAAAATGTATATCTTTATAAAAAAAAGTTCAAGCGAGAACTGCATGCGGGAAATGTTGATATTGCAGAAGTCATCCGCACCAATAATGTACTGCACATAATATTTACTAATGTAAACATGGTTGAAAGACAAAGTTTGATGAGGTCACAACATACTGGATCGATTTCAACAAAACATCAGTATTATAATTGATTACAGGCAGAGCACGGGCCAAGGGTATTCAATCTACTGAAGTCTACAGTACCTGTCCTTGGTTAGTTACACTGCAGTCAGTGTCCAAACAAACACTCCTCATGTGATACAAATTCCATCTAACGTAACATCAATAATGTCCTCCTTGCATCATTTCTTTTTTTGTATTTATTAACGGAATATAATATATTCCTGTTAACACCACTCACATGTCATGAGTGGTGAAGGTATATTTACAAGCATAAGTACTACTGTCTACTGGTATATCACTATTCATTTATCACACAATACATTCCATGTAAGTATCCGTTATATGTCTAATTCCTGATTATGAGACACTGCCAACATGTAACAGGCCAATACATTTCTGCAATCCGTACATGAACACTCTAAAGCTGTTTTCACACTGGCCAACTACACTCTGGGTTGACCCCGGGATAAGTCATTAATCCGGTTTGTCTGTTCACACTCACACTTTTAATCTGAATTCAACACGGAGTAACTGCGTCAAACAAACCTACATACACTATTGTATGTGCAAATGTCATATAACCTACAGCATGATAACGTCATTAGCATTAACAGTCAACAGCCTTTTTGTGTTTGCTTTATTTTGCTAATGCAATGTGGCGTTTCGTCAATTTTATGGCAAGCACTAACTAGCAGAAGTGAAGTGTGGTCTTAGGTCAAGACAACTGCAGTTCTGTAAGAACACGCTAAACCGAAGTCAACAACATACATATCTGCTACTAACATCCACAGGTTACGGAATGTAATTCCAGTGTGAATACAGCTAACAAAGTTTTCCAATTTGATCAATACCCAAGTCTTATTGCAATGCAGGGGAATGCTTCTACAATTATTAGGGGTAGCTCCTGAAATGTTGTTTTTGTCTTTACTTGACTCGTCATTCAAACCATGCCAACATGGTCTCTGTAGGAATTAATTATTTTGTTCTTTAATATTTTAACTTTAAGAGTGCAAACAGTAACACCATGCCATACATGGGTCATAAAAAAATTCAACCTTTACAAAACATGAAGGACCTATCAGATTCAGTTACATATGCATTGCTTAATTAATAGTTGAACTGGGAGAAAGCCAAATCAGAATGGAACAGGTCTGCCATGATAACAAGAAAGTAAACAATAAGCTAGCTACACTGGATGAGACAATAAATCAAAGCAGTCCAGAACAACATACATAATTGACATAATCAAACACACTGTACCTGACAAATCCATCAACTTCATCCATGCTACCGATGTCACCGGATGGACCCAGCATTGACGAGAGAGCTTTCAACAGCTCATGTGGATCAATGGGACCCTGCAATAGAGACAGAGAACACTTTAAGACAGTACAAGACATATAATGCAAATTGACGGTGTTATTTTTCTTAAGTTTGAAAAAAATAGTAACCAATGTAGAAGTATTTTTGTTTTCTGGAATAAATGCAATTACTAGACACTGCACTGTTATTGGCAATGCATTTCTGGCAACTTGGTTTGGGGGTTATTCTGCCTGCTGGGGTAGTGACTGTGCTCCTCTCAGTACATTTTGAATCTTGCAACACCCCAGTGTTTTGCACAGACTGTATTTCTTTGCACCAATACAATCTCTCAAGAAAAATATTTTACAAAAATGCAGTGGTGTTCCTATAAACCTGTGAGAAATGTGCAAGTCAGCACACACCTTGGTCTTCTCCTCCACCACCTCAGGCAAGACCATCATGTCAAATAAATTCCTCATCAATGACTGTTCCTGCAAATAAAACAAACCAAATGTAAGTAATGCAATCTATCAGTTATCATAATTAGTAAAACCAATAGCTTTTATCTAAATTTTGTATGAATAAACACTAAAGACATCTTCTTCCCCCATCGAGTGTGGGAGCGAAATCACTTGGTCCGTTCCACCCTCTCAGTGATACTTCATCTAACCTGATCTTCTGCAATGGTCTCGCTCTCTCGGCTGTTCATCCCTGCCCTTTTGATATCTCTCTGGAGACATTGTGAAGACTGACCTTGAAAGATCAGGGATGAACAGCCAAGAATGGGAAACAAATGCAGAAGACCAGGAGAAGTATCATAAAGAGGGTGGATCGGACTCGCCATCACTACACATCAGACCAAAGGGAAGAAGATATCATTTCAGAGGTATTTTGTTCAGCGATATAAAATTTGCACTTTCTGACTTCCTGAACATCACTTCTCTAGCAACAGCTTCACTGACAACAATTTGGAAAAGACCTACAGCTGTGTTCTTTGTCAGCATCTTAATTTGATATAGTGTGATGACAGTACGTCTAATCCGACCACTATTATTATGGCTCCATTACAGTTCAACGTGACGAGGTAGAATCAGAAATAATACTTAAACTAGATTGTGCAGGGTTGCAGTCCAAAGTCACAGTCCAGATGGTATGTGAAAAAAGAAAGTCAGTAGTCTTAAACATATTTGAATCATGTGCTTCAATTGGTTGGGGAAGGGGGTAGACATGCATTTGCCACTTTTCAGAGTGTCCCCCTGTGCCCCAGAGTTCAATATTAATGCATGCTATCCCTTGCATATGTACGTTTAGTCCATCTCTGATGAATTTTTGACACCCCCCCCACGTTATTATATCTTCTAAGGTGTTTTATTGTATAATTACATATACCCAGTACATGCATTATTCCATATATCCCCTTTAATGTGCAAGGTGCCTGATTATTTGATTTATTTCTTCCACCTGTAATGGCACTCCCTATGTATTGTATATCATACTGCGAGTAAAACTACACTCCATTTCACAGATAGAATCCCAATTCACTGGGAGATTGTGCTTTCTCACCATCAATCGTCAATAAATAAACATTTCCAGCTGACCATATTAGATGGCTAATTCATGTTCTCAAGAGATCACATTACCAGTACAACATAAATGAAGTTCTAAATTAAATTGACAGCAACAAACCATGTTCTTACTTTAAAATTTGTTTTTACATTATTATTCATGAACACTTATCGTTTATTTCATAACACATGGATAAATCCTTGGTTAACAAATTCATGGTAACGAAAAATAGAAATACCTTGTATTTAAATCCTCTATTTTCAGATAATTAATGTTTTGCATATATTATGTATGGCAGCATATCTATGCACATATTACTTTCTTAGACAAAAAATAATGGAATGACATACAAACATGGATTCTACCGCCCTGTAATCATACCAGTCAGTATAACCATTACTTGATTATCCTAATTTTCTGTTTTGTGTGCGCGAGACTTGTAATTTCTGCATATAATTTCCAAACGTTGGCATATGTACAGAAAATGGCAGAAATGGTACTATGGTATGTGCAATGTCTATATGATGGCTCTAACCATGTTGATGACAACTATGATCATACAGCACGAGTCAATAGTCAATGTTTAGAGGATGGCTCTAACCATGTTGATGACAACTATGATCATACTGCACCAGTCAATGCTTAGAGGATGGCTCTAACCATGTTGATGACAACTATGATCATACTGCACCAGTCAATGTCTAGAGGATGGCTCTAACCATGTTGATGAGAACTGTGATCATACTGCACCAGTCAACAGTCAATGTCTAGATGATGGCTCTAACCATGTTGATGACAACTATGATCATGTTGCACCAGTCAACAGTCAATGTTTAGAGGATGGCTCTAACCATGTTGATGACAACTATGATCATACTGCACCAGTCAACAGTCAATATCTAGATGATGGCTCTAACCATGTTGATGACAACTATGATCATACTGCACCAGTCAACAGTCAATATCTAGATGATGGCTCTAACCATGTTGATGACAACTATGATCATACTGCACCAGTCAATAGTCAATGTTTAGATAATGGGTCTAACCATGTTCATGACAATTATGCTCATAATGCACCATTAAAGTGCCAATGCATCAATAGATCTAACGATGTTCATGGCAACTACTCTCATAATGATTGCACCATTCAAAAGCCAATGTTTAAATGGTGAACCTAACCATGTTCATGACAAATGAGCTTATAATGCACCTTTCAATATTTAGCTTTACCCAATTTGATCATGGATCTAACCATGTTCGTGATAACTAGGTATGTTCATAATGCACCATTTAACATCCAGAGTAGCAATGAGTATACCGTATTCCACTCTTGGGTATATTTTGGCCTAGCCCTTAGTATCATATATACACATTACTTTGCATAAGTTCTCATATCATTCGCGTCTGCTTTGAGAAAGTAGTGAAAGCTCTTAGAGACAGCCCAAACTTAGATGTAAGTTGCAAGGGGGGCCTGAGATATAATACAAATTAAAACAGAATGAGAGAATTTGAAGAGAATACGTAGTTGTGTGTGCATGTTCAATGGCATACTACAAATTTACACAAACATACATTACCAGGAAAAATAAAAGCTACACCAACAGAACAGCACCCCATGTCAATAATATGTATACTTTGGTCACACACTCCAAAATTCCAATACCACTGCCTGTTTTAACTAAGTGTTCCTGTACATTGGTTGGCTATCATTCACCTTGAACACTTGCAACAAGTTTACTGATCTGACTGTGCCTCCAGCAACACTATACACCAACAACACACAGCAGTTTCAATAAATCATACGCCAATCATCTCACTGAAACAAACATTCACACCATGTTTGAATATAGTGCATGCAATGCTTTACACTATTCTGCATACTTGAATAACAGAACAGTCCTGGTAAAAAATGTAGTGAAACTAACTTGGTGACTAGCCAATAAGCTTAAAGCCAATGCATAGGGTTCAAACTTATGTTGTGATGATTAGTGTGGGAAAACCTTATCTTGTAAGAAAACAACTGTAGTTTTCAGAATCTTTTCCAGTGCAATCATTAATTAAATCATCATTTATTGATAATTTAATGCCTTTTGTGGATCACAATTACAGAATATGTTAATGCAATTGTATTACTTTGTTACTATAAGATTACATATGTGCATTATATTAATTGGATAAGTTTACCAAAATTATGATTAATTTTGAACTCTGCCAATGCACCAATGAAGAACTTAATAATAATATGAACACTACTAATAATATGGTAAGCCAAGTTGAGAAAAGAAACTTTTTTCCAAACATGATAGCAATCCTTCAAAATGCATTATCTGCATATTGCCCTGCTGAGTGCAATCTTACATTTTCCACCAGGAACTTGAAGATCAAATGATCCTTCACTTGAATCTGTATTATACCGTGTAATACCTAACATATGGGCTTGCCTAAACAATTTGCATTGTAATGTAAAGCGCAATATAATTACAATTTATTACACAATATTACGTCAAAAGATATTGAACTTGTGTGAAGTTGTATATTAATTTAACAAATATTAATTTTGCTTAATGGCACAACAAATGCTCAAACCGATAATTAATATAAACATTGCCTGTATGAGGTAACATACGGTACATTCCTCTTCGGGCTTGCTTCATTAATTCTTCTTTGTTGCTCTAACTTGTTCAAATCTCTGATATGTCTTCTCTGCCTCAGATTTCTTCTTTGTTGACCTCCAAGTTTCTAAAGTTTCATTCTCTTCCGGAGCACCACAAGTATTGTTTTCCATGTTGTTTGATTAGAATGGTGGCCAATATTACAATATGCCTTAACATGATTAACATATAATTTTTTTTATCAAGTTGCTGTACAATGTCATATATTGCAGCAAATGAGTTTTAAACACTGTTTTAGCCATAAGACACTTCATTAATATTTCATCAATGCACCATCTCTGGCATACAATTTTTACATAAGTTGTTTTATAGCATAATATGTACACTGACATTCCAGCTGTTCTTACACATTATACATAAAAGCATTATATCTGTCAACCTACTTCCTGGTTACCGGTGCCGTTCACCACGTGCACAGAACTGCATATACATGCCACACACACGTCCACAACTACAATCGCTAGGTGGCAGCACTCTTCACACACGACCTCACTCGAACTAGACCAAGTAAACAAGTACCGCGCAGCAGATCGTGTTACGCATAAATACCCGGCACATCACATATATAAATGCCTTGGCAGGGCTGTTTAATACCGACTGGCAACGTTACAAACGGAATTGGTATCGGTTCACTGCAGGCGCATAATCCGTAAACAGAACGCCAGCAACATGTTCAAAACCGAATGGTGATGACGTCAGCTGGACATTACAGACGTCATTTTACGGGAACTATTGTAATTTTTCGGCGAAAAGGTTTCTAGGTCCGTCATTTTCCGGGAACTACTGTAATTTTTCGGCGAAAAGGTTTCTAGAAGGTCCGTCATTTTACGACAAATTAAATTTTTCGGTAAATGTTTTTTTACTAGGTATCAGCCGATTTATTTCATAATGAGCGTCAACAATTCGTCTCATACGCACAACAGCGAGCCGCGTGTTGACCGCGGGAAGCCGAAGGTTAAGAGTGTAGCCAGACCATTTGCAGCACAACGTCCCGAGTTATCTGCGCAAGCAATCGCTCAAATTGTATGCTAGGATTCGCAAACTGTTTGTCTGCGTGATAAAGAAAATTTAAACTTGGCTTACAACCCCCGTGATTGCGCTAACGTAGCGACCCCCACTAATGGCTGCTATTTCAACGTTTCACTAAACGAGAAAATGTGTGTCCATCAATAACGTAGCAAGTTATAATCCATATATATATACATCATTAATTGTTTGCGAAGCGTCAACAATTTTGGATATGGCGCTATAGGCCTACCAAATAAACTGTACGATTTAAATTATTGTCTTGAGTGACAATGTCAAACACACGTATCGCTAACGTTTTACTTCCAATTAGCAATTTTACCAAGTTTAGTTTTCCGTTAATACTGCCGAAACCGCGCCGATTGAACTTTTCGGCGTCTTGTATGCAAAGTGAAACACTTAGCTATATAATGTACTTATTTTCCTAAAGTGCACTAAAAGTTTGATTCACGATTCCTAAAAAGGAGTAATTTTAAAGTCTTCCTGCCATATGCAAGTGTTAATTATACCAATCTCGCTATCTTGTGATAGTTTCGTCAGTATGCAACGTTCTGGTGTAATGACGTCATCGTGTGCTGAAACTAGTGTAATTCCCGTCGTCTCGGTTAATTGCTTTTTTTTAAAATCCATATCGCTTCTTTCAAGAGCATTCTCTTTCGAGGGACTCTCCACCTGCCATTTTTACTACTCCCCTCCGCAGCCCATTGACTTTGAAGGAATAAAAGAGGTAGACGGAAAGAAGCAATCATAAAAGGAGCGATATGGGGTAAACATAGGAAGCAATCAAGCGAAACGAGAGGAATTACGATTTTTCATAGACCATACATGTAGGATGATATAATTCCACCAGAAAGTAATTAGTATCGATAGATCCATCTAATCAAGATAGTGAGACCCTATATATAATTCGCATTTACATACTTGTTCATTCCACGAAAACACCATTATTTCGTCACCAAATTTAGATCGCTTAAGTTAGGATATCTTAAATTTTGTGAAATATCAACTTTAAAACTCTACATTTAGCTACACTGTCCAGTAAATGGCATTGTTAGTATTGTTTATAAAAAAAAATTGAAGTCGTGCGACAAGCAGCAAGCATAAAAAATTTCGTTTTTTGGGTTGCGTCAGATTAATATAACCCAATGTGATAACAATTTGTAAACACTTTTACCAAGTCACAGCATAAACAAAATCACCAACATGCTTACCACACATTACGCAACAAGCGGGGCTCGAACATGTGCACACTTCTGTCACGATAACGCGAACACCAATCGTCACGCCATCGTGCAAAATAATTTCTTACGTTACGCCACTTAATCGTGCGCACGTTAGATGCTACAGTGCATGTCAAATCCAGTCGAGCCAAGTGTCAGACGTTCCTTCTTCGCCATTTTCGGTGCAGTTTTGTAGAGTGGTGCAGACTGCAGTGCTGTTTGTCGGCGCGCAGTATTTTCAAGCACCATTTGGCGCAAGAAATTGACACATTTCGAGCCTCGCTTGTTCCCGGCGTGCATGTGTATTCGTCAACAATATTCCAGATGCTCGAATATATGTACCAGATACATGAACGTTGTTACTAGAAATCCAATTTTTTCCACGTCGCCAATACAAATTAGCCCGAGTACGACGCCATCGTATCAATCTCTAAAAGTATAATCCTACATTTAATCATAATTCGAGGGCATACGTAACTGTCGATTACTATCTTAATGACGAGCTAATATATATAATTATTTACAATGACTTGATGTTTATCGGTTGAGAATGTGACATGTGTCGTTACTGTTATGCCAGCGCAGCACTACTTATTTTACATGCACATTTTCTTTGATTTACTCTTGGATATTTCATGTCATGATCATTAACTGCAAGATGTTGTTAAGGTGAAGTTGGAATAATTTATATCAAGGATGTAATTAAACGGCAATTGATTGCGATTCAACAATCACAGCTCAGTTATAAAAGGTCGGCCTACATAACTAATTGGCACCGAGCCAACATTCACTGGCACTTCGCATGATTGATGCGTCATGTCGAGTAGTTATGTCTATTTATAACTGACAAATTTTATGCAGTTCAGTCAATTTTTAACCTACTAGCAACAAGCACACGTACCTACTATTGAAACACTAAGGTTAATGTTTGTAATGTGTCAGTTCATGGAACAGTCCGTTTAAAATTAAGCTTCGTCGAGTCGTACTACCCCGTCTACCGTCGGCGTTGCTGTACTGCACGATCGAACACGAACCGTCGGCTCAGTAATGCGATGAATTTGTTGATTTTAACTTACACGCTACAAATTGTTGTCTTTATCGTATGAGTCGTCACATGGTTTACGCAATAGAGTTTACTGAGCGTATCAAGACGTGAATTCTACAATGAAGTATTATAGAAATTGTTTGATATATTTGGATGCAACTTCGTCAATCATGTAGAGGTAATTTCAACATGGCGAGCCTAACACAACCGAATCAAGGTCACGTCGATGCAGCTTTTCGCCCGAATATTACAGCAATCTGCAAAATAACAGAAAAACAACATGAGTCAAATGCATCCATGAATATCATCATAAATCAATGTTACTGCATAACAAACAAACTGTAACAAACATTACACAATAATTGAAACATTTCACAAAAGATCCAACACAACACATACCTCTCCGAATTCTCTATTTATGACGTCATTGCGGAAAGCCGCGTGCTTGAGCCCCGTAAGGAAGATATAACCGGATGATATTACGATATATAATTTATACCATAAACTGTCCTACTATTTCTTACCATATTATGTGACATATTTTGCTATGACTAGGTTATTATAATTATTCATCTATCACATAGCAGCTATACCGAGTCGTACTGACATGTTCTGGATCGGGTCTTCCCATTTCCTAAATCCCTTACGGGTATTTCGACCCTAGTTCCCTGGCTATCCCTGCTCATATCCAAGCACGTATGCGCATGTGTACACTATCGATAAAGACTAGATGTTTGGTCAGTTCATAACAAATTAGTATTATTTTGCCTTAGAAATCTTGCGCTGCTGCTAAGAACTGAAAGGCAATTAATCGTGTTAATGCATACACGTGTAATGCGTAATGGTCTACCATACAACATTGCGCTAATGAACAAAACGTAATATAGACATACATATATACAAACACACACACACGCGCCCGCACGCACACACACACACACACGTGCACACATAAATCCTCTTCGGTGTTCAGGCAAATGTAATTGCCTATATGTACCGCTCTTTAACAAATGTTGCTTTACAGCAGCAAAATCAATAGACAATGGAATACCACTACAGAAAACTAACCTTGAGACGGTCTCAATGCTCAACTTGGGCAATTATTGACCGTTCTTAAGGTAAGAACTTAAGGTAAGAACAATCAAATTTGACAGGCTGGTGCATCCATAATATATCGAGACGGTTCTTCAGTGCATTGACTGTTGGAGCGGTGACACAATGGCTTAGGGTAAGGTGTTCCATACATCAATTACTTTCTAGCTAAAGAAGTGTTTCCTTAGTTCTCGTTTACTCCTGTTTTTTGTATATATCTTTAAAGAATGCCGATCCCGTGTTCCTTCGTACAAGTCCAGGTTAAACATAGTGTGCGTGCAGGTAAATATGCCATTCGAGTATTTGTAAATATTAATAACGTCCCCTCGTAATCTACGATATGTTAACTTTAGTAAGTTTAGGACCTTTAGTCTCGTTTCATAATCATAATGTTTTCATTCTGGCAACATTTAACTGTGTCGTTCTTCTTTGGAAAGCCTCCACAGCATCAATATCGTACTGATACTATAATGTAATGAGTTGAACTTGAAAACTAACACATTACTTGCCAAGTAATTTTAGTATATGTTTCTTTAATTATGTCATCGTTAAATATTTAACTAAAACTAGGTACATGTATACGTCCGTAGCTTTTGGTGAAGTAAACCATATTTGATTGAAATTCAATATGAGTCAAGCCATTTATTTAAAAAATCGTAAATGAAGCCGAAGGTCTTAATTTTTAGGAAAGGCTGATTTATATAGACGAATTTAATTTACTGTTTATTGCCCAGTACAATAACGTTATGCCAGAAATGGCATATCATATGTACTTTGTACAGCAGATAAAGCGCACTTTAGACAAGATTTTACCGCGGAACACATTAGCGCAATAGGTGAAACGGGACTTCTATGTAGTTAGCGTAAACTGGTCATGAATTTGTACGCAAGGACAGTCTCTCGGTTGTTGCTAGAGGCACTTCCATTGAAACAAAGACTCACATGGACATGCATAAATCGTAAACAGGTTTGTTGCTAATACTGTTGATTTGTTAGCTAGTAGCTTTTGCGGCGGAGTGGGAGCTCAGTGGGCGATAAATGGGGGGTCACTCGTTGACAATTAATGCACATTTTCGCCCTTATAGGTTTTTACAGGTCCTCTTCTGGCTTCTAGGCTGTAATGCCTCTTACGCCAGCTCTGATGTTTGTCGTCAACTTATATGGTGCGCATGCGTCTGACGAGTTGTTCCATAATAGGGTAGGCATTTCAACAACAAATTTAATATCATGCTAGAACATTGAGAATAGGCGATACAGTGACGGCACTTGTATCGAATCCAGGCTCACATCGATTTTGTCGTTATCTATATATTTTTGCCTAAATGTGATGCCTCACTTCTCAGTAAGTTAATTCAATAACTGTCATTCCACATCATCCCGGTGCGAGAACAAAACCCCAATGGCAACGGACAAAACCCCAATGGACATAACCCCAACGGACAAAACCTGAATCTCTTATTTCAAATGTGGACAAAACCCCAATGCTCAGCCTAGGAAAGCTTAGACTTTCTCGGTGTATACATATATATGATATATATTGAGCATTTTGATATTTAATTTGTTACAAAACAAGTAAAACTGTGTGTTGTGTAACTGTGGGAGAATAGTAAAATTATTGAAATATACAATTTCATTTGTATTTATTTAACAATATTTGAATAAATAATTTGATGTTAATAACAAAGATCGAATGTACACACATTACATCTATTTAAACCTGATACAGACACCAACACCATCTAGGAATTCTTGAACAGTCGAGAAGTTGAAAGGAAAAATGAAACATGTAATTATACTCAAAGGGATATGCACTTACCTAAGCCATGCTGTTATTGTTTATTATACCCCTAATTGGAAAATATACTAATCCCTATCAACAACGTTGGATTTAAAAACTAAAGTGCATTACTATTTTTTATATTTTCAACACTTAAATCAGGGTAGGCCTATATAATATATACATAGACAATTTATGATACACCAAAACTTTCTTGGCACCGTTGGGGTTTTATCCACATTGGAAATAAGAGGTTGGGGTTTTGTCCTTTGGGTTATGTCCATTGGGGTTTTGTTCATTAGGGTTTTGTCCTGGATCCATCATCCCTGGCAAATTTGTTTTACATACAAAGTGGCTACTGCGTAAACACAACGATCCAGCAGTAAGCATATGTGCATATTCCCTGCGGCGTTTGAAGTGTGCCTCCGAAAGCCATCTTCCTTGTTGTCTATCCTCACAGAGCAATCATAGTCAACTTTTTTTAAGACAGTGTAATCATAATCGTGTCCTGTAATCAGACTCGATTACACATGATTACACCTAATATTTTTTTTCAAACAGTGATTAAACATGTCATAATACTTTTGATTCCAGTATATATATATATACACACATATACATGCATGCATGCATGCATGCAACCATTCATGAATAGAAACCATTTGTAAGTCAATAATCACAGAAACTCTGGTGCACTGGTCAGTAATCCCAGCACATTGGCCATGGCTAATTGCAATTTACTTTTATTAGTATCTCAGTGCTCACTGGCCAGCCACTGCTAGTGTTTGCACATATCCTTCTGGAGGATTAAATCCTTTGGTTTTATTCACACTTTGTCAAAAGAATCTTCATATGCCTGGTTCAGATCTGGCCTGATCATACCTGGATCATGGCTAATTGCAATTTATTATATTGGTTTCTCACTGTTTGCACAAATTATACAATATATAATAATAATAATAATGATTGCTTTATTCAAAAACTATTATATAATGTAGCAGCTGTTATATTTTGACAGTTGGTGTCGGACCTATAACCGATTCATATGTTGTCCAGTAGTGACCACACTTTAGCTACTGCAATATTTTACCAGTACGTTCGCATTCCTCATGCGCAAGGTAAATGCTGGAGCTATAGTATGTCCAGGCCCAGATATTGTGTTCTAGGTCTGGGAATCTATTGCACTTTTGTGACCTAAATAGTGGTACAGTTAGCATCAACAGGCGCTCTTTGTCACTTTTGTGACCTAAATAGCGGTACAGTTAGCATCAACAGGCGCTCTTTGTCACTTTTGTGACCTAAATAGTGGTAGTTAGCATCAACAGGCGCTCTTTGTCACTTTTGTGACCTAAATAGCGGTACAGTTAGCATCAACAGGCGCTCTTTGTCACTTTTGTGACCTAAATAGCGGTACAGTTAGCATCAACAGGCGCTCTTTGTCACTTATTCCAAACACACAGTAATTACACAAACCGGAACGCGATTTGAGCCTGAAAAGTATGCTAGGATGCAACGTTGTAACGTAAAAATGCCTGGGATGATGTGGAATGATGGAATTAAAACCGGAAACTGACATGATTACAAAATATACAAGGTCTTGTAGAAGAGAGACATCATTACTACTATGACAGTCGTTGCTTTCCTCTTCCACCCTAAAGTCCAGAGTGAACCTAGCTTGTACACTGGTCCTCTATTTATGTCTTCCTTTTTCTGGCACAGATCCCAATTTCACTGTCATCTCCATCACCTGTCTCTGCTACTGTACCACAGTTTCTCTATCTCCAGTGTCCTCCCAGTCATGCCAGATCTCTTCACACGGTCCTCCAATCTAAATTTGTTATCTTTCTCTTCTCTTTCCCTCTATTCCAATGGCATCCAACGTCTTCATTAACCACCCCTTTTCTATTTATTCCATATGTAAAACATTTTTTTACCAACTCTTCCCAGCATCTTCCTGAACCCTCTCCAGCTCCTCCGTTCTTTGCCGGAAGTAGACCAATACTTACACGTTGAAGTGTCAATTGTAGTTCCTGGCATGCCCAGTGTTTGCTGAGAGACGACAGTGGCTGAGCCTCTCCACTGCGAGGCTTCAGGAGGCTGAGGCTGCAGAGGATGAACAGGAGGAGGGAGGTGAGGAGGAGGAGAAGAAGGCCAACCTACGACCTGTCATTGACCCCGAGACAAGTATCCGCTACATGAAGAGTAAAGGTACGGAAGAACGGCGTACATTTTAATGTTATGATATTTATACATAGTTATATAATTATTTATAAACGCATCAGCCTTTTTTAACAGGGACAAAATATTCTGTTTCCTCACTTTCCTGCAAAATAAACACTGAATCCATGATTAGCACCACTCACTTATAATACTTCCTAAATTGTCTTTCATAATAAAAATACTCAACTTGAGGCAGACAAAGATAGTAAACATTAATTTATTACATTTGGTTGTACTTTATTGTTTAGTCGATTATTATGTAAGTAGCAGGGGTGCCCTTGGAATGCAGAAATGCATCAAAGATGCGTTGTATGCTGGAATGCCACATACTTTGATATTGATGGTTATATATTTTGTACCCAGAAATATGTTGCGTAGACAGTCCTGAAGAGAATTAAAAACAAGTGAAATAATAATATGATTACATGCCTAATATTATCAAAATTAATGTTCACATTTACCATGTTATTTAAGCGATCATACTATCATGCAATTTAATTAATAACATTTTAATCAACTGATTTGGGGCACATAGACTTTCGAAAAGGCACATACCAGTAGTTCTATCTCTGATATGCTCGAAGGGCACATACAATTTTGAATGGGCACATAGTTCTATCTCTGATGAGCTCGAAAGGCACATAACATTTCGAAAGGGCACATAGTTCTATCTCTGATTTCCAGATCGATCCCTGAAGTAGTGTATACTTAGTTTCCATGAGGCATCTGTGCGGTTGTTAACATGCCTAGCTACCTTGCCTGCAAACTCAGGTTTTACTTCTCATCCACGAAAAATATTGAGCAGGGTTAATTATTACAAAACAAGGCGTAGGGACCCATAAGTTTTGGTCTTGAATAAGTTGTTTTGAAGTACTACAGATGTGTGTTGTTTGTTCATGTAGATGTGTTGCTGTTGCAGCGTATGAGCTGACGTACCGCGGTGTGCCCATGTGGGTGCCTTATCGGAGGAACCACAAGGGAAGTCGACCACCTGAGAAGACACGCAAAACATGCATCGTATGTACAGCTACAGGGGCCGGTTTCACAAAACCTTCGAACCATACAAAACTCTGTACAGATAGTTCAGAGTTATAAACAGTTGTTCATAAGACATGCTTGTTTTTATGACTGTTTCTAGTTGGTCTTTGTCAAACATCTGTATTGTATTCGTAATCATTACTGCTAACGGTAAATAAACATTGACTCTGATTTTAATTTATTATCATATCACTAAATTATCAACATATTTTGCGCAGCCATGATATCGCATAAATAGTATGATTATTTCAAGCATATGTACCGATGGGACGTGCCATTCCAGCAGTTACAGCTCCGCATTCATCAGCAGGTCAACTGTCATGGGTTCGCATCCACCTGTTGCTGGTTTTGGCCTTATCACCCCATGTTGGTTCCGTTCATTCTGCCTGTAGGCAGTAGTGCATGTGTGTGTTGGTGTGGTGCGTGTGCATGTGTGAATGCGTATGCGTGCATGCGTGCGTGTGTGTGAAAGAATAGTCATGGTTCAAGTAAAATTGGTGATGTCAGGTACAAGTCTTCGAGGGAGTGCTTTGAGCAGTCTTTCACCAGATATAACACAACGTAAGTTACCTTTTCTAATGACATATATAGACGCAGACTTTACCGAGAATGGTCTGTATTCTTTTGCAGAGGCATGGTGTTATATCAACTGGGAATCCATGTCCAATTTGCCGCGATGAATACTTGGTCTTACACCCATCGGTAAGTAACGGTTTCTGCTGAAATTATTGCTAGTTTTCCTCTTCTCATTACCACTTTCTCTATTCTGTCTTTGTTCATTTCTATGTTGATTGTTGAACTATGTTGCCATGCCATGCATGATACCTAAGACTTTTCAACTGTGATAACGTGGTATTTAAAAATCGCTATATATTATATAACTTTTATCAGGTTATGAAATTGTTAACTGAAGTGGTATACCTTCCTTGTCACCACCACCATCTTCACTGTGCACGATTAAGAGTGAACGAATTGATGTGTATGTAGATGATGTAGATGGTTGTGTTTGTGTGTGGCGTGTAGGTGGGGGGATGGATGTGTTTGTGTGTGGGGTGTAAATGGGGGGATGGATGTGTTTGTGTGTGGCGTGTAGGTGGGGGGATGGATGTGTTTGTGTGTGGGGTGTAGGTGGGAGGATGTATGTGTTTGTGTGTGGGGTGTAGGTGAGGGGGGTATGAATGTATGGGTATGTAAGTTATATTCATTTTACTGTGATTGTCAATGTTTTATGTGCTGTTGTAATAGACCACATGACAAAGTTCTCTTTTGAGAAATTCACTAAAGTATCTTGTATCTCATTTACAGAATGTTGAGCTGTTGAACCAGTTTATCTCCCCAGAAACAGGAGAGGTTATATCTTACACAAAGACAGGTAAGTGCTGTTAAATCAACCGAATGTCTCATGAATTTTCCTCTGGACTATTACCTTGCTGAAACATGAAACACATCCAATCACCTCATTGCCTTTTAAGTTTGACCAATTTGGATTTGGACCAATCATGGCTGATATTGCATGTAATGTTTGAGAAGTAAAAGTAATTAGTAGAAAACACACTACCACTGGCTCCTGAGGATGACCCATGTTAATAAGATCTTGGTTTTCAAATGTTTGTCCTGTGTCAGATGACACCAGCTGTCTATCCTGATTGGCCATGTCGTGTTTTATATCTGCACTAATTGACCAATCATTGTTTGTTGTTGTGTCATGTTTCAGGCCTGTGTCAGATGCAACACAAGAAGCTGCTGATAGCTGTAGCACAAGCTTATGACCAAGGTATCTCTTCCTTTTCTACATGCTGAAGAGCATTGCGCTTGATTCTTTATTGAATAATAAACCTACCTCACCACTTCCTTGGTGTAGATTACTTTTACTGAATCATTGATTATTCCATGTACTTGGCTAAATATCCATTTATGCAAGTGATTTCTGTCTGATTATGTCATGCCACATCGTGGTATAGTAAAATCGGAAACAGAACTTTGTAAACACTCTCATGAGACAATTTAAAACAATTTTTGTAAGAAGGTTTTTGTACAACATTTGTACAACAGAGTTTAAAAAGGGTAGTTTGTTAGTTTCCGGATGTTTCTGTACTTTTGGCCAAAGTCCAGTAAGTTTATGCAAGCTTACATACACATTCATTGGTCAAAATTAACATTGTGATGTCGGTCCACAATTGTTTGCTTGTCTACAATTGTACTGAGTTAAATAAATCGACGTTAAGCATCCTAGTATGTGCACATGACCAGTGATGACTTGAGCCAATGACAGGTCTTTTATGCATGCCTAGCAGTAAACATTCGCTGCACAAATTATATGATGTTACCAGCCAACACCCACACAAAGTGCTTTTTTTTAAGTACCAAAACAATGTTTGAATAAAATATAATTATATGTTTAATGGTACATATTTGTCAAACATTGTCGCATTTACTTAGTGATCTTCCCAGAACGTCCATGTCCAATATCAGACGAAATTATTTTCATCTGGCCTCAGCCCCAATCGGTCAGAAGTATAAAATATGAATGTCCGACGCCAGACGAAACTGCCTCAGACCGATCAACATTATGAGATGATCCCTTAGACTCTTTTAATAGTAGGTCCATTGACCTAGAGACTTCCTTGATTCTGAACAGTTTGTTATCACTTCTTGCAGGAACCATCGAGATGCCGGTGCCTTTCCGACAGTACGACTATTCGCAATACTACCCTGGAGTCGCAGGGCAAACAAGAAGAACACACCAACAATAGACTCAAGATCACATGGTACTCTCAAAACAAACTGAATGTAGAACAGTCGCATTGTTTAACTTTTAATGAAACATATTCCGGAGCAATAGTGTTGAAATAAAGATGTTTCATATTGTACAATTTCTGTGTCAACATTTTCATTGTCATTTAGAGAACATCCAAAGTCATCTGCAAACAGATGTTAGCTCCGTGCTTTGAAGGAGTTGAACCACACGGGGTTTACTGCGGAGTCCTGTTTTGACATTATTTTCTGTACATTAAAAAAATATTCACAAAACAACTATTACTTCAACAAATTATTTCGCAGACACTTATTAAGCTAATACTGAATTTTCTGGTAACATGGATTTCTGTTATAATAATAAATATATTTCCATGAATATCAACGTTACTTACGGCCTTGGATACGAGTATCAGCAAAGGTCATTGACCTAGCACAACACATAATTCATAAGTGTAATTTTGTGTTTTTTTAATGTTGCAAGTCACAATTCCAGCAAAATGTTTCTGCACAACATTGCAAACAATTCATTTGAGAGCCTGCTGTAGCTATCTACAATTATATATAGCTATTAACAATTTTACAATTTATCTGCTCCAGCAATTTAACAGCTAAAGGAATTAAAAACAACAAGAAATGCAAGTAATATTTATTATTCATAGATATTCAGCAATTGGACCTTTCGTATGGTCTTCTGTGGTCTCTGACCCATTAGCCTGTCACTGTCTGAACCATGTGGACCATTAACACTTATGGTCCTTAGTGACTGGACCATCTTATTGAGTGTACAATCTGGACCTTCATAAATAATCCATCCCACTGTGTGGACCACTTGTTTCATGTTGACCTCCTTGGTCTGCCTGTAAACTTGGTCTATTTGTACAATGTGGGTCTTGTACCATGGCATGTAACATGTAAACCTTATGACTTGGTCCGCATTCTATGGAGTATCAACACATTGGTCTTATGCGTTCAGTGCCATGTCTGATCAGTGGACCATCTTGCACAGTTATGCAAAGAACTTGCAGACCTCACATGGTCCGTACTGTGTGGACCTTCTAATGTGGTCCATAACACATGGAAATTACATGGTCATAACCAGGTGTACCATTGTTGTAGGTCTATACCACGAGGTCCTATGTCCTCACAAAACAGTTCAGCTTGTAATGTGACTGTGTTGTCAGCTTTGCACCGTTCATCTCGAATGAGATGTCTTCAGCTGAAGTCGCTCAGAATATATCATTGTCATATGTCATCATATCCCGTTTGTCTCGATGAACACCCTTCTGTGAATGGCTGGCCGCTACAAAAAGACATGATTACATAGATGTATAATCTTACGTGGGAATGGAAACAGATTATCTGCCAATTAAGCAGTAAACATTTATCGTAGCAAAGTAAAAATAAATTAGGTTTTGGACTATATCTAAAACGAAACAATGTTTTTTATGAAAAACATCAGTTGTTATGATGCATTTCAAAATAATATATTTGTAGGACTAACAAATGACAGGTTGATAAACTTAGGTACTACTGAGAACAAATAGTAAGAATTATTAGTTCAGAATTTTGCTATGGAATCTAGATATCTGTTTGGTCAAAATATCTACTTTCAAAACCAATGTTAGGCTGCCACTGAGCATGAACTAAGATTACAGTAGTTAGTTTTATAAGAAATTAAAGCAATCAACCCTGAAGAGATTTCTAAATGGCTATTAGTTGTTCCAGCACTTAACATTAAAGAGAGGTTATGTTTCCTAATGTTTGTATATTAATATAATGTTCTTAATTATAACTGGAATAACTATGTTGAAGGTAAACTGCCCACCAAATTGCATTTAATAAGCCTGAAAGTGTTCACAATTTGAATTTATCTTCCACAAAGTGTAAACAAAATATTAAGATTATAAACACTGGCAATATAACGGATGCTGGGTGGTTTAACCACAAAGCTCTTTGATGTTCAGCGTGGTCAAGCGTGGTCAAGCATGGTCACGATGTTCCCAACTTCACAACAACCAATTCTAAAACTGCCTGTTAATATTACCACCCTGGCTGATTCTGGGTTAACAAACAAACAACCTCTCTTTAATGCAGTGAATGAGTAACAACAGATATTCCTGTAGATGTCAGTCTTGCATGCATTGAACCTGTAACAGAATGCTGTGTGTGTGTGCACATTCATGTGTGCGTGCATGTGCGTGATTTTTTGCCCACCTATAGACGACCAGCCATTGCTGGCAGGGTCAGAGCTGGCTCCGTCAAATGACGGTTGTCTCCGAGCCATAGATACATCGATCCGTACACCAAACACCATGGTGCCATTCATCTGAAACAACACGTACAGTGCGTACACCAAACACCATGGTGCCATTCATCTGAAACAACACATACAATGCGTACACCAAACCCCATGGTGCCATTCAGCTGAAACAACACGTACAATGCATACACCAAACCCCATGGTGCCATTCACCTGAAACAACACGTACAGTGCATACACCAAACCCCATGCATGGTGCCATTCACCTGAAACAACACGTACAGTGCATACACCAAACCCCATGGTGCCATTCAGCTGAAACAACATGTACAGTGCATACACCAAACCCCATGGTGCCATTCACCTGAAACAACATGTACAGTGCATACACCAAACCCCATGGTGCCATTCACCTGAAACAACATGTACAGTGCATACACCAAACCCCATGGTGTCATTCACCTGAAACAACACAATAAGTTCCATTTGTTTATCTAAAAAAGGTAGAGTTAAGTTCTTATATTGCACACTTTCCAGGCCTCAGGACTACTAAAAGCACTTTACACTTTACTCCCTGGCAGACCTGTTCAATCAAACACCATGTCAAATTCTCTGGGAAGCATTCAGCTATGTTGCAATTAATGCGCTAAGACTATTCGTACACAAATATCCACCACTGTCTATAGCCAGGTGCTCATTCATACAGCTGAGTGAACTGGAGCAACGTAGAGTGAACAAACTTTCCAAGGTTTGACACCACAGCACAGGATTCAAACCCAGGGTGTCTTGGTCGAGAGTCCAAAGCACTAGTCACTGCACCACTGTGCTCTATTGTTCACCCTTTCTGCTCTCTCCAGTCTCTCTTTCACTCTCTCTACTCTCAAGTGAAAGTATTGCCTGAGCACATTCAGTCTCTACATCTGGAACACAATCATCAGTCTAATGTTGACACCTTTTATTGGCCATGCATTGTTAAAAATGCTTTCCAAAGGCAGCACTTACTTGGGAATAGTTTTCAAGAAAGGAAGTGTATATTCACCTCATTTATGGCCTTATCTGCAGATTCCATCTTTTCGAAAGTCACAAATGCACAGCTACAACAGAAGAGATAGGTAAAGACATGTTATTAAAGAAAAACTGGCGTTACCATAATTACTGTATAAGACACAATATGTTTTCAGACACATATAAAATTTACAAAAATAATAATTTTCTGTACTGTATGGTTTCGACCACCTATAATGTTTAGTTGTCCGAGTACATACAGGACATAGTGACTGTACATACAGGACATAGTGACTGTACAAACAGGACATAGTGACTGTACATACAGGACATAGTGACTGTACATACAGGACATAGTGACTGTACATACAGGACATAGTGACTGTACATACAGGACATAGTGACTGTACATACAGGACATAGTGACTGTACATACAGGACATAGTGACTGTACATACAGGACATAGTGACTGTACATACAGGACATAGTGACTGTACATACAGGACATAGTGACTGTACATACAGGACATAGTGACTGTACATACAGGACATAGTGACTGTATGATTTCAGACACCACCAAATTTTTATACTGTATGTTTTCGTAAGCTCAGAATTTTATTATTATTTTTAGGTGTCTGAATACATAACCATTACGGTACATTATTACTACATACAACTTGGTTGTCAAACGTTTCATTGTTGTTATATACTTCTTGGTTGCAACATGTTACATGTACTTCAGTGAAAACTATCAGGTTAAATGTACCGGGATATTGTTTTCTCACAATCTTGTTTATATAAATTACTGGAATTGCAAGAACAAATAGTGCCAGTATGAATTGGCAAAAACCACACATACAGGTTTCATTAACTGCTGAGGGGAAAATTTGTGCCAGGTCAAAATTCATGTCACTGAAATCTCATGTTCTAACGTTCTTGGCCTATTTTAATGCACTGTCAGATCTCACACTAATTCACACGAGAAGCGAATGATTTACACAGTACAGACAGGACGCATGATTTTTGATGCAGGCGTCTTTAACAAGATTTATATTTTGCTGGTCCATGTTCACTCAAAACAACTTTCCTAACAGTTTGTTTGAATAAATTTGAATGAATATGTGTTTGGGAGTTAGCGCATAGATATCTTGCAGAATAATTTGACCAGGTTTTGTAAAAATAACAAAAAAAGATTGGACGCACGATTTGTGCCCCCCCCCCCCACCAGTATAAACGTGTCAAGCTGAAATGCAAACACAGCTCACTTCTTGTTGCGTTCCATAGTTAGATTCATGATCTCTCCGACACTGTTGAAAGCCTTCCTCAAGATCTCCTCTGTCATTCCATGGCCGCGCACATACACCGTGTTTCCCTTCTTCGGAGGCTCCCAGTCATGATCCCGTCTCTCAAAGTTCCTCTCCCTCTCCCTGTCGCCAGCTGGAAACAACGGCGGAGTGAAAGACTGGAAGAATGGAAGTCTGGGACTATAATAAGAATGATTGATATTTATGTTATGATAATATTTATTAGTATTATAAACTTTATTTATTATAATTTGTATTTTATTATATTTTATTATAATATTTATTATAATTACTACTACTACTCTAAACTTTATTTATTATAATAATTCATAATTTTATGTTATTGTAATATTTATTGTTATAATAAATACAGTTTGAGGTCCAATATCTCAGTAAAGTATATAATACATAAATGTATTACATTTATAACAATATTCTATTTTATATATCCTTGAACTGAATTTGTATATTATGGAATGGATAAACAACACTTTATAAATAAAAGTTACAATCAATATTATTGTAATAACAGTTAATATTATTATAACATATCTTTTTATTTATGAAGTGTATTATTTTATATCCATAATATACACAGGGTTTTTGATAAGTGTGCTGATAGCAGGGAGCATGACCCCCGCAGCAGGGACCGCACAACACGCCCTGACTAAGAGGCAGTGTGTCGCGGAGTCGCCGACCACTAGTCCACGGATACAACAATATATATGATGTAACACTATTAAATCATAGACAAATTGTTTTAACTTATGTAAGTTAAGTTCCATCTATTCTAATTGTTTAAAAAGCAGTGTCCGGTTAACATACTTTAACAGGCCTTTGTATCTCTGCGTTTACAAACACTGCTATCTGTATAGAATGCTATGAGGGCATTAATTCTCCTACCACTACGGTGGAAATGGAATATATGCATCAAGGAATCACTAGAATTTATCTAGCTCCAAGTTGAAACACAGGAGGCTTATTTCCTCAAGTGCTCATAAGTTGGTTTCATAATATGAATAACTATAAAAATAAATATTCAACATAATATTTAAATGTTTCACAATGGTATCATAAGCTTTATATTTGAAACATGTCCATCGTAACAACAACTGCTGGCAGAATTCCCATCCCTCTTCATTGAGTTCATAATTATGTACTGTCAATCTATCATTTCTTTTAATGCAAAACAAGATTTATTATTTACATCAATATGTTACTTCCAACTTTGGCCGTGGATTAGCGCACAACGCACGTGAAAAGTGCGATATAACAGCGCAGGTTGATGCAAACAGGAGTGCTGTTTGGGCCTACTGAATCAATATTGACATATAAAAATGTGTGGCTGTAAGCCAAATTGTAAAAACATCAGAAAAAAAACCATCATACAAGCCAAAGTCTGCAAAAAAAAACAGTAACTTTTGGGGACGGTGGCAAACATGCCGCGCATCACTGACACCGGCCCAGCCGAAGCCGTAGCTAAAATTTTACTGAGGTTTTTTAGTTTGGAGAGGTGTAATGACCATGTTGTGAATGGTGGTCCTCGTGTGAATGGTGGTCCTCGTGTGAATGGTGGTCCTCGTGTGAATGGTGGTCCTAGTGTGAATGGTGGTCCTAGTGTGAATGGTGGTCCTAGTGTGAATGGTGGTACAGTCAATACTCACATGGTTTTCTATCCCTGGAGCTTATAAAGCTCTCATACAGCCCCTTCACGGATGTCCTCCGACCCTCAGGCGGCTGCAAATCACATTCTAGTACTAATAATATATATTCACCATAATCGTTCTACTACATGCCCTAATTAGTGTACACCCACTTTTATCAGCATCTGACACCGTGACAGCGACCTCCAATGCAAACTTTGACTGTTGAATCCATCACTGTAATTTCAAAACTCGGTGATAAAGTGAGACGCACAAATCGCTTGACAGTCATTTCTGCTCAGATGGTTGTACCCAGGAACCCCAGGAAATGGTGTACACCCATGTACGCTTACTGAAACGCAAAATTTGACATATTTCCTCCTCCATTAAGTCTCAAATATAAGTTAAGTGTACTGTATACTTAATAGACGATACGGTACTACAACAATGACACAGCAAACATGTCATATTTCTACTTATGAAAGTGATGTCTTTTATCTGGTAACTGGAGAGAGATTTAGATGGAACAAACTCAAAAGTGAATAGAATTTTTAAATGGGAGTAAATACATGCAAAAGTGGACATAACAACTCCAAACATTCATAAACAGGTGCATTCAGATATATCCTCAATATTAAATAGCAGACAAGATCAGAAACAAGGATAGTGACGAGGATAGACCAACACACCCTCAGTCAAGGTAATGAAAAAAGAACATGGACATGAATGTATAAAACAGGTCGTTCTGTTTGTATGTATATATGTATGTATGTATGTACGTACGTATGTATGTATGTACGTACGTTTGTATGCACATACGTATGTAATATATGTACGTACATACATACATACGTATGTACTGTGTATGTATGTTCGAGCGAGCATATTGTCAGTTACGCATATGTGGGACTGAACTTTTGTAGGTGAACTAGCGAGCCCATTAGGGTGGAATGGGCTGTTTTTTTAAGATTAAGTGTCACCTGTGCCGATACATCATCCAGTGGGAAAGGCTGGTATCCAACTGCAGACTTCTCTGTGTCCTGCAGCAAAAACACAATGTATGGAATGTGTCCGTGTCACATAGAGTGACAAAACACCATCGGTAGGAAACAATTGACACTGGTTTGTCATTGAAAAAAATAAACTAGCCAATAATGGCTGTGATTGATGTGACTGGCCGCCACGTAGGCCTTTCACACACTAAAAGGCACGATTATGGACAAGTCAAAACAATTCTGGCTAGCGGCCTGTTTCTGGGACTCTGACAACTTGCAAACTTATGCCACAAAGAAGAGTCATCAGAGGCAGCAGATGTTATCTAGGATAAGTCTACTCACAGTGGGGGAAAGCCAAGGTTCAATACTAGATACCATTTGCTTCTTATTTCACTTGAAATTTTGTGAATCTTTTTTACCATTTGCCTTTTACTTCACTTGTAACTTTGTGAATCATTCTTACCTTCTGTCTCTTGCTTCTCTTGAAACATTGTGAATCTTTCTTCTCAGCTGCAACTTTGATCGCCTGAAACCAATACAGGATTAACAGAAACTCATTAAATACTATAACAAAAATATAACAATGACAGTATCACAGATTGTTTGACTGGTGTCATCATCCACCATTGCATTACTTCTCAATAAGAGCGGCAAGATTTGTAAAAAGTAACTACAGTCGTGAAAGCAATGTAACACAAATGATTAAAGATCTTAAGTGGGAGTCCCTAGAAAGCCGTAGAGAGGTCAGCTACCTAGCATTGTTTTATAAATCTTTACGTGGAGAAACTCTTGTTCATTCAGTTAACATTCATGGCCATAGTGAACAATTTATTCAGGTGCTGGCCATGACTCAGGTTTATGCCAATAGCTTTATTAACAGAACCGCAAAGAACTGAAATGGACTATCTAAAACAGTTGTGTCTGGAGCGACAGTGGACACTTTTAAAAGTAGACTAGGCAGACAAATCTGAAGGTCCTGTAGTGCTTTCGCACATGCCCCCGACTTCTGTGTTCGCCCCATATTGACATAATGACCTTTGGGTTTTTGCCAATTAATATATAGACATAGACATAAAATAATTTACTGCTATCTCAGACATCTGGAAGAACACATTATGAACTCCTTTATTTCAATGTCTACGTTTCTACATATTTAAATAAGCAGCCCAAAAATATTGACACAATTTAGCAAGTAATTTCAAAACCATGTGAGACATACATCACACCATGAAGTGATCAGCATTATTATCAAAATAACCACATGTATGCAAAGAAATCTTCTTCAAAACAAAACAGTGTACTTTAGTTTCAACAAATCAACAGCCTTACCCCTGCCTTGAGTAATTTTTTTGCCTGTTCTGTGGCATTTGCTGCAGCTTCTGATGCTGAAATGTTAAACATCAGAATTCAGAATCTTACTCCGTAATAATAATTATTATAATGACAGTTCATTTTCTCACAATTCTTCCTAAAGAAAACTTAAGACTTTTTTCTCCTCAAGTAAGTCACATTTCAGATTAATTTTGCAAAAAAACTTCTCTAGTATTCACTACGACACCCTACTTCGTTTGAGCAGACTTTTTATTTTGTTTGGGTGAAATTATCAGACAAACTATAAAATGATTTACGAACTGCCCAGTTCAAAATTGTTCATAACATTAACAGTGTTGAAGCATTTGAATCTGAACATTTTTGTGACCGCTAAGTTCAACAGATTGGTACAAAATGTTGGTTGGCTTTCACAAGCTACCAGATGTAACGACCGATATCATTTCTTTAGGTGATTACAAAAACATGTTTAAAAAAAAATTAAAACAGACTTTGCACATTACTTGACTATTAACACGCTACACATTAAAGCACTGCATTTGCAATGAACAAATGAGAGAGTCTTAAGATACTTCTGTCTCAAGATACTTATATCTGTCTCAAAATAGTCAAATCTGTCTTGACATACTTAAATTTGTCTCAAGATACTCAAATCTGTCTTAGGATACTCATGGCATTCCTTTGATACTTTGGTCAGTTGCACTAGCTCTCATCTATCTTGAGACATGTCTGTCTCAAGATATTCCAGCATGTCAAGATATACTACCATCAATTACAAACTGCTCCCGTCTGTCTCTAGATACTCCTGTCTGTCTCAATACTCACGCTGTTTCTTTGATACTTTGGTCGGTTGCACTGGCTCCTGTCTGGCTGCAGCCCGCATCGCAACCAGGGCCTTCTTCTGCAAGACACGTCAAACCAATGCATTCCACCGGCTCACTTAATTGGCTAAAGTGCAAGGTTGATTTTCTGGTTTTTGACAGTATCATAGGAGTAGATGTAGTCTGCACATGTTCCCTTTTCCCTGTTTTAGTGTTTTTCATTCCAGCTCATTGGGGCCGGTGGAGCTGAAGACAGCAATGGTAGACAGGAATCTGGAGACGGGTGGTTGAAGCCAGTAGCGACATGGGTGAGTAAATGGTCACTGAATGTGTGAATTATCATTCCATACTGTCATACACAATTATATTATAATTATATAATATATACCCCGGATGCTAAAAACTCCGCAAAACTGTGTCTTCTCTTAACTTAAGACTTAAGTCATGAACCTGGTCGTAAAACAATGATTTGTCCCCGAGACTCAACTTCTCAAGACTCGGTTGGCTATCCTAAATGGCATGTCGTCAGTGTGTCACTGTCGACGTAGGCGTAGCGGTTACGGATATTAGCGAGTGAAGTTGAAACCGACTAGTAGTACTAGTAGTCATAGACATAGTAGTATCAATATTATATAATATATTAATATTATCCTACCTTTTTTCTCAATTTGGCATATTTTCTTTGAAGTGATTCTTCTTCCTCTGTTAAGCTGTGTGGAAAGTGCATGTATACCATCTTATCAAAATGAAGAAGTTGCGCGCGATCCTGCCTGAAATCACTAACTGTGATGTGTATGATGATTATTATTAAATTGTTACATTTCTCTCAACATGTCGCTGTTAAAATGTCCTATTATCGTCCTAGCGGATCTGGGTCGCATCGGCTGCGATACCACATCGGCAGGGAATTATTGGATCCTTCGGCGAAAGTTTTGAATCCTTTCAGTGAAATATTTTAGTAGCATTGGCGGCGTCTTGGTTGCTTCGCTGTCACAACATTGGTTACTGCTTCGGTGGCGAAATTCTTTGAGGTTTTGATAAATTATTTGGTCTCTTTGGCAGCGTTACAGAAGTACAATGTGGTGTGTCAGAGTATGTCTTAGTCGCGTTGGCCGCGTTTTGGTCGCTTCGTACATTTTGTTTTTGACTGTTTTCATAAATTATGGAAATAAACAGTTCAATACAAAAAATCCCTTGTTTAATAAACATAACGATTCCAAATATGTCAGCTGTATATATGTTCTTATGTAACTCGTAATTTGAGTGTATGTGTATAATATAAAATGTACGTGCTCTTCGATCCCTTAATTTGTTGTCTTATGGAACTGTTTCCCGTGGGGTGTTTATTACAATAACCACCGTCCCCATTACTAATTATACAAATTACAAGAACGATATATGTATAAAATAAAATAAAACAATAATGTATTTAATATTTGAGAAAAGAACACCATTACATGGTGAAACACTGGCTAGGGTTAATAAATGCAAATATCTTTCCAAGTCAGTTGCGACCTTCCTGCTTTCCAGGGTCTTTTATGTTTTTCCGCCTCTGTTTGCTTCGGTTATCCGCCCAGGGGCGGATCCGGAGAGGGTAGTCTGGGGGAGGGGCAAAAACTTCCACTGGCGGTCGAACCAGATCATATATTGGGTGGTCTGAGCCGAAGTTTCACCACGACTCCGCTGTCGCGATGTCGGCACATGACACTGGAAGACGGGGTGGGAGGTGGGGGTGCTGTTGAAATTTTATCGCCGCCGCGCCGCCGTAACTTCAGTTTCTTCTAACCTAAAAGTTTAAGGGGCACGTAACGGGGGCACATTCCAAAACGTCTATGGGCACACAAAATTCCAAAAGTCTAGGGGGCCACGCACCCGTCAGGCCACCCATCCACCCGGCTTCTGACCAATATTCCCATTCTCAAGCCATTCATTCATTTGTTTCCTGAGCTGGGCAGGATTGTTCACAAACATATTTGTATCATCTGCGAAATGAACGACTTTTAGTTTTGATGAACGTTTATAGCATTAATGTAGATACGTGCGTCCTAAATCAACATTTATTGACAGCGCCTTCTTCCTTCTTCTTATCGTGTCCTTCACGCAAGGTGTTGCCATTTTCTTGTCCATGCGTCAGCCCGGTTAGGACTTCCGGTGTGCTACTTAAAAGCCTATAATTTATCTTTAAATTCATATCTCGTCTACCCCTAAATCATAATTATTGAAGTAGTGATACATGTATGTATAATATACATGTGCGCGCGTGAGTGTGAGTGTGCGTGCGCCCGTGCTTCCATGCTTTCGTGTGTGCGTTCGTGCATGCGTGCGTGCGTGTGCTCGTGCATGCATGCGTGCGTGCGTGTGTGTAGGCCTACTATCGTTCATTCATATTTAAAAATATGATGATTGTGTTAGTAACTTTAGTTTTGTTAGGAAAATACCACTATTCATGACAACGAGCAGAAAATTCCGCTTGGTGCGTGTCAAATTCATACGAAGTCACATTTCTAGGGTTGCTCGAATGTAGTTCCAGATCCGGACCCTAAGATCGCGGCGACGCTCACACGAGTATGTCAATCCAGAGACTCTACATATGAGTTGCGACAACTAGTCCTGTGCAGTATACGGTGACTAAGACGAAAAACCGTTGCTAGTCGATCAGACAACTCGCAACAAAAAATTGGCAGTGTCCGACCAGCATTATACTCTTAAATTCGATTGACAATAAGCTGTGAACACACACCGTGATGCGAATACGTGCATATGTTTGCCATCGTTTCTATCCAATAAAGGCATAATCGTCGGTAAAGTAATACTAGTTAGTTACTCTATTCACACAGGGAAACTAAAACTAAAAACAATATTTCGTTTATTTGTGAACGGTTTGCTTATAATTCAGTGCCATTGCCCATTGTATCTTGCAGCACGCGTGTCGCTTCGTAGCGTTCATCTCCAGCTGCAGCGTGTTGGCCGCTCACGTGCGGCTGCTCTGTCTGGTGGCATATTCCTCTTGAAGCAGGCGAGTGTCAATTTCCACGTAAATCGTTGAACAGACGATTGTATGAAGTCACTAAAAAGCAGCGTAACTTCCTGTGGTTTCGCGTCGTCGGCGTCGGCGTTTGGACGTTTGCTTGCAGCCAAGACGTTGTCTCGTAGGCCACGCATCTCTTGTTCACCGACTAAGGTGGCGAGCTGCTGGTTCGATCGCCGAGTTTCAGGACCAACGACTCGAGCACCGGTATCTCCTCGATTAGTCATTGCACTAGTGTTGACAGAATGCGGCCAGTTCAGTCCAGTTCACGGAGAGGATATTCGCATGCTCCGAGATTATTGCAAAGACACAAATGCAGTCACTCGTGACCAAATACAAAACTCATCACGGAGATATCTCATACCGCATGTGCATGCCGTACGTTTTCCGTAGGTACATATAGAATGTTAGCTTTATTTTGAACATCACCAAGCTGCGAGTTAATTATTCTGGAATAGGCCTAGTTCTTGGAGTGTTTGTTTTAAACTGCTTTAGCCTGGACCTGTAAGTCGTTTCATCGTGAAATAGGCCCGTTTAGACTGACAATTAATTGTTCACCAGAGTGTCGCTCGACCAATCGAATCATGTCTTGAAAGAAACAAGAAACAACGGTTTTGATTGGTCGTGCCGACAATCGGACAGTTAATCCCTCGTATAACTAAACCTTGAGACTGAAGCTATATATGATTATACGACGTCTTAAAACAAACCACAGAAGACCGGTTTACATTACCCTTTATATTATTCCGCAGCACCATAGACCGAAATACAATTTTTTTTGTCGCTAATTAAACCGAACTGCTACACAAATTGTTCCAGCCGACCAGTAGCGTGCAATCCGAGAGCAACGTACCAACGTCTCAGAACCTCCCGTCTCAGAGGAAAGCTTATCATGATTTATGCAGCAAGATTTGTGTGCTCAGTAGTAAACCATGCTACAAAAAGAAACCGTCCCGAAACAATATTTACACGTGGCTTAAAGGCACAGTGCATGTTGGGAGGTATCTGACAGCTGTGTTGTATGACATCATTCTAAACAATGTTATTCTAGCATACTGACCGCCCGAATGTATTTTGTTTTGAACGTGAATGTTTTGGGGAGAAGGTCGTGTTCTAACTGTCCATTTAATGTCCATTATGTGTTCACGTGACCACCTGGTCCTGGTAGATTAACCAGTTTTCACAGGCAGGCCTATTAGACATTTGCGACAGCTGTGCGCGAATGTATGGACGGCAAAAAACGGCAAAGGTTATGTTTATTACAAAAACAGACAGTGATAAAACAAGTTTATAAATGTTGATGCATTAAACACAGACGGTCATGATGTTAGAATGATATACAGTTCATACAATATATATGCGCATGGTATAACGATACACGCTATCATATTACGATCGAACCTCGCTTCATTAATACAGCCACGTCGCAATCAAGGTCACCATCCTACGACAGGCCCAAATTAGTTTGTATAATAGTAAAGTATACGAAATCAACCCCGCCAATACGGTCATCTCGCTGTTCAGATCACCTTTCCACAGTCGAAAAGTGTGACCGTGATAACGACGTTCGACTGTACTACCTGTAAGATCAGGTTTTATACTTGTAGAGTACACCGTATGCTAAAAATGCTTATACAATTAAATATTAAATCGTTTCTGAACGCATGAAACACCACGTCACCTGTATTCACCTGTGGTGTGCGCATCAGTTAATTTATTCTGAAACTTATTTCCAAATCGATTGCTCTACTGGCCTACAATTCTACTGGGGTGTGTTAATGAAACGAGCCGGTGGCTCTTATCTGAAACAGGAAGGCGTTGATTTAAAATTGAAACCCATATGTGTCACACATTGCACTATAACCCAACCCAGACACATGAGTTCGTGCAGGCAGCTGCATTAAGTATTGATGGATTCGACGAGTTCGCATGCTAGATGCTTGATGTGTTGCGAGCGGGCTTCAGCGTCCACCCAGGCGCCCCTTTGGTAGGCGAGGTAGCCCCCACCCTCAGCCGTGACCACCTGCGAGAAGAGAAGACGAACGGTGTAAGGCATGTTAGCAAGCGCAACTGCATTTGTGTGTTGAATACTTGTATTGGCGACAGAACGTGGCGAATATTCGGGGGGCGGAGAGACTTTCCAAAAACCTCTAATTGCACAACCTTGAGTTTCCACCCAAAAAACACACCGAGGCTCTCCAAAAATATCCAACATCCCGCCAAAATACACCCTTCCCAAAATATCGTGGGCATACTCCCATCTCTAGCCCCCACCAAAATATTGGGAGGTTCAGCCAATCAAGACCCCCACGGTTCAGACGCCTTAGATTGAGTATTTGAATACGCATTCAAATGCAACCATAACATTTTCTTTGGATTTGCATTTAAATGTGTAGACTCTGCCCTAAACATTGCCATTTTAATGCGACCCTCACACGTTCGCTTTTCTAATATCCGACCAAATGCATTCAAGTGAAGAGGTATTTGTCTTAATAGATGTTCAAGTCGTATTCTGCGTAGGCCTAATGAGTAGTAACACACAATTGTACAGTTTGCTCCTACATGAAACGCAGAATACGACTTGAACATCTATTAAGACAAATACCTCTTCACTTGAATGCATTTGTACTGTACAATTGTGTGTTACTACTCATTAGGCCTACGCCTCCTATTACCCATCCTGCATAATTGTTTGAATCTTATTTATCATAAATATACAAACTACATTTACTAATTTAATATAAAAACACAAAACCTAAAATTTGTTCAAACACATTTACAAATGCACCACCAAAAACAGTTGCAATTGAGTGTGACGTGACCAACCCCCGTCCAAAAAACATATTTGGATTTGATTGCGATCCTTCAAAAATGGCATTGGAGACATTTAAACATTTGCATTCCGTTGCGTCGACGTGCGTTTGTTAACGCCGTATGTTGCATGTGATAAACATGTACACACGTGGGCCGAATTGTGAGACGTGTAGAGGCTGCAAAGTGTCTCTGTTTGGTCTCGGAAGACGCGTGTTTTCCGTAATGTCGAACAACGCACGATGCGAGGAAGGGCGGTGGGTAGAATGCTTGGTGTTAGGTGGAGTGCGGAGTGGAGTGGTGGATGACCGGAGTGCCTGGGTTGCTGCAAGAGGTGTGCTGTATGAATATCATAATATGAGTGCCAGATGGTGCACTAATTAGTAGGAACTATTATGAAAATACGTGCAGTGGAATGTCGTGTTTAATTTGTTTGTTTATTTGATTAATATCACTATATTACTGAAGTTACAGTTTGTTTGTGGTATAACTATACGGTCTACCGTGACTCTCGTCAGTAATTCTGTCGTTCATAACTTTGGCATCCGTGACTTTGTCCTCACTTATTCAGTTGTCCGAACTTTGTAATCCGTGGCAGTGTCCGGCCGTCAGCCTGTCGTACGTGAGTCAGTCATCCATGACAGTCGGATAACTACACACTCCGTGATTATGTTGTCCGTAATTACTATGTTGTATGTAACGTGACCTTGTCGTCCATTACTATGTCAATAATTATATTATGTTGTTACGCTGCGATGTTGTTACTTTGCTACGTTGTTATGTTGTCACGTTGCTTTGTTGTCACGTTGCTATGTCCTCACGTTGTTACGTTGGCGTTGTTACATTGCTACGTTGCTACTTTGTTACGTTGTCATGTTGTTACGTTGCTACGCTGACACCTTGTTACGTTATGGCGTTGTTGCGTTTTCAAGTTGCCATATTGGTACGTTGTTACGTTGTTACGCTGTTACGCTGTTGCGTTGTTACACTACTACGCTATTATATTGTTATGCTACTTTCCTACGTTGCTACGTTGCTACGTTGGCGCCACTCACCGTGCTGTACTTGCCGGCTTGCTTGCCGCGCTGTTCCGTTATGGCCCGACACAGCCCCGTGTAGTCGGTCGACGAAGACCTACCGGTCGGGTCGTAGCTCAGGAACTGGCCGTCGACCCTAGAAGGAAGAATATCGGCTACTTATTGGACTCAGTCTATTGATTCATGTCAACTACAGCGGACGGTCGTGTCATTGCTTAGTGGGAAACAGTCTGTTCCTCTACCCGGATTAGCCAGCGCAGTCTGTAACAGGACGTCTGCTGTGTTGAACGTGGGAAAATTTGAAACCGTTGAACATCAAAGGGTATTGCGGTTAACTCAGCCCTTCTTGGCAATAATGCCAATAAAGTTTGTTTTGAAACTGAATGTATTGTTTACTCTATGAACATGCTCCGGGGTCGTATCTTCCCAACTGCGAACGTTGTTACAGGTTTACCAAACATAATTTGGCGGGAAGTATGCTTTCAACATAATAATTATGGTCTTGAGAACATTATATTAATTTATTAATTAAAAACTGTGAACATACTGCCTCTTTTTAACCGGGCAAAAGAGAAAAGTTGATTTTCTATCCCAGCTTCTGTGATTCTGGAGCGAATTCCCAGAGGCAAATGTTACAATCCGGGAGAACGTTTCAAGAAGTCAACATTTTCCTCGGTGTCTGGCTCCCACCCCTAGAGAGAAGAGGTACATCGGCTACCCCAAGGAAGAAACCAACCCAGACACTCCAGAATATACACTGTGAAAGAGTGTGTCACGAGGCCATCTGTTCCAAAGAATGACAAGCAAAATGTAATGTTAGCCATCTAATGCAAAAGGCAAACATCTTACATCGTATTTTTCATATACAAAACAACGAAAATCCATACAACTAAAACAAATTATGTTTGCGTGGAGACGTAGGACAGCATACACATGACGACGACGACGCCGACGATGACAAACGATGAAGACGACAAACGTCGGCAAACGACAACAAACGACGACAAACGATGATGACGTCGATAAAAAAAATAACAACATTAGTTTAATCAACCGTCGTTACACTTTATACGCAGCGACAAAAGCCACAACACACATAATTTTGTAGCAACAACTACTGTTCTGTCTACTAAACTTGCGTGAGATTTCATATGTATATATCTCGATTCTTCCTTTCTCCCTTTGATCCATTGTGGGGTGAGAGCCACATTACTTCATTTGTCAAGGGTACGAACTCATCCTCCTCCGCAATGGGGCAAGAGTTCCGTTTGAACATACCACATACAGGGTGGATGGGGTGTACATGTATGTATCTTTGTATTTGTGTGAGTGTTTGGTGCAGTCTGGGGTTTCTCGTGAGCCGCAGTGGGGGTGCAATTGAAGGTTTTTTGTGAGCTTCACTTGGGTGCAGGTGGAGGTCGGAAAACGCACCCCTAAAATAAATCACGCTACATATCAGCTGTTGTAACATCGTGTAACACTCACATGATGTCGTAACACACGACGTGGCGGGCCTGAGGAAGACAGCATCGGAACTTCGGGTCGGTGACGATGTCACAGTAAACAGTTCGACCCGAGATGGTCATGACAGCATCGAGAGATTTGCCATTGCCTGAAGAGTCAGTGAAATGTCGTCAGATTACACACAGCGTGCTGCTCACATCAAACACATTGTAGATGTTATGATAAATCAACAATTATCTTCTCCGCGTGCGATACTGATTATTGAGTTATGAACTACATAGGCCGTATTCGGTAATAATTCTACTTCCGGTCGCTTTCGTCCGGGTCTTCTTTTCGTTTACACTGCTCAGGTGCTCTTCGTTTGTCTTTCTTTTCATCAAACTCATTTTGTATATTCTAATTGTATATTTAACGTTTGCTAATATGTGACTACGGCCTACTTCTTATTTTTTGTAGTATATGTGTGTGCATGTGTGTGGGCGCGCGAGCTGTGTGTGCATGCGCATGCATATGCGTGTGAGCCTACGCGCACGTGTGCATGTGCGTGCATATGTGTGTGGACTTGTGTATGCGTGTGCTTGTGTGCGTGTGTGTGCGTTCATGTGCGTGTGTGCGCGTTCGTACGTGTTCGTGCGCGTTCGTGCGCGTGTGTGTGCCTACGCTTGGCTTAATTATTGTATTATGGTGAAAATAATCCATCCCCTTTCTTAGAATGCCATTGCCTCAGCCGGTAGGCCCTAAGCCATTACCTATATCGAGTAATGTCTTGCAATATTTAATCAGTGTTATATATGTTAGTAGGCCCTATAACATTATATAAGATTTCATATTGTGTATTCCATTTAACGCCATCATCGTCACCACGGTAACCATGCACCAACTCCGTCATCACACTATCTTTACAAACCTATGACGTCACCAACTAGCCACCAACGCCCTCACCCCGCGAAGTAGCCACCGACGCCTGCGGTTTTGACACCGTAACCTTGAATCTCGGCCCCAGCTAAGACCAGTACGTTCATCACAAAAGATCACCTCGATTTCCCGACTACTAAACTTCATCATCCAACTTACAGTAGATGTTCGGCTCGCATGTCGCCCTGGTGCTATATGACGTCACCGCAGGTACCGTGACGACCAGCACTCCGAGAAGACCAAACACAAGTGCCTCGCTACCGTTCATCCTCTCCGCGTCTTCGTCGCGCTCTGTTAGGCCCTATCGCTCCAGGAAGCCGCCCGTCCGTTTGTCGCCTGGGCGTGTTGCGATCCGCGGCGTTGCCACGACTACAATCGTTCCGCTATTATTAGACACAAGAACGCTTCGTTACGATAAGTTCGCACACCAATTAGTCGGATAAGCCTTTATGCGGCTGCCGATTCAACTTCGCTGCACGTTCGATCTGTATTTGGAGCACGCAGGCAAAGACGCGGGAACCTACGTGCTCCGGTAGTGGAGTATTTATGATTTCATAAAGAAGGAGGCTAAGGGGGAGGGGCAAGCTTAGTTGTACATTAGTTTTCCATGCTAACATCTAGCGGCGCAATCGGTTATTTATAAGGAAAGGTAAAACTTTTCAAACCGGGAGCATGGCCAAATACACGCCCCTAAATACGCCACTGCACTCGGGATAGAGTGGCAATACAGGAGGCGGCCATCTTTATGGTTATATAATTGGGGGACTATGGATGGTCAGACACACATATTATACCTATACTTATCTTACTCATTCTAATGTTTCATAACATCGCAAGGAAATTTGAGTTGTTATATGTTTTTATTCATCCAAATTTACTGGAGAATCGTCGCAAAATGGCAGCGAATTTGCAAGTTGTACCGATCGTGTAGAAAGGCTTCTACCCGGCGAAAACCGGTAATGTAATGCTCGGCGTACACTGACTAGTTGACCATTTTTTGGGTAAATCAGCTGTCGGAAAACATCGTAAGAATGTTGTCGTCAGTGTACGCCAGTAACGCAACTACGATTTCTATTGTCGGGCAACTCGTTACGCAAATTAAGGGCGTCGTATCCGATTTGAAAAATGAATCGGGAGTACAATGCGTCGATTGTCAGTGTACGCGCCCCGGTAAAGCAACTCGGCTGCCTGTCGCAAGTGTACGCCCTAATTAAGACGCAACTAGATTCTCCGATTGCATTGACCAATAACAACACAGCTTGAAGTCGACGTAGGTAGTCACTAAATGTATTTCAACTCTAAGAAGACAATGCACATGAGCTTGGTCCAATAATTGATCCCAATAATAACTTTTGTAATGATAACTCACCTTGTCAATATTATTCAAATCCACGATGGAGAGGTATCTCCAATAATATTAATGATAAACAACGGTTTAAATTAATTCATTTCAATGCAAGAAGTCTAAATGCAAATTTCAAACAAATCGAGAGCTACATTCATGCTTCTGATATAGTATTTGATGTAATTGCCATCTCGGAAACTTGGAATGATCCTAAAGCAATGCAACACCATAACCTACCTATGTATAAGTCTTTTCATGTCTGTAGAGAAAATGTTAGAGGAGGTGGTGTTGCTATTTACGTACATAACTGCACTCAAATTGAAAGTAAATCTTTATCAATAAATGATATCCTTGAATGTATCACAGTGGAATTGATAATAGAAAACCAAAAAAAATAACAGTAGGTTGTATCTACCGCAAACCAGGATCTAACATAGACATCTTCTGTGAAAACATAACAAACATCTTTGGAAACACACACACCAACAAGACACTGTTTCTATGTGGAGATTTTAATGTAGACATCTTAAAACATGACAACCATTTAGGTACAAAACATTTTATTGACACCATGCATAGCTTAGGCCTGTATCCTCTTATCACTAAGCCAACAAGAATTACTGGAGATTCAACCACTCTGATTGACAACATTTTTACAAATGCCATAAACAAGCGAACTACAAATGGTATTTTAATCAGCGACATAACTGACCATTTTCCAATATTTACACTATGTGAATATGAAATAACTAAAAGGAAAACAGAAATGCACAAAAAAGTACGAAATCATAAAAATGAAAACACAAATTCTTTTATAGCAGATTTAATAAGTGAAACATCGGGAAATGTATTTAGCACAAAAGATGTTGAAGTAGCTTATGGTATATTTATTGATACATTTATGGAAAAATATGATAACCAAACAACATGTAATCAGTGATAAGCCATGGTTCACAACTGGATTGAAAAATGCTTGTCACAAGAAAAACCACTTGTATAGAAAATTTCTAAAAAATAGATCACAAGAAACGGAACATTGTTACAAAAATTATAAAAATAAACTAACTACAATACTAAGAAATGCAGAAAAAGAATACTATAGAAAACTATTGGATGACCAAAAACAAAACAGTAAAGAAACTTGGAACATCTTAACTTCACTCTTGATTAATTAGTAGGTTCTAAATTGTTTCACACGGATGGTAAGGTGACAGAAAATTGGATTCGCAGATGCCCGCAGTTCTAATCATCTTGCTAGTTCGACGCCTGTTTCGTTCACGCCATGTTGCGTCAGTTATAAACGAATCATAAAGTGTCATACAGGACACGAGCGTAACAAATACTAGTCATATTTCGGCTCTCTGTTATAGTATTTTAGATAAAATAGTATAGTGTCGGCATGAGTTGGACATAATCATAAACCTAAATCGTCGTACATTTCCAAAGCAAATTATGTATCTATTCTCATTACAAACACGGTGCTGGATATATCACAAAAATACTTTACTAATTATTGATTCGGGTCTAGTGTAGTTTTAGTTTGTATTTCCTTCTTGTTTTTATTTTTATTCGCAAAAATTTGCGCAAGTTATTACACTTTACTTACTCAGTGTATTCCAACAAGAACATTGTAAAACCTTAAATGTATCACTTGCACAAATCACTGTAGAAACATCGTCTACTTCTGGCACGGGATCCGAAGGACTTTAAAACTGGGCACCTATCTCAAGCAAGGGCTTTGTGTTGATTCACGGTCCACCGTGTGGCGCCACTATACTGGTGTAACTGACGGTACGAGAGAGCTTCCCGCTACTCTTTCACGTACAAATGCATGTAACCAACCACCTGCTGTCAATCTTGTCATAAATACCTCCAACCTAACCCTAACCTTCAACCTATACAACCAAAACAATAGTGAGGCCTCATTTAGAATATTGTATACAAGCATGGAGGCCATATCGCAAGAAGGACATAGATATGCTAGAAAGAGTACAGAGGAGAGCGACTAAAATGATACCAAATCTGAGGGATCTTAGTTACGAAATACGCCTAAAAGAATGTGGTTTAACAACACTAGAGACCAGGAGATTAAGAGGAGATCACATAGAAGTGTTTAAAATATTGAATGGTTATGAAAATATTGATAGAAACATTTTTTTCTCGGTTAAGAAAGATAGAAGGACCAGAGGACATGAAGCTACATTAGTAAAGGAGCAGTGTAGATTAGATATAAGAAAGTTCTCATTCTCACAAAGGACTGTAAATGAATGGAACAGATTATCTCCTGATTGTGTTGGTGCTAGTAGCGTGAATATGTTTACAAATAAAATCGACACACACCTTAAAAAGGCGGGATACATGTAGATAAAAAGTATTGGACTCTCGATAAGCCAAAAGGCTTCCTTGTCCAATTGCCATCCGGAGTAATTTTCTGGATGGTAATCTTGTTAAATCTTGTTAAATCTTAAACCTAATCCTAACTGTAACCCTTTTTGGTCATCAGACCGACCATATAAGGACAGTTGTACGTGGATAGGGTAACAAGAAGCTCTCTTCATGAAGATAGGCCACAAATAATAAAAATATGTATGTATACTATACTGTACATGGGAGTCTAATATTTAATTTATATATTATATATGTACGTGCAGGAATGATCGCGCGTGGGTGACTGTGTGCGCGTACGTTTTATTAAAAAAAAGGAAAACATTTAAACTTTATTAGCGCTCTAGAAAAGCGTATTGCAAATACCTCTAAATAACTATCGTTTTGTTTTCTAACACATCGCA
Organism: Escarpia spicata; assembly: GCA_963995525.1. Classification (NCBI taxonomy): domain Eukaryota; kingdom Metazoa; phylum Annelida; class Polychaeta; order Sabellida; family Siboglinidae; genus Escarpia; species Escarpia spicata. The sequence continues at coordinate 11,996,380 of OZ023217.1, forward strand.
AATTGGTAGACCCAAAACCTCCAATTATAACTATACACATCCCTTATAGTATGTTCACACGGATCTCTTTTGTTTCAAACGGAACTCCTTAGTTTCACCGGGAGAAACGGGTGCGAATGCACTCTTTGCACCCGCAGCCTACGGTCAAGATCAAGCCATTTAGCTAAGCACCGTCTTGAATCGCCACAACCGGGTCTAGCTAGTTGACCCTAGTGCATGATTATGACATTGGTAAAAAAAACTGATATATAATTATCCACATATATGAGAGGAATAAGTAATTATTCTACTCACTCCCACTCACACGCACACACACGCCCGGCGCTCTTTCTCGCACACGCTCGCTCACCTTCTCACCCACTCTCTCACTCACTCGCTCGCTCGCTCGCTCGCTCACTCACTCACTCGCTCGCTCGCTCGCTCACTCACTCACTCACTCACTCACTCACTCACTCACTCACTCACTCACTCACTCACTCACTCACTCACTCACTCACCCACTCACTCACTCACTCACTCACTCACTCACCCACCCACTCACCCACTCACTCACCTACTCAGTCACACAGTCGATAAGTATCAAATATCACAAAGTCATAAGTCGGATGTGCGTAGATAAAACAATCGCTCAGTATAGCTTTATATACAGGAGCAGCTACGTGTACGAGAAATAAATCAACTTTCAAAACTTGGTGCTTTGATTTTTCACATGTGTCAACTGGCCCCGGTGTGCCCTACGTGAAGTGTGTCACAAGGGCTCCAATCTGCGCCGATGTCCCTCGCTTGACCTGGCCGCGAGGTGTGCAGTATCAACGCGTGCCTCGATGGTTTCACCTCCTCGCGAACCAGGAGTGGTAGGACTCTACTATCTGACACGCTCCGTAGCCCGTGATTCACGACGGTGTCTATTTTCACGAAAAACGTTTATTAACCTCTGGCAGCGTGTTGCCTGAAATATGTATAGGTATACCCACTATAGGCACTCAGGTATGCGCTAACGCACATACACGTACACGCACGCACGTCGACGTGTCCATATGCAAGCAAACGTAAGCGCGCGCAGCTTAACTAATGTTACATTAAACTACCGCGCACATGCATGCACATTAGCACGCGTACATTCACACACACACGCATAAACACACATGCACACACGCACACACGCACACACGCACACACGCACACACGCACACACGCTCGCACCCCCCCCCCCCCCCCCCACACACACTTTTATATGCAGGTATAACATTGAAAACAAATCTATTCTCACTGAATCCGGTTTGTTTTATAATACCCGGTACTTATTAAACCCTCGAATGGCCCCCCTCGAAAGCACAGATCAACGTTTTAAGAGTGACTGTACCCAGCCCGGGCCGCCTCGCGTATGACTCAACACGTACCCGGAATTCGCGCTATAACCACCGCAGCCGAAAAGTTTGGACAGCTGTATTTGTAAACAAAGGACCGTCACATGGCTGAAGCTAAATTTAGCACGGGAAATCTAATGCACTCTTGCTATTGGCCAAGTCTTGGGTGCACATGCATATGCAAATTTATGAATGCATCCTCCGGGTGCAACGCACCGGCCAGCTAGAGGCATCGATTAACATTATTTATTAACATCGCATTCCCTTAGTAATGTCAGTCAAATTCGTATTAATTATAGTAGGTATTAAGTCACACAGACATCACTATAATACATGTGAGCTTTGGCAAGAGTCAAAAATCGGGTTTTCGCATCCGTTTCCCTACCCCTAACCTATATAAACATCTCGGCCCGGCGGGCGAACAAAGCTCTCGGGGTACATGTGTACCTGGGAGCTCATTTACATAAGCGCACCTAGCGCTCAATGATTTACATCAGCAAACGCACAGCTTCCGTCGTCGGTGTGGACGTAGCTATCTTTGCGTCTCTTGGCGCTTGTCATTCAGCGAACAGACGCAGACAAAACGATATGGCCGAGTTGTTGTCGGTACAGGTACATGTACCGCTGACAAAAGGCGAAGATGGGAGACTGTCAGAGAAAACCGCTGGCTTCCCGCGGCTCAAGAAGATCGAAAACAGGAGCACTCTGGACTCGGCGAAAAGCAAGTTTCACCATCTACCCGACCGCAAAGCTGTCGATATTGAATTCAGGGGACTGACGTACTCTGTGTCTGAAGGGCGCAGGAAAGGTAAGGCAGACTTGTGATATGTTCTACCGTTTGTCAGTCGTTTTTACTGTTATATAAAAACCGTGCCACTGTCACACAAGTGACAAGAACATTGACAGGTGTCACAGCGGTTGACAGCCAGATGGGAGTCGGGAACAAAGCCAAAGGTAGTCCAGGCTAGGGCGTGAAGTCAGGCCTCAGCTGGCTACTTGGTCTCAAGTCAACGGTTATTGCTGGCCAGTGTGGTTTGAGGACAATAGACCAACAACCGCTATAATGCGATTGAAGTTATTGAAGCTGTACCAAAGTGTTTCCATAAGTCAACGACTCTGTGACTACTGACTGACATGACAGCTTTTGTATATAATAGTCGTATAATAATATACTTAGAATTTTAGTTTGGTAAGATTTAGATATTGAGGAGTGGAGCTAGACTGCATGGGTTGTTGGAAAATAGTGTGCAAAGACTGAATTATAGATGTACCAGGTTTGATCGAAATAAAAAGAACACAATTCGGAAAAATGTTGGTATCAAATTGTCCAATATAGCTTTTTAGTTTGTTTAAAAGTTTTTAAATACAAAATAATGATGAGCATTTTGCTTACAATTATACAACATCTGACGAGGTAGACACTGAAGTTCGTGTTAGCACTGCCTCTTTATCAGAATCATCCTGAGTGTATGTGTACACATTGTGCTCGATTTTGATCCCAATCCCTTACAGAATATTCAATAAAAAAGAAATGTTATTTTCATGTTTTTGCCATGCCATTTGGCTTAAATTTAAGTAATAACCAAACATTGCAGTCTCATTCTATAGTCCTCTTATCCCGCCATGCCCTAGCTAGAGGTTCTCAGGAGACAGGCTAAGGATTTCTAGACCCGGTTAGAGAGCGGCATCTATAAATGATTGATCTCGACAAGCAGATTCTGGGTCTCCAATGACGGGAGTGGTCACTGAAGTGCAGAAGTGGTATTGATCTAAAGCTCCTCTTCACTGCCAGGCCTACTGAAGTGGTACAGTGCCATGCACAGAGTAGTTCAGACAATGGAGTGGTTCAAGGGGATTATTTATTTTTATATATTTTAGTTATTATTTTAAAAACAGCAAATGATGCTAACATTTGATCACGAATTGTCTGCGGATTTTACCATTTCCTGCATCCACTCTTATGCTAACAGCTAAAACTGGCTTTTGTAGATTTGTAGTAACTTAATCTCATCTTGACAGTGTCTCAGACTGTGCAAGTGCGTCACTGATTCCTCGTCAATATCTGTACACCTACGTAAGAAAACTTGATTTCATCACATTCAGCACACAAGCTGTACTCCACAACATTGATAAGACTACAGAAATAATAATACGTTGAAATAATGAGATTCAGGGAGTCAATTTCTTGGTACACGAACTAGCAAACTTGAAATGTTGCATGCAGTCGTGAAGAGTATGTATATATTTTTTAAAACTAAACTATAGCATTGCACAGAATTATTGTAATATAACCTGAAATGTGTTTGTGGATTATAATCATGAACAGTTACATACAGAAAATATGTATTGGATATATTTTTTTAAACCTACATTATCCATTTACTAAAACTGACAGAAATGGCTAGCATGAGACTGCACAAGTACTGAGTGATCTTAGAAAAAAGGACATTGTACCGAATTCAGGGATTAGACCTACACATAAATAAGTGATATGCTCACCGGTTGTTGTCATATAATCATTATCACAAGATTGGTGATAACGTTGTTGCCATAACCCTTAATTTGCATATTGGACTCCAACAAACCCAAACAAATCGTTTCGCTGACATTTACAAATTGGATAAAACCAAAGTTATTCATGAAGCTGGTGTACTTAAACTGTTGACACATGCTGTGGTGATGTCATCAGGTCACACAATGGAACTAAAAATTACCCAGTAAGCCTTTGGTGGGTAGAATTGCCATGACTAATCAAAGTTAAATAAATACTATTGTGTTGTTATTTTATTTAGCGGTTGATCTGCCTCTGACTTCCAAACTCTGTCATTAACTTAGACTAAATAAATGTTTAGATAAAATTATACTGTTTCTGTGTTGTTTTATTAAACAGTTTGAGTGCCATTTAGATAAATCTTGGCTGTTGAACAAGAAAAACATACCATAATGACCGTATGTTTTGGAACACCCAAAAATCTAGAAAAAAATTATTATTTTTATGTACCATTTGTTTTGGGACACCTTAAGAAGTAATTATTTTTGTCCCTATGTATTCTGACACACGGGATGTAGGGCCATGGAGACACTCAAAAATAGTTAGTAGCATGGTAATGACGACATGACGTCAGGACTCGTTCACATCCCTAAGTATTGGAACAGTGAGTCTGAGATTTATTTTTGTGCACTATGTTTTGAGACTGGTAATTTATTTAATTATTTTATGTGTCTCAATACATATGGTCATTACAATAGTAAGAGGAATGAGTCATTGAACTGCTGGAGTATAGATGTGTGGCTCTTAGCCAAGGACACTACATTAATGTTCCCTTTGTGTTGGTGAGACCAGATACTTGATATGTGATGGACATGTGAAAAGCGGACAGCTATGTATAGGACAAGAGAAAAACATCATCATCGTCATCATCATCATCATCGGCGTTGTAACGGAATTTGTATTAGGCTATTGCTTGTTGACATCCCGGTCTAATTTTTTTTTGCATTTGCGTAACAAAATCTTGGTTTTTAGGCTTAGCTATTGTTTCATTTCACGAACATTTCCTGAACATTTGTCTCCATTGGCATAAAAGATTTTTTAAAGGAATTTGGCTGATTAGTTTTGGTGAAATCGGACAAACTATAAAGTTATTTTGGTTCAAGTCCCGTCACAATTTAACAAACAAAGGAAAAAGTAATTAGGTTATATATAATACATAATACATTAAGTGATAAGTATATTCATTCACACCTGCAAGGCTGCTGATCATATTATATATAACAGCCGAAGTAAGTTCTTTTGGTTGTTTTAACAAAGTCATGCACTCCTTTATTAAGCCGGCTGAAACTGTTGCCACATTACCAAAATATGCACACAGCACCACACTGCATATTTGAGTGTAAAACCTGAATCCCACCAAGGTAAATATGTTTATCAGAGAGTTTTAAAGTTACAGCACCTGCATCTAGGTTGATGTGTGCAATAAACCCTGACTACGTAAACATTACAGTGTTTTGTGTTTCTATATTTGGTTCGTGAGCGGCTATGCAAACCATCCATCACTGAAATTGCTGTTGAAATGCATGTGCGCTATGTGGAACAATTCGCATCTGTAGAGAACCAAACTACCAGGCATGCATACCTGGGGATACCCACACAGATGGTAAAAATAAAATAATAATAGTAATAATAATGAAGAGAATGCCAATTGGAATGCATGCATTAGAGGAGGTTGTTAACTGACAGATTGGTGGTATCCATTTTTGAATTTGATCTAGCCGAGCTTATTAGAAAACAGGAAAAAGCACAATGAAAAACATAATACAGATTTTTGACTTTTATGTGGCATTTTTAATAATAAAAAATATAGATTTAATCCCAGAAAACATGGCATGTCTGGAGTAGAAACTTTGTGAAACTGTAGGAATCAAAACAGACAATCCAAGCTGTCTGATCCTCCTTGACCTAATGTTGACAACCTGTCAATCATCTGGCTCTATTAGGAAATATGTGCACCAAAGCATACCAGATAAAGTCAATTAGCTCCATCATTAGGGAAAATGAGTCCGGCTTATGTAAGATTCTGATAGGATCTGTGAAAATCTAGCCGGGAATGCTGGGTGCACATGCACTTAGACACGAGTAATCAATAATAGAGCATATCAGAAAACATTACTGCTGCCGGTAAATATAGCCACAGTGACTAAATATAGCCACAGTGACGTCAATAGCCGCAGCCAGCCTGAGTCCTTTGAAAGACACCAATAATCAAAATTTAAAGGAAATAACAATCAGCGTTACAAGTGAGCCAATATGTATATTATAAGATGAATCAAGTACACATGTACTTTTGTCCTTATCGTTGATCTGTGCATTCTTATCTTATCCTCTGACAGTGTTCTAGTGGATTATCCCCAGAGAAAGTGGACCGGATTAGAGAGTAGCAATCTACAATAGGTTGGTAAGAGAACATAACGGGGTCAGAGTGATTTGCACCGCATTAAAAGGTAGACATTAGTCTGTGTGGACTAGATCAACAACCGCGGGACAAACACAAAGGCAATTTATATTGTCTCACTCTGTCATTGTGTTCCCAATGCAAGAAACACCCATTAGACGCCACAGGTATCATGATAAATAATCATTTTCTAAACACAGCGTTAATCATCAAACAATATAGAAGAATTACAAATATTAAACGAGGATTATTAATAACCAGTAATTACACGGCATTTTAAAAACAAATTAAGCATATCGGCATATATCATAAGGATATCAGAAAATGGCTGTGTAGACTGTGTTTATAGAAATGGATAAGGAAGCCTTTGTCCTATCAAAAGTCGAACGTTTTTCTATCTTTCTTAAGTGTGAAAAACAACATCTAGCAATATTTTCAAAATTTTTCAGTACCTTCTGTTTGATCCCCTCTTAATCTCCTGGCTTATTCTCATTTCTCATCCAGGGCACAGCCCGGAAAGTCTTACTGCCGGAGTACCCAGTGGGATACCATGGATGAACCCACTTGACTCTAGCAATCAAATTCTGTGTACTGGTGCAAATATATCACACATAATAATTTACTACAGGAGGTTAACAACCTCACCTATGATCCTCTGTTTGACCGCTGCCTAATCAATACTCTCAGTTAATAAAACATATATACTGCTACAGGTGCAATCAATTGCTAAACCTGAGGCTTAACAGAATAATACTTGTGTATATTGTTGTCTGACTGTGAAATGTTTCCAACCCTATAAGCTCTTACAAACTATATGACCCTGAAAGACAGAAATCTTTCGAACCAAACCCAACCTATAGCTGTCAAAATACCATAAATATTTTTTTTCTCAATAAATTATGGGTGACATATTTGCAGCTACAACAATTATCAAGGATAGTTGAAATGCCTACATACAATAAAATATTTCCACAAGCAAAAAACAAGATCAAATCAGTTCTACATACCATCAACATTGATAGCTTGTAACAGGAATACCTACCTGTAGCATTTAATGTTCAGGATACAGAAATATTATAGCAGCCAAAGAAGAGAATACAACTGCTTCATTTGGTTATTATAATTACGGGGCTTGGTGAAAGCCGATCTGAGGAAGACATCCTGCTAGGAGGAAAGACATAGGAGTCTGTCCAGGCCCAAGATAAGCCTCAGGAGTCATTGCTCTCTTTGCTTATTGGTATGTGTAACCAAGTACTCTCTATGACATCAGCTAGCTGTGACCTTTATTAGGCAAACTCTGAGCAGACATACAGGTGGCATGCACGTAGACGTAGTGAATGTCCATTGTGTGCGTGTATGCATGCATTCATGTAAAAACACACCTGTTTACGGCACAATATATAGGTGTTGTAAGCATGGAAGTCAGGCTCGGGAACAGTCGGAACATTTTGTTTGATTAGGAATTAATTATTGATGTCGGTGTAGATGAAGTCCCCGAAGATGTGGACCACAGAAAAGTAGTTCCGGTTGGTTGTGTAACTGTGATGGGGTTGAAGTCAGTGTGATGTTAATTTATAGGTTCCAGGGTTTTGTTGCGTTATGTAACTGTTTGAAGTATTGAATGATGTTACATGTGTTGGTGTAGGGAGGGAGGGAAGGAGAGAGGGAGGGAGAGAGGGAGGGAGAGAGAGAGGGAGGGAGAGAGGGAGAGAGAGAGGGAGAGAGAGAGAGAGAGAGAGAGAGGGAGGGAGGGAGGGAGGGAGGGAGGGAGGGAGGGAGGGAGGGAGGGAGGGAGGGAGGGAGGGGGGGAGGGGAGGGGAGGGGGGGAGATATGGTGGAGAAAGGTGGGAATACGAGAAAGTGACTATGGGAAACAACTGGGAGACAGACCTTTCTTATGTTTTGGATGTTGTTAGCTCAGATGAAAATAAAACTGGGACCTGGTATTTAGTCCCTCTAAGGATGTGTAAAGCTTTCTGTCAAATGAACAGCTATGCAAGATTTGCCTTTCAAGAATGCTGAGGACATTCTGTCATCCATCAATTAACACTGAGCCAGACATCAAGGTCTGCAGAACCATTATTATGCAACACTATTATCTCCTAATAAAGACACAAAGACAGACAACTTAACCATTATGCATAACGAATTACACATGATCATTTGGTATAACAACATAACATATCATTAACAGCAAACAGTGTGACATGAAGTTTTGCAAGTCCAGTCACTGCATTGTAATAAATTGCCTGTTTTATTGCCGTGTTGTTGCTGGGCTGGTGATAAATGTTTGTCTGTCATTAGACAGGATGCAGATACAGCAAAGGCTGCAGTCACAGGAAATCTAATATTGATGCTGCAGCACGGGTACACGTGCACTTGGCTTAGGTACATGCATACTTAGGTGACCTGGAGTGCAGAACAACATTCTTTGTCCACTCTCAGCTGTGCAGTTAATACGGCTCCATCCTAAACATTTAGACACGTCTAAAGTTATTGATATTGGAATAGACGCACGACTGGACAGAAGTGATAAAATTTACCAGATGTATACTAAGTAGATTTCATGTTAACGCTTTGCTTATTTCTGGTTCTCTCACTGAAAATGACCTTGGTTTTATTGATCTGTGGCTTCGCACGGGAAATAATAGTTTTACAGGAAGGATATTAATTTGGTAAATGTGGTTATGCACGTGGGAAGACAATTCGAGGAATCTGCCGCCATATGGCTAAACAAATGTTCAATTTTGACTTGATTCTATCTGTGAATGTTTAAAAAAATTATGTACATAATATTATTAATGATTTCCTTTGTGATTTACCCTGCACTGCAAAGAAATAGATGAATGAAGTGCATGGTTTTGTAGAAGACATGTTTTTACTGTACATTTCAAGTTGGGTATGCACTGCCTTTATTTTAGTGATGACATCAGCTGTATATTTATAACACAGTCTTGGCTAGCTATCACTTTGTCTCGTCTTTATCTGTGCATTTCTAAAGGTGACACTTTTGTTGCATGATAGCGGCGGCGGTGGGGGGGGGGGGTGCAGTGGTTTGTCAAGGTTAGATTTAGGGCATTTAAACGACTGGAGGCATGCAAAGTAGAAGTGAATGAGCTCCACAGTTGCATTATAATAGCTTACATCTACCCACAGAGTATACCTGGTAACTAACCACTCATTTACAATGACATCATGAGGTGAATTGATCAGTACGTTATCTCAGGTAGGGGAAAGACCTTCTAAAAGGGTTAACCATTAGTGCTGATATGAAGGTTTCAGAGCAGTGCGGAATTGCAGCTTCAAAGGGAAATCAACTGCTAGGATTAATTAGGTGAAATGTAGCATGTAAGGAAAAAGAACTAATCATAGTGCTGTACAAAACAATACCTAGGCGTCATTTAGAATATTGTATACAAGCGTGGAGGCCATATCGCACATCCTCGCAAGCCAGGGGTCATTGCGCTGCGCTACAGCAGCGACCCCTTGTGCGCGAGGATGATATCGCAGGAAGGACATAGATATGTTAGAAAGAGTACAGAGGAGGGCGATTAAAATGATACCAAAACTGATGGATCTTAGTTATGAAATACGCCTGAAAGAATGTGGTTTAACAACACTAGAGACCAGGAGATTGAGAGGAGATCTGAGAGAAGTTTTTAAAATATGGAATGGTTATGAAAATATTGATAGAAATATTTTTTTTCAGTTAAGAAAGATAGAAGGACCAGAGGACATGAAGTTACATTAGTAAAGGAGCAGAGTGGATTAGATATAAGAATGTTCTCATTTTCACAAAGGACTATAAATGAATGGAACAGATTATCTGCTGATTGTGTAGGTGCCAGTATCGTGAATGTGTTTTAAAATAAAATCGACACATACCTACCTCAGAAGGGCGGGATACACGTAGATAAAAGGGTTGGACTCTTGATAAGCAAAAGGACTTCCTTGCCCACCTGCCACCTAGAGTTAATTCTCTCGCTGGCAATCTTGTTAAATCTTGTTAAAAAGCAGAACATATCAAAAACATAATAAGTATTTGTTTAAATACATCGCCAGTTCATAGATCAGAGACATCATGGTCCACGGAAACAAATGAAAGAGACAAGCAGATCTCCGCACCTCAGTCAACATCTTAATATATAGATGTATGTTAACACATCTAATCACAGGATAGGAAATATGTTACAGATTAATAATTGCTACCTGCTCAAGATACATTCACCCAGGATATTGTATATTACCTAGCTTCAGTAGATGACTAGATTTGTGTGCTTTATACAGCTGGTTGCTTACGTCGGAAAGATATGGAGAACTATATTATATAGGCTGTCATCTGCCTGACATTGTAGTTGCATCAATGTTGATTCCCAGAACTGTTGATGAAGTTGGCATTATATATTTGTTTAGCCTTTATTATGGTTTCATCATGGTTACAGCTACATTACCATACTAATTATTTTTAGAAATGAAAATGCTATTACAAATCTGATGTCATGTAAATGTCACCGTGATATTTCCTGTTGGTACTAGCTGTACTAAGTTTCACTTTCTCATTTACGATCTATTAATCTGGGTATGTTTCTACAATGTACTATTTTATATATTTTCTGTAAAGAACCATGAACTGCATTGGATGTGCCTCTATAATAAATATGATTTAAACTGATTAACTTAAACTTTGAAATACTAACTTCAAAAAGGTCCTTATTCACATTTTTCCTATGTGATTATATATATATTTATATATAATGTATAATATATTGACCACAGTACTTGCACTATATGGGGCAACAGTTTTAATTTAACCATAGAACAACATTGCATGTGACAGAGTGATTTGTTGCTAAAGTCCTATGTTTAAGGAGTGAATGATTAGTATTCAACAACAGGCCGTACCACAAGCCAAGGACACATGTACTTTGAATGTCACACCTGAAATTGGCTGGGGAAAAAACTAACAAAAGGCCAGTATGGTGATTCATCCTGACTAAATGTCACTGAATCTGACATCAATAGCAAAAACATAATTGGGGTGGGTATTACATAGATAATTGTTGACAGTCTGGTGGCAAGGTTGTTACTCTGTGCCCACTTGCATTGTGGTGGCAATGCAACCCTAATACAGTGACGTCAAGTGTAGACATTGATCCAAGCCCAGCCACAAAATCAATACTGCTATTTGCTCTGCAGCGCTGCTCGTTCTAAGTACACGTGCACTCAGGATCCAGGCTCTTTGTCCAGTTGGACGAAAGGACATCCAGCACTGTCGTTGACCACAATGATGTCAACAATGTAGGGTCAGCCTCTCTCAATGAACACTTCCAGGAGCCCCAATTAAGTGGAACCCTTCAACGGTGGTTAGTGGATTACTCAGAAAAAGCCACCAAGTACGAATCTCAAGAAGTTTACATTAAGTTTAAATTAATTGACACTGTATGTCACTGGCGTCTGTCGTTGTCTGCCTGTCACCCAGTTTGTGTCGAACAAAGCGATGACGTCAGCTTCTGAAGATCGCACTTTGTGGTTCAGTTCCTGTCTGCGGCTGCCAGTAACAGTGAATAATCAATGCAGGATTTCCGGTGCAAAAACATGTATTAATTTATCCGGAAACCGGTACATCGTAGTTAGCACACAATCGTAGACGAAAAATAAAATATGTCGTTAAAACACTTAATTTAAACACATATATAGTGCATGTGAACTCATGCAAGTTCACATGCAAGTGCACATGCACCTACCTTTTTATGACGTTATCATTCATACAGTAGTTGCTATTGTTAATCTATCCCCCTCTATAAATTACCCCTGTGTACCCCTCTGTCACATAGCCATGATTCCTCAGTCACATGAGTTGATCTGCCTACCCCATTTCGGCTTACTGGTGACATGACCCAGTGTACTTAATCTGCCTGCACTGAACATTGCATAAGTAGGTCCACAGCCTGATATGGCACCGTAAAGAGATTGGGCATGTGGTGGTAGAAAGGGTTCAAGTGGTGCCCCTTTGTGACTAGAAGGTATTGGGTACAGGTGCACCCTGGGGGTGGTGTTAACTCACCTAGTTATGCTAACAACTTTGAATATAAAAAGAAAGCATATGTTAATAAAAAACACATAGTCTTCAGTTTCATGTCATTAATCCATAGTATGTAATTTGGTTGAGATATTAAAGGTTGCTGCTATACTCCTTAATAAAAGTTCACCCACTATGAAATACAACCATACATGAACGCAGATCTATACTGATGCAGGTGCTGGCTGTACAACTGGTTTAAAACCACACTGAACTACTTGTGGTTACACGATATATGCTGTCAGTGACTGAAAGTCATTTCATGACTTTCACTTTGATCCGACTATATTAAAATTATACCCATGTTTCGAAATTACAACTCGTGAATTGTATTCTCAAAGTAGCTAGCAGGCAGGTTTAATGGTCCGGTAGTTTTTCTCACCACAATTTAAATGGAGAAAGAACAAAGGCAGAGGCTGCTCTGATTCCTTATCAAACAAAAACATTGCAGATTGACTCTGCATAGCATCACACAAACTGTGCGAGCTGTTTTTGGCAACAGGCGCAGTAAAACAACTTTAACACGGAAGTATCTGCCATTACTACAGATGTGGTATCTGTGGGTCACGTCCTATGGCGTCTTTAATGGCTAAAAACTGTTGTCAACCCTAGTGACGTTAACAGTCTGCCAACGCAAGTCAAGCAGTGTTTTTACAGTTGGTGACAGCTTGGACATAAATAATGACGTGGCTAACAGCAGGCAAGCAGCCCAATCTGCTGGCTGTGTTTCCGTAGCAACTGGATATGAGTGAATGTCACATATACCCAGACAACAAAGGTGAACTCTGCTAAGGTCACCCTGATGTCATGTGAAGATTCAACTCATGCTAATTTACAAGGGATTATATCGCAGCAGTGACACATTTGGTGTAGACTATTGGTGAGATAGCTAGGTGGTGTGTAAAATATATTTAGAAATGGACAAAGGGTAGGGTACAGGAGCTGGGTACTGTGATGAAATAAGGCTAGGGGATTAGTGAAACAGTAAGATTGAGTAAAATTGAGAAAAATTGACACAAAAACCTTTGGCTTATTGAGATGAGAGTCCAACAGTTTTAGGTAGTCAGGAGTCAATAAAATGAGTAGTACATAGTGGATACAGGGAAAGGTATGATGTGACAGCATAAACATGGTAGACAAGGTGTATTAATTACACATTCCAGAGAGTAATGTTTTTATGTATGGAGTAACTGCAGATAAACCAAATATCAATGGTTCTTGCCAATTACATTTGATGTATAGATCTGTCACTGAGGTATGTTTTGTCTTTCATAATAAAGATTTTTGGGGAAAATGGATGACATGAAAAGCTAATTACCGTGAGTAACCAGTAGTTTATATGGTTGAATATTTATGAAAATGTTTTGTATATATCAGTCAATTTAATGTCATCATATTAAATGGATGACATAAGTAAGTAAAATATCAGTTAATATTAATAGCTTATTATGTAGACGCCTACAGTGTATTATAGTCAGTGTGTTTTAGGTACTGCATAATGTTGTACAGACAAAACCTGGTTTTCTTCAGTTTTTCGTCTGCAAATTTGGATAAATCTCACACGGACAGACAGGATTTCATGTTGAAAATATACCCCTTATGAAAGGCATTAAAAGCACAACATATACTTCAACCAATTATTGCTGCACTCCGTCAGTATTTCGTTCAATGTTGTCTTTGGACATGTTCCCTGGCTATGGCCCCTGTTCACAGATTCAGTTTCCGCTGTCTCGATGTGTGAAAGAGACCCATAAAAAGGGTCATCCCAGGTAGCCATTTGAATAAACACACCCGAAAGTGAAGCGTCAAATTAAGCGTATTGCACCAAATAGACGCTGAGTGAATGTGCACAATTTCCCCTGTGCGATCAACAAGCCATGGGGGGTCAGACCATAATGTATGATTGGTGACAACCGCAAAACTGTGCGATACAATAAAGACAATTTCCTCCGTACTTGTATGAGTAAGTATCTTTTGTTGACGATCTGTCACGCTCGTCTCGCCCATTGTGTCCTTTTCTCTCGACAAAAATGGAATGTTTATAGGGCCATGTTGGAACGTGAATTAGGCCACATCTTGCATCTGGTTATTACCTGGGTCTAGTAATTAACAAAAATGCTGACACGTTGGAATGAAATCTTTGTGTAATTAGGAAAGATCGCACTCTTTTAATCTATCAAGACTAATGACACTGGTTCATTGGCACATTTCAAAATGTTAACATAGTATTTTTAAGGCAGTTAGGTTGAACTTCATATCAAATCAAGACCTTTTGGTTAATTACATTATTTTTGTAACAACAACTTGTGTGACATCCTATTAGTTTACAAATGATTCGTCCAGTATGTCCACTCAGATTGGTCCGCTAATGTTGTAGGTTAAATATTTTATTACTGTGTCCTTGGCAAACAATTTTAATTTTTAGCAAGATGACTATGCAAATGGAAGAACTTTGTGGACAATTTAGAAAATGTCAACTATATACACAGTTTTACATACATATTTAATATATAACCTTGAAATTATAGGGACATAATTCAAACATTACTCCATTTATTAAAATGTGTAGCTCAAACAATAGTTGGCAGAACTTTGGTGACATTGTACTTTTCTGATGCCATATTTTGCCCTCATTATCGTTTGTGTGATGTAAGCAGTGTACTGGTGCTGCCACCTTGTGTAAACATTAGAACCATATCAAATGAGTTGCATCAGGTAAAATTGTGACATTTCATGGAAAATAAATGTTTTCAAGTTGATCTTCGAATATGGTGATTGTCATGAATGATGGGTAAACAGAGTATCTTGTAAATTAATTATTGCTGCTTTTAAAGTTCCATCTGAATAAATGTCACTGTGATTGTTGTGTGCGAGAATGGTATAAATGGAGAACCAATTCTTTCTCTGTAGTTGGGCTCAAGAACATCTGGGACTGTAATGCAGGTAAGTTTGGCTCTGAGTGACTACCTTGCTCTCATACCCCTCTTGCTAGCCCCCCCAGTAACGTGTGGCACTGCCTGCTTGTGCCCCTGTCGTTGTACATTGCTTAGTTTGTACCTGTCCCATGGTGCATGCATGCATGTTGTCTCGATGTAGTGATCAGTGCTGAGAATTTTCTCACCTCACTGAGTGAACAATGGTTTGACCAATGGTTTAACCAATGGTTTAGCCAGCATTCTAACCAATGGATGGTTTAACCAATATTCTGACCAATGGTCTAACTAATAGTTTGACCAATGGTTTAACCAATGGATTGACCAATGGTCTGGCCAATGGTTTGACAAATGGTTTTACCAATGGTTTGTCCAATCGTCTGACCAATGGTTTGAACATATTTGGGGTTGGCCAGTGGTCAGTGTTTACGAAATCTATGCTTTAAGTGAGATTCTATTGATATTAGATGTTCTGGCATGAACAAAGAAGGCATTGGCCTTAATAATCTACAAGTGCCTGAATCACTGTCAATATTTGTTCTGCCCTGGACGGAGGTACTACTTAATTGTGTAAAAGGTATAATGGAAAATGTAATTTGATCCTGTAAGGAGTGTAGGTGAGCCACATAGTCAATTACATCTATAGGATGGTAAACATGATCTACTATATGATTGTAAATTATGTAAAAAGTTTAATTGAAAATATAATTTGATCTTATTATGTATGTATCAATCTGATCCACATTTAAAGAGATCTTTATTTATAGTCTAATTTCATTTTTAAGTTCATAAATGTCAAACGTATATTATTGAGACTTTTGTGTGCAGAAATCAAACGTTGATTCTGATGTGTCTGAATGGGTTTGTTGTTTTGTTTTTTTGCATGATGCAAATTCTATTTTATCAGGTTTGTTTTTGCAACTTAATTTTTACAATTTTCATAGCTTGGTGTGAGCTTTTTGTGTTGTTCAGAGCCGTTGCTCGGCTGTAGTCATGATTCGTTTAGTGTTCTTACTAATACCACCAGTGACGATATTATCAGTGTTTCCATCAGTCAGTCAAGGAGAAAGATCTGGTGTTGAGGTGAAACGTACAGTTGGCGTAGACAACATCTGTTTAGGATAACCAGGCATCTGTCTTTTACTGAGCCCAGAAACTAGACTTAATATATAACTGCTAAGTTCACAGAGACCCCATTTTCAGACAGGTACTGATTAGACACGGAATAAATTATGAGGTTTATAGTGACTGAAATTGATGGGGGTTTACTGGCTAATCAACTAGTTATTGGGGTTAAATGAGTGAAATACCCTCGAGATTTCAGTGACATGAACTATGACCAGGGTTTATAGTTGATGATCTTGGGGTTTATGGACCAGTCTAAGGACCTATACGGGTATCTACAGACCAATGTTTGGGTGTTTTGAGTCGAGTGAACTTTGTGTGTAGTTTGAGACTGAATAATGGAATTGTTATGTACATTTATTCTGCAGGATACAAGACGATCCTGAAATGCATCAGTGGTCACTTCCACTCGGGGCAGTTGACGGCCATCATGGGACCAAGTGGAGCAGGGAAGTCTTCACTCATGAACATCCTCGCGGGATACAGGTTGGTCCACCTCGCTTCTCTCCCTAGGCGAGGGCACAGGCCAAGGTTGATTTTTCCATTGGTGGCCATTTTTATTAAGTATTATTTATGGTACGATTTGATAGTTTATAAGGTGGATAGAAACGTGGCTGTCAGAAATACTGAAACTTCATGATATTTATAGTATCTATAAAAAAATGTTAGTATCTACAGGCAGGTTGTTATAAAGATGTTGAACAAATGTCAGAATAATCCATCTCAAGCTCTTTTTGGCAGTTTTTGTTTGATTATATATTATTTATGATACTACTTTATATTATTATTTAGAATGATCTGCCAATGGCGATGTCTTTCAGAAAATACAACAATTGTTATTTAGACTTATTTACATACACAATTTTTATATGCCATGCTTTTCTAGTGGGTCTTTCTCCTACCTGAGAGAACTGAGCGGTGATTACATCTCCAAATGATGCCACTGTATTGGCAATAACTAATGCTCCCGGTTTGTTGCGCCATGGGAGGGTATAAGCAGACAGAAAAATATAAACTTACTTTGGAACAAATGTTGAAATATCTGCAACGTTTCGACCCATCTACAGCGGATCTTGTTCACGCACTGATGTCATGTGACATGGTTGCCATCTACAACCATATTATTCGGCCAGAATCTGAACTGCATCACATGACATCATTGCGTGAACAGATCGCTGTAGACGTGTCGAAACGTCCCATATTTCTTGCTGTCTGATAGAATCTTCGAGCCATGAACACTATATTTCATACATATTATTGGTTGTATCTTCAGAACACAGTCAGTAGAAGGAGAAACGCTGGTGAATGGAAAACTTCGCAACCTGCGGCGATTCCGCAAGATGTCCTGTTACATCATGCAGGAGGATCATCTACTGCCGAATCTCACCGTCATGGAGGCGATGATGTGCTCGGCTAATCTGAAGCTGAGTGAGAAAGTGTCAGTTGATGACAAAGAATCCCTCGTGAGTATTCTCAAGGTCACGACAATATCAAACTTGTTGAGGTGAACTTTTTTGTTTCTCATACAAAAGTTATAAATAAAAATATATAAAACTACATGGAAGACTGGTTTAGGATTAAAAATGATCAGTGATTTAATTAATAAATCGGTGTAAATATCTTCTAACTGAAGAACTGGAAACACCCTATCTACTCAACTTTTGTTTGTACGAGTGGTCATTTTAATTTATTGTTCACAGTAAAAAATGTGTAGAAAATTTTGAAATTACTTGAGACCATCCAAATATTTGTGCTTGAAATGGCCTTGTTTACAAGTATAAAAAATTTACTGTAAAAATGAATAAGTAAGACATTCCATAAAACACATGTTTGCAACAAATAGCCCAATGTTACAGGTAATAAAAAAAATATAAACATGAGATAAAAAATGTGATTAACGTATTTACTCAACCTTGATGGCCTTATTCATATCAACAAGGGGTCAGCCTGAATAAAGTATTTCTCACCCAAAATTGGGATTGTTGACAACTGTGTAAATAATTACTGCCTAAACTGATTCTGTCACAGTTGACTAACCAATTTTATTGTGTTGTTTGAAGGTCAACGATATTCTAGATACCCTCAGCCTGACTGAAGTGAAAAATACCCGCACCGTCAGTCTTTCCGGTGGGCAGCGAAAACGACTGTCCATTGCCCTTGAACTTGTCAACAACCCTCCGGTCATGTTGTTTGACGAACCCACTAGGTGAGGAGTGAGGGTTGGAAACATTTGAATTAATTAAATATGATTATTAATAAAAATGTGATGAATTTTTTTTAGATGTTTTAGATTTTGTTTGAGTTTAATTTAAGCTGTCTGAAATGTGTTATTCTCACCAAATACTTAAGATTTTCCACCCAAACAAAAACTTGTTCACTGGACAGTGCAGAGAAATGAAAAGTGAAAGTTTAGAGATACGAAAAGTGAAAAAAATAGAAATTAAATGTGAAAGTTTAGGAGAATAAAAAGTGAAGATAGAGAAATATAAAGTGAAAGTTGAAAGAAATTAAAAGTGAAAGCATAGAGAAATGCAAAACAATTATAATTTGTTCTGACCTGTGACATAGTATCCATATAATTTCAGGAAAGTATTAAAACCTCAGTATTTTTGTCTAGCCCCACTCTGATGTGTTTGATTGCAGTGGCCTCGATAGTGCCTCTTGCTTCCAATGCCTGGCACTACTGAAGTCTCTGGCCCAGGGGGGGCGGACCATAATCTGCACTATTCACCAGCCAAGTGCTAAGCTCTTCGAGATGTTTGACCAGGTAAAGAAACGGGATATCTTAAAATGTGAAACCATGATGTCATTTACTGATTTATGATTGGAATTAGCAAAGATAGAATGTGACTTGATTCATTGAATGCAACACCTTTATAATGACAATCTATCATAATTTTATTAAGTTATTTGTTTGTTGTTATTATTACTGTAAAAATGTAACAACAAATTATTGCTTAATCAATTAATAATTATGCATTTTGATATTATAAAATAATCAATCAAAAACAGCCTAATAAAGTAAAATAAAAATTGTCACTAGTATAATACTATATTACGTCTGTTGAATGTTACCATGGCTCCTTGCCACCGTGGCTCAGTGTGACCTTGAGTAATGCACTGTTTGATCTTGACAGCTATACATGTTAGCGGAGGGTCAGTGCATCTACCAAGGGAACGTACCGGGCCTTGTCCCGTATCTCAACTCACAAGATCTCATCTGTCCACCGTACCACAATCCAGCTGACTACGGTGAGTGGGCCACAACAATAACTTTCTAAGATACTCCATAACAGACCTTAAATCCACACTAGAAGGCACCATCAGTTGAATCTTCCCCTGCAGTTTCAAAACTCAGGCAGTAGTGTTTGCCCCACTTTTCTGGTGTTTTTCGGTATAGACACTGCGTTTGAGCAGTTTAGGCTGAAAAGGACACTATATAAATTGTCATATTATTACTACCACGAACAATAATAATGAGATTTCTGTCCTGTATCGTCTATAGCTTCAGTTTCTATGCATGTGCTCCAAAATAAAAAAATAAAAAATATTTGTAAAGTCAACAAATATTTATTAATTGAAGTCAGTTTAAAGTAAATAAATTTAAACAATTATAGTAAGCATTTGTTCTGAATATCTTGTGCTTACACCTTATTTTGTCAGTTAACCATTTCAATACTACCCGGTACAGCCCTGACCAGCTGTGACCACTGAATACTGCATTCCCAGTGAATATGCAAGACAATGGACTACCTCACTACAAGTCAAGATTTGAGCAACAAATATGCGTTTTATGAATAGGAACATTATATATTTCTGGAAAGTATAATAATCAGCGAGTAAAATGAGCCATATTATTTTACATTCCGTCGTCATGGTAACCAGTAATCCAAGATGGCCACCAATATTTCAACGTTTTTGCTGTTGCTGAACACAGTTTTTATACTAAGTTCGCCGACATCGTTATTGTGTCGATCGTCAACATCCGACAAAGATTCTTCGCTAAAACTATCAAATAATCTGTCTAAAACATACGATGGTAAATCGGTAGTTGAAGTAATGCCGTTCGCCATTGTGACCACCGCACTGTTTGATAATCCATCGTTAAAAACCGCGAAAATCTCTGTAAACTTAATGAGCGATAATAAACGATGACCACTGCCGAATAGCAAATTTGTTTGCCTTGACAACCATACACAATAAGTGGCTCCACACAGTGGATAATTATGAGTAAAAACGATTTCAATAGCAGATATTGTCAATGCCAAATAACCGGCCTGTCGTACTAAAACGTCACAGACAGTGTGGCCGGAAATCCGGCCTGTCGTACTGAAATGGTTAATTGTTGCTCATGTATGGTGTGTTTTCTTGTTATTGACAATTAATTGACACAATACAGCAGCAGCTATGATAATGTGGACAGTCTGATGTTGTTAAACTTGTGTGTCAAAGTAAAAGATTCTGCACTGCAAAATTTAACATCCAGTCTCAGACTGACCGAGCCAATCATATTATTAACTATTTTTCAGTGATGGAAGTGGCCTGTGGAGAGTATGGAGACATGGTGCCGAGTCTAGTCGTTGCCGTCAAGGCATACAAATGCGAACAGTTCCAGTCACTTCAAAAGTTCACGAACTGTGGCAAGAACCTTGCCGATCAGTGGCAACAGGAAGTTGCGAGTCTCAAGGAAACACCAATCCTTGATGACAACATCAGCGACACTGAGGATGCACCCCTCAACAGTGGCGACCCCTGTAGCAACGGAATGCACACCACCAAGGTTGTGATGGGCACACAGAACGGGAAATGCAACACAAAAGTTTCTCGCCAGGTAAGCTCTCTCACCTGGTCCTTCGCTATCATCTCTCTCTCTACCGACAGCTGACACAAAGCATGGCCGTTTCACACCACTCGCACTTACGGAACTATTTTCTTTGTAAGCATGTTCTCGAAACGCCATCAGAATGACTTTCATTTCGAGCCAATCGGTATCGACTTTGACATTTCACTTTCAAAAAACCCATTCTGTATTGGTGATTATTTACTTTTTCTGGGCAAAATATAATTTTTTTAATTCAGAATGTCTGACTTGTTTATAGCTAAATCAAACCTTACAACTTTTGAGAATAGAGCATTACATGTTGAGTAAAACATTGAAGAAACTTTGCAATCTTCAAACAACCATTCGCTCGTCTGTTCCACCATTGGAATAACTGCTCATCTGTTGACTAACCTGTTCGCATAACTGTCCCAATGTTCTCGTGACTGTCCCCTGTTCACATGACTGTCTCCGTGATCACATAACTGTCCTCCTGTTCACAACTGTCCCGCATTCTCGTAACTGTCCCCACTTACACACAACAGTGGACCTACCTGTTCACTCAGTGTCCCTCTATTCTCATAACTAATTCACAACTACACCCATTCTCATAACTCTCCATTCATACAACTGTCCCCTGTTCACACAACCATTCCCATTTACACAGCAGTTCACTTGTTCACAACTACACCCATTCTCATAACTCTCCATTCATACAACTGTCCCCTGTTCACACAACCATTCCCATTTACACAGCAGTTCACTTGTTCACAACTACACCCATTCTCATAACTCTCCATTCATACAACTGTCCCCTGTTCACACAACCATTCCCATTTACACTGCAGTTCACTTGTTCACAACTACACCCATTCTCATAACTCTCCATTCATACAACTGTCCCCTGTTCACACAACCATTCCCATTTACACAGCAGTTCACTTGTTCACAACTACACCCATTCTCATAACTCTCCATTCATACAACTGTCCCCTGTTCACACAACCATTCCCATTTACACTGCAGTTCACTTGTTCACAACTACACCCATTCTCATAACTCTCCATTCATACAACTGTCCCCTGTTCACACAACCATTCCCATTTACACAGCAGTTCACTTGTTCACAACTACACCCATTCTCATAACTCTCCATTCATACAACTGTCCCCTGTTCACACAACCATTCCCATTTACACTGCAGTTCACTTGTTCACAACTACACCCATTCTCATAACTCTCCATTCATACAACTGTCCCCTGTTCACACAACCATTCCCATTTACACTGCAGTTCACTTGTTCACAACTACACCCATTCTCATAACTCTCCATTCATACAACTGTCCCCTGTTCACACAACCATTCCCATTTACACAGCAGTTCACTTGTTCACAACTACACCCATTCTCATAACTCTCCATTCATACAACTGTCCCCTGTTCACACAACCATTCCCATTTACACTGCAGTTCACTTGTTCACAACTACACCCATTCTCATAACTCTCCATTCATACAACTGTCCCCTGTTCACACAACCATTCCCATTTACACAGCAGTTCACTTGTTCACAACTACACCCATTCTCATAACTCTCCATTCAGATAACTGTCCCCTGTTCACGCCAGTTTGCCTCGTTCACACCACTGTTGCCCAGTCACACCACTGTCCCCTGTTCACACAACTGTCCCCTCCCTCTATTAACACACCTGTCCCCCGCTAAGCCCACTACTCTGACCTCTGCTTGACCGTGGTATGCATCTGTCTGACAGGGTCATGACCCTCAGAACGATGCCTCATCCGACGAGGTAAACACCTTTTAGACCTAGTCTATGTACTCAATGGGTTGGGCATGCTCTTGCACGTACTTGTTGTAACCTTCCCCTGTAGTGATGTCACATTGCTGTCTTCCCTGCTGACACCATGACATCACTAAGCTGTTGTCTGTGCGAGCATAGGGACATCGCTACAAAATCGTTTCTGCTAGTGTGGTGATGTCACAAACTTGTCAACCCTTGTAGCATGGAAGAGTCAGAATCTCGTCATCCTTGTTAGTGTGGTGACTTTGAAATGTCCTCTGCTAACATGCTGATTTTAAAATCTTGTTCCTGCTGGTTTGGTGACTTCAAAATCTTGCCCTCTCTGGTAACAGGGTGATGTCAGAATCTTGTCTTTTTTGTTAGCATGGTGATGTCACAATCTTTTTGTTCTTGCTGTCTTTTACTCTCTCTTTTAACATGGTGATGTTGCAGTCTTGATCTCTGCTAATAAATTTCCCAGCATGTGTATACTGTATTGATTTTGTTTTAAAATAATTTGTTTTATGTTAATTTAGTGCCAGACTTACAATCGCCAAAATTGGGCTCTGTGTTGCAAAGTTGCAAACTATTTGCTTATTGAGTTCAGTGTGTCTTCATGGCAATGTTCACCAGTATTTCCTGCAAAACGAAGTCAGTGGAAATGTTGGTGCCTGTTATAACATGATACACCCACCATAATGTATAAATAGTTATGGTGTTCCTGCCTATATGAATAAATATTGTTGACACCCTAAAACATCATTGTGTGTGCTGTGGCTCTCCAGAGGGATAGTAGTCAATGCCTACAAAATGGTAATTTTAACAATTAGATAAAGATATGTGATTGTTTTTCGCTTATGTGTGGTGTGTTTTCTTGCTGTAGAGACATTACATAGCAGCACCTGTGTTAGTGCATGTTAGTCTGGTGTTGTCAAACTTCTTATGTGTTTGTGTGATAAAACAGTTTGGTATTTTGAGTCAAAGTCCCCTTTATTTTTCATCCTGCAAATGCCCCTGTCTTGACTAGATTGTTTTGATTCGCAACTTGTTGCATGAAATATCTGCTGTTAATGAACAACTTAATTTATTTTTATACTTCACGTACTACATTGTGTTTGTTATAGTGTGACGTGTAATGTTAAATATTGTTGGAAATAAATTATTTACTTACTTACTAATTTCATAATGTGTGCACACATACTTAGTACATACACACTTACACATACAAATGTGCATGCGATACATGCATGTAAGCACGCATATGTGCACGCGCGCACACACCGAGGTGAAACAGTTTATTATATATTAAAACAAAAATGTTGTTGGGGTACCCACCGGGGGTGCAAGTAGAGACGGCTGGTGGTATGAGGATGAGACTTAGTAAAATTCAGACACACTCCACCAATCTACATGGTGGTAGTCAAGATCACATGCACTGATGACAGTATCTGATAGTTTTCAAACTGGCCCATCTGATGGGGACAAATCTTGGTGCATTCGTATCTAAATGTTACATCTGGAAAAATATCTTTAAAAAATTTATGTTACTCCTGCAGGAATCTGAGCTGGAATGTCACACGTTTGCAACGAGTTGCTTCACCCAGTTCCGCGTTCTCTTTGTTCGAACGTTCATGTCCATCATGCGTGATACGGTGAGTGCTACAATGGCCGACAAAACTGCATTTCTTATCCCTCCATTCTCTACGACCCAGGCGTGTAACGTTTTTGAAATCTGTATTTTTGACTTGAAATATTGTGTCGGTCCTTGTAACAATTTTCATTGGTTAATCGCTGAATCTGATCGAATGTCGCCATCTATGAGGCTACAGATAAACTAATTGGAAATCTGCCTTGCAAATCATTTGTGTTTCAACTGTTATAAAAATATCAGTCAATTTTATTCTTTGCTTATGCATAAAACGTTATTACTGTGCATTTGTCAACAATTTCATTGGACACAATTAAGAAATTTCCGGTTAAAATCCTTTTGCTGTCATTTTGAACCTTGGGCAAGTTTGTATGCTCCTGTTCACTTACATAAATTAATGAGTACCTGGCCTTAGCCAAATAATCCAGCTGAATGCTTCCCAGAGAAGTCAAGATGGTATTCGATTGAACAAGTCTGATGGGATTAGAGTGTAAAGTGGTTGAGTGGTCCCGAGGACTGGATATCATGCTAAATATTTATGTATGAATCAAACAAATTCTGTTCACGTTCTCGTCTGTTTCAGACTCTGACGCGACTGCGACTTATGTCCCATCTGTCAATTGGCATCCTCATTGGCCTCTTGTATCTTGGCATTGGGAACGAGGCAAGCAAGGCCTACAACAATGCCGGCTTCCTCTTCTTCTCCATGCTCTTCCTCATGTTCACAGCCCTCATGCCGACGGTCCTCACCTGTAAGTGGTTTGGGAATCGGTTTGGTTTTCGTAATTAATCAATGGTTTGGTGAAACCAATCGATGATCGATTATATAATCAGTAGCTATTCTAAAATAATGTGAGTTTATTTCAGACCCAGTCCTTAATATAAGAAATATTCCATAGACATTCATGTGAAGGTATTTGAATGAAACCAACGTGAAAAAATCCAAAGCTACTCAGTACAAACGCATGCATGTCATAGCAGCCATATCAAGAATATTTAGTGTAATGTCTTAAATAACAAACCTAGTAGTTCACACAAATGCCTAATGCTAAATAATTGCGTAATTTTAAGTATGCTTCATAAAACCACCTCCTGTTCATACTAATCGCCACAGGAAGTGTATTGAACAGCCCCAGAGAAATGTGTTTGTATTAACTAAAAACTGTAAATAATTTGATCGTTATCTGTTTATGAATATTGGGGTCTTGCTGATCAGAATTCTAAACGGGTTTTTCACGAGCAATCAGTTTTAAAAGAAGCAAAAATCATGTAATTTTTAGTGGAATATTTTGTTTGGAAAGATATATTTTTAATGGATGCTCAATGCAGACATCTATTAAACGTGACATATGACGTAATTGTCATCTTTTTATTTGTGTAGTTCCGTTGGAGATGGCTGTGTTTCTGCGAGAACACCTCAACTACTGGTACAGTCTGAAGGCATATTACCTGGCCAAGACAATGGCTGACATGCCTTTCCAGGTAGGTGCAAGCAAGATTGCTGCAGACTCGGTGGAGTCAAATTAGCTTTGTTAACGCTATCAGAATAATATTTGAGTTTGCTGTTGCATACTGACTGTCAAATTGTAGGGTAATGTGATCAAGTTAGCTGAACTTTCTTAGAATAGATCATTCTCCTAGGGAAAAATGTATTTTAAGGACAGGTTAGCAGTTTAGTAATTTCTTGGTAAAATTGCTTTATTTGCAAAGATGTAATCCAAATTTCTTGAAATCAGTACAAGAAAAATTAATTTCTGGTATTTTGACAGCTTGAAAGTGGGTCGAATGATTCTGATTTTCTTTGTGCTTAGGTTTATATGTGTTTGCAGATAAATATGTTCCTTTCTGGTTGGGTAAATGGAAACATATTATTCTGGTAGGCCTTAGGCTTAGTTTTAACATACAAAAACAAAATATTGACATGCAAAATACATGCAGTGATTTACGTATGTGGCATGCATTTGCAGTTTAGCAGTAGTAATAGGAGTTAATGTAGTAGGTTATTTGATTTTACCAACCATTCTGGCATTGTTCACTGACTTTATTATCATATTCATTTGAATCCTTGTTTTGTAGCCAGGGAAATTTTGGTCACGCCACTTTGCCTCAGTTCACTCAGTCACATAAATATGTACCTCCTCAGTTCACTCAGTCACATGAATAGACTAGAAAGTGGTGGAATTATTTGATCAAATAGTAATTATGCAATAATACCAATCATGCAGTTATTGCATTGTAGCTTGATACATTCCAGAGAAGTTGCACAAAATACTGAAATCAAACGTTTTTGGATTTTACAAACTTATTCAATGATCCCTTAAAGTGAGCAGGTATGCCAGGTTTGGGGTAGAAGTGCCGTATAAGGAAGAACCAATCACAGTTGTGCTGACTGCATTGTCTCTTCACAGATCATCTTCCCGGTTGTGTATGGCAGCATTGTGTACTGGATGACGAATCAACCGAACGACTTTGGCCGATTCTTCATGTTCCTAGTGCTGTTGACACAGGTCTCACTCGTTGCTCAGTCTCTCGGTCTCCTGGTGGGGGCCGGCACATCACTGCAGGTACGTCTCTGTCTGTCTGTCTGTGTCTGTCTGTCTGTCTGTCGGTCGGTCGGTCGGTCGGTCGGTCGGTCGGTCGGTCGGTCGGTCGTCTGTCTGTCTGTCTGTCTTGCCATATGTCTCTGTCTGTCTCGCCATCTGTCTGTCTGAGTATCACACTCTCTGTCTGGTCTGTCTCTGTCTATCTGTCTCATCTTCTGTCTGACCGTCTATCTGTCTGTCTGTCTGACTATCACACTGTCTGTCTGTCTTGCTGTCTGTCTGTCTGTCAAACTGTTTGTCTCACCCTCTGTCAGTCAGTCTTTCTGTCTTTCTGTCTGTCTGGCCGTCTGTAGACATTGATGTAATTTTAGTGATGATTTGCAGCACAAACTGCTATTGATCTGGTGACCTGAAGCCAGTAACTTTATGCTTGGACCACCATACAATCATATTTTCGAAACTGTTAGCATATTGATAGTCGTCAACAGACGAAATTATGAGGGATATTTTATTTGAGGTCATCGTTTTGGTGATACATTTTTTATGATTATTCCTCGATCAATGACTGAAGGCATAATTAGTCTAAGGTCGTTAATGTTTAATTATTACAAACATTGTGTTCTCAGTATATCTTACTTTACAGAGCTCTGTGTAATACGATGAAAATAATTTGTTGCCTTTGGTAAAATTTAACAGTGTCATGTATCGCGACAAACATAGTATCTTTACAGAAATACTGCCACATGCACCGTATCATTCCTTAGTGTAACAGTTGCTTAGTGTATATTTGTTAAGTGTTGTTCCAGTTTGACCGGGTAATTTTGTTGTAGGTTTCCGTGTTCCTTGGTCCCGTCACGTCCATTCCAATCCTGCTCTTCAGTGGGTTCTTTGTGAACTTTGACACGATGCCCAAATACCTGCAGTGGCTCTCCTATCTCTCCTATGTCAGGTGAGACCCCAAAACCCGTTTCTTTAGGCGGCATCTACAAATTAAGTACTCAAGGAGGAACAGAGATAAACATACTGTGCTTACACGTGCGAGTTTACGAACTCTACGCTACAGCAAAATGTATGCATATTGCAAATGGGGGAGACAGGTAGACCTGGAGCTTACTGGGGTGGGAAGATGGTCATCTCCAAAAGTTTTAGTTGGCATAATTCACCTTTCACTGAACACTTGTTTGTAGCACTTTTTGTAAGTAAACGTTTTCCATAATACTCAATCCCATGAATTAGTTTACATAATTTACAGCTGATCCGTATCACTGAACATTTGTTTGTAGTATTTTTGTAAGTAACTTTAGTTTATTTATTAAAATAATAATAATATGATTTTAACTATTTTATTTTATAATATTTTATATCACATTCCTTTTCTACTTCTACAATATTTATTGTCTTAATTACTGTTATTATCAGTTCATTTCATCTATGATATAACAACTTGAATAGCCCTGGTCAGTTATTTTACAATGCTACAGTGTAATATGTACATGCTGATGAATAAGCTAGTCCCATACATAATGGCGCTGTACAGATTTTAATAATAATAAAAATGTGTGTTGTGTCCGCAGGTTTGGCTTCGAGGGGGTTCTGCTCTCCATCTATGGGTTCGACCGGGAACCACTCGAGTGCACAGGAGACAAACACAAGTGTATCTTTAAAGACGGGGCTGATGTCCTGAAGCAACTGGACGTTGAGAAAGGGAGTTTCTTAATCGACTTCCTCGTGCTGTGTCTTTTCTTTGTTCTGCTGCGCATCGGATGCTATGTCGTACTGAAATGGAGGGTGAAGATGCACTGAGACGGCCCCGTGACCTTTGTCACGACCTCGTGACCTTCACAGACAATGCAGTGTTCAAGTTATCATATAGTATTCAAGAGGTGGTCGATCGACAGAGTCGGTTGATGTTATTATGGTAGCGGGCACCAAACATGCCTTGGCACAACGGTTGCACAACCGGCGTTATTGAAATGGTCAAATTGTTGCATTTCACGTTAATTAGTATCACGTTCAGGTAGAAAATGCATAACGTTTAGATAACGGCAGTTTGTGTTAATCACGATGTGGACACGTCTACAGATGGCCGCATGCTAATGTCACATTGTAGTCGCTTTTCACTGCTATCTTGCACGTTTACCACGGTCAGATAATCTTCACATTTGCGTGTTTCATTAATATAAATTTTGTGAGTAAAAACTCAAAAAAACACGGCAAACTTAAAACTGATAGTGAGAAGTCAAAACTGAACAATTGTAGCTTCTCCACATAAATTCAATTGCGGCGAAGTGAAGTGAAGATAAGTGGCATCTGACATTTCCAAATGTGTAATAACCGACTGCACATCTAGAATGTGGTGGTTCATAATGTACATTCACAGTATTGAATATTGAATTCCCACAAATGACTGTCAAGGCATGGATGTGATATGAATGTACGTATGTATTGTTTATATAAAATACGTTCCATTCTGGTGCTCCTTGCTGGGCCATGGTGCTGCCAGTTTTTGGTGAATCAGAATCGTTTATTAAGCATTGTATTAAGCCTACGTTACAGTTGTTCGTTTTAAATGTTGATCGTGATGACGCTAACAAACTGTGCATTACACCGGATGTCAGTTGTGTTCTGCCATGTAATAGTGAACACAAATAGGCCATGGTGCGTTCTTGGGCATTGTCTACATTTTACATAATTTCTCCTCTCATAATACATGCATACTACCTGGCAGACACCTAACAAATTCTTGCTACTGTGAATACGTTTGCTCTTGTCAACAAACCCTGGATATCAGATATCCTCCTGCTGCATTTAAGAGTATTGCTAAATAAACAAGTCGTTCAAGGACATCATTGACAGTTTTGATGTAAACAAATCTGTAAGCTTACAATCTCCACTGGTGATATCTTCCAACAGTCGGCCATTTTGTATACAAAATCTGTTCGGTTAGAATTTCCTGTTACAAAATCAATTTAGTGTAGTTTCAGTGCATTAATGCAGTTTTTTTTATATAAAATAAAATGTGGATATTTGTATCCGCAAACTATTGTGATGCTGCTAAAATGTCTTTTTTTGCAAATGACTGATAACTGGATTAATCAACAAAATGTGCATTTTAAAAATTCATTTGGTGGTATTTGCTGTAGAAGGAATTGTGTCTAAGATTCATAATTAGTCTGATTGGGACCAGCATTGTGATTGTTAATGGTGCTTTAACATAGAATAAGTGGTAGAATAAATTATAGCCTGGCTAGCCAATCGTGTTAAAGTTTCCGAGGATCGGAGGCTAAACTGACTAGTCATTTAATGGAGATGGCTATCTTGACCAGTTGAGATGTAGTGAGACAAGCTCTTGTGGAAGGGAACCAACTTTCCTTGCAACACCAGCAATGCAATTGTTAACTATTTATGGTTATAATGTTTTCATGTAGTATGTACAAACATGCTATTATTATTAGCGTAAGCTATTTATTGTTGTACTTTTGTGGCTTTCACTCTCTTGCTGTGTGCTAGGAAGGTGTGATTAATTATTGATCAATATGGACTGGTAGTTGGTAATGCCCTTAGTTTAGAAAGACGCACAGTTGAACTGGAGTTCGTCAGATTGATTAAGGGTTGTGTCAAATATGTTTTGAATTAGGGATTGTATAAAAAATGTTACAAATTGTAACAGCGGGGCATTCTAATATATGGTATGATCAAATACAACTCATTTGCAATACACAAGAGTCTAGTCACCAACTACTACTGCTACACACAGTATTGGCGCGGCCATTTTGATGTCATCCCATAATTTTGTCATGGTTATTTTCTGCTGCTGGAAGCAACCCAATGCGGTAACTGTTTCCCGATAAAATGCACACGCTTCATGATGCTACATTTGCATACCTACAGCAGTTCACTTCCTGATTACGGGTTGCCAAGCAACTATATGCTTGTCGACATCTTCGACAAAGGCAAATGTAATGTATAGCATAACAAATTGTTTGTTTATATTTGTACTGTTGCTTGT
The DNA here is from genome assembly GCA_963995525.1 of Escarpia spicata. Lineage (NCBI taxonomy): Eukaryota > Metazoa > Annelida > Polychaeta > Sabellida > Siboglinidae > Escarpia > Escarpia spicata. The sequence goes on from OZ023217.1 coordinate 12,027,652, forward strand.
GTTTATTGTCCTCACAGCAATTTTAGCGGGATTGGTCGTCTTCTCCTGTTTATATACTGGTATGTGTGGTACATATAAGGTTAAGGAATAATAATAGCATGTGGTATGTTAATATCCACCCCAATACTGGAATATTGCAGTTTGGGAATCAAATTTTTCATTTTGTTCGTAGTGTTAATGTTCACTAAGGAAACTTAAGCTTGTAAAAAAGTCCACTGCTACTAAATATTAGCCACATGAATGATAAAAAAACAATAACATTTATTTACTTTCTTAGGCTGTGGATGTTTACACTATGAATGTTAACACAGTAAATATTTATGACGTGCATGTTTACGCAGTGGGTTTTTACACCTATGAACGTTTGTATTGTTCACTGGCTCGTAAACTCGCAGTGTTTATTTATTATGATAGTAGGCATGTCAAGACATGCAAGAAATTTGACATAATAAAGTGTTGTTATCAATTTATTTGACTGTCGCCTTTTATACTTGTTTACCATCGTTAATTTTCGTTGCATAAATTATTAACCCTTTAGACCCCCCAAATGTTCACAACCCGCTGATCTTTTCTGAACACCAACTGTCCAAAACAATCAAAACAACAGATAAGCTGAACTTTAATGCATTATATATGGGTACCATCTACTGTATAATTGCATGGTATTTGTCATTTGCTATACACTAGAGGTATTTATTGTACTTGTTTTACTGGAAGTGTTTGAGATAGCACCATTTGAAAAAATACCTCGCTGAATGAGTATAAGTGCTGTGGGAAATTGGAGTGTATTTCATTAAAACATCAAGTGGTCTCTAGAGTTGGGTTATGTCAACAACACATGGATATAAATGTGAGGACACATGTTATGCAAACAGAAGTCTAAGTAGAATATGAACATTAAGTTGAAGTAGAAAAGGATGCTGCCATACACTACAATACCGATTCGTACTTTTAAATCTACAGAAGTGAAAACAAAAAGACTCTTCGCTCATTACCTTTGATCGTGGGATAAAGTAAAAGAGAATTGCCTGTTTTAATACACCTGTGTGTCTGAAAATATTGCTGTTGTCGTACTGATTACCAATGCCTAATGTTATTCAGCATGTGTGTACATGGTCACAGATGTGTCAATAAATTTGTTACACAAAGTTTATCTTGTTATGGCAAGTGTTCATATGATAGTGAAACCCTGATAATCTAGAAACCATAACATCAGGACATAATATACTTTGCAATATACATGATTAATTTCTTTCAAAATCCAAATAAATACATTGATTATGTCCATACTGTATGACACATGTCAAATCAAATCAAATTGCACAACTAACAAAAGTACCTGGTAAAACAGTTCTGTATTATCCAAAGTTTTGCAAACAACTACATTTAAGACTTGAAAAATTCACTATTGCATTACAGCAGTACACATCCAAGTACTGCACCCACCTTTGGCAAACACCCCAGAAGATGTATGTATCAGCAGTGTAGCCTCTCATACTAGAGTACAGTTGTGTCGAACATTAGCATGTGGTCGCCTACTGACGTCTTTCTGTAGAAACCAAGCAAGTTGGCTCCTTTCCTCCAGCCATCTTTTTACTGCATAGCTGTTGGTGTGCTATGATATATACACATGGGTGATGTTGGGGGTGAACTGTTGTATTCATGCCCGCTTCAGGTTGAAATATGCCCTTGGTGATGGATTTTCTCTGTAAATTTAAAACTCTATTTATGCACAAATCCCTACATTTTCATCCCATTTCAGTTATTTGTCTTCCACCCTTGTTTCCACGACTGAGTCATTACTTAGCCTTCTGAAGTTTCTTCCTACCTAACTGCCATTGCCATGTTATATGTGGCATGCTAATTTGCTGTGCCATTTCCAATAGTTGTTTAAGTGGAATTAACTTAGTTTAGATGGAGTTATTGTAAACGGTTGAAGTTATTGAATGGAATAAGTGTGTGTGCACAACCAGTAGTGCATGGATACTGAGCACCAGCAGGAATCGAACCTGCAACACACAACATTGAAGCACTATTGTTATAAACAACAAAGTTCAAAAGTGTTTAAACAAACAAATGACATAGTATGTCTGCATTTACAACGCAATGCTCTCATAGCATTCAGTCATAAATGTTTTGTTTACAATGTTGGAAAAATCATATGGTACATACACATACCTGAAATTTGATGAATGAGTGTTAATGTTTCAAAAAAGAGATAATATTGTATGTTTGTATCATTTACAGAAAAATAGTACAATGCACACTTGTTACAAAACTATCTGAACAAACATATAAACCCACTTTTTCAGTGTTAGGCTCCCAACTGTTTATATCCTTGCTTGTTATATTAAACCAAATTTGCATTACATATTGGAATAATTAAATTTTATTCCAAAATTGAGACGGGACCGACATTAACGTGATCTCCGAGTCACGAGGGATACACAGTCCTCAAGGTTGGAGGGAGAGGGAGGGGGAGGGAGAGGGAGAGGGAGAGGGAGAGAGAGAGAGAGAGAGACAGACAGAGACAGAGAGAGAGAGAGAGAGAGAGAGAGAGAGAGAGAGAGGGTGGGGTGGGAGGATGGCAAGAGGGACAGTGAGAAATAGAGGAGGAAATATGGGACGGAGAATGGGACAGACAGAGAGGGGAAACAGGGAGAGCAACGGGGCAGATAAGGATAGAGGGGTAGAGTGAGACAGAAAGGGAATAGGAGGGGACGAGAGAGGGAGGAAGTGAGAAAGGAGATGGAGGGGAAGATACGCGGATGGAGAGTGACATTGACAATGAGTTTTATTTCCCTACGACCCCTAGCTTGCGGAGTATGAAAAATTTGTTCTCTCTTAAGTACAGTTTAATAGAACATATTGTATTCTTAAGAACATCTAGACTTTTATTATATAAATCATATTTACAGTATGTAAAACATAAACAACACCTAATACATAAAACATTCAGTGACCTTACAGTATAAAGTGTTTTCGATAATTTTATAATCAGTGTTGCAAACCAAATGATGTAAAATAATATCAAATCAAATAAACCACATATCATACATGTATTGCATAATTTGACCTCATTTACATGTAATTATGATTTATGACTAATAAATTAACTATAAACTACAATGTTTATTCTACGTTTTGACAGGGAATTTGTTAGACAAACTTTATAATGATTACGTTAATAAATCCGGTAAGGTCTGTCAACTGTTTCACGTTATGTACATTAAACAACTGGTTCATTTTCAAAGTATCGTGTCCGATTCTAAAGTATTTCTGTATTTATTTTGATCTTTCTTCTACTAGTGATGGACATACAAGTACATAATGATATTTATCACCTTGGTCTCCATTGTTGCATAAATTACAGAGCCTCTGAGCATTTTCAGGGAGATACTGACCTACAGAAATAGGTAATTTGTGATTTCCACAACAAAATTTACATAAATTGAATCTGTCAGATGGGCTCAAGTAGATTAAATACTTCTCAAGCCCTACTTCATTTTTAAATATTCTGTAATTGGAATACAGCCTATTTACATGAATTTCACTGTGCCATGTTTGTCTGTTTATGTCTTTCATTTTAAGTTCTAGAGTATGCTTCAACTATTTTATATTTATATTTCCATTATCATGCCACATGTTATATAGTGCACATCGATCAATGATACTTTTAATTTTTGTAATCCATTTTATTTCAAGATTACCTGTGTCGTGTAGGTTCAGCCTAAACATAATACTAGACAGCTTGCTTTGTTTGCTTTCAATTAACTGTAACCAAAAGTTTATCATTCTCTTTTCTATAATTGTTGTCACACTTTGTCTGCCAACTTTTCCATATACCATACCATTTGCGGTGTTCCTGTTAAGTTATAGTAGACTTTTCAATAATTGTTTATGATATCTCTCAATCTGCTCTACATTAAAAAAAAACACATTTCACTACCATATATCAGAATTGGCATTACAAGCTGGTCAAACAGTTCACACTGTATGTCTATCAGTAAATCTAGCTTCCTTGTTTTAGTTGTCAGGTTGAATATTGCACGCCTAGCTTGGTTCACTTGTTTTGTTATGGCTTTGTTAAACAGTCCATTATAGTTTAGATTGGTTCCCAAATAGATGTAGCTATCAGATATTTCTAATTTGTTTTGTAAAAAAAAATGTCTGGGTGTGATCTGAACTTCCTATGAGAGAACATAATAAAATTTGTTTAACTAGTATTATTAGATAGCTGCCATGTTTGGCAATAATCACATGCAGCTTTTAATGCAGCCTTTAATTCTGCAGGTGTTTCTGCCATGACAATAGTATCAATTAGTAAAGCAGGGATTGTAGGGAGAAGAGATATACACACAGGCAGGCAGGCAGGCAGGCAGGCAGGCAGGCAGGCAGGCAAGACAGTCTAGACAGTAAAGACAGACAGAGACAGACGGACAGACGGACGGACGGACGGACGGGCGGACGGACGGACGGACGGACAGACAGATAGTCGAGACAGACAGATAGACAGTCACGACAGACAGTCAAGACAGACAGACAGTCAAGACAGATAGACAGACAGATAGACAGTCAAGACAGACAGACAGACAGGCATAGAAGCAGGCAGACAGACGGACAGACAGACAGGCACAGGCAAGCAGAGACAGGCGGACTGACGTACTGTCTCAGACCTACAGTCAGACATTCAACAGACAAACATAGAGGGTGGAGAGAGAGAGAGAGAGGGAGAGAGAGGGAGAGGGAGAGGGAGAGATTTGAGGAGAGAGGGAGAGTTAGAGAAGAAGACGGGAAGACAATTTTAATTTTTATAGAGATAGATAGAGGCAGGGAGACAGAGACAGCGTGCAAGTTGCGACTAAAAAATCGCAACACTGTAGTCAAGCAATCAACGCTACATTACGAAGTTGTGTCGGCTGTTTTAATATTATACGTGTTAAACCGCATGTAATTAATCAGTCACCCCATACATACTTGTCTGAACTTGTACAGGCAATGATTCGGAGAAACTAGTTTTAGCTAAGTACTTATTTGATCTAGTAACCATCACATTATCCAAAGTAAAACGTATGCACACCCCTGTTAAAATGTACTACAGTTTATTATGGTAAACCATGATACATCCATAGTAAATCATGGTGAATTATAGTAAACCGTAGTATACTGCATTTTACCATGCTTTCATCATAGTAAATCACAAAATATGGTATTCACTGTAATAAACCATGGTAAAACGGGATATTCATCATAGTAAAATGAAGTATTTATTACAGTAAACCATAGTATTTACTATGGTAAAATATTCTGCAAAAACACTGTAGTTTACTATAGTGTTTACTATAGTAAACTATAGTAAATCGTAGTATTTGTTTAGCAGGGACGATATACCTATACATCACAATAATTAGTTAAAATGCTTGCTAGATATCTAAGTCGTCTGTAAGCAGAATTTAACATTATACGACACAACACTGCTACACTCGTCATACTATAGCTGGCATGCCCGAAGTGACGGTAAGTTTAGGCTGTTTGAAGTAAATCGCCTAAGCCTAAGGCTAAGCCAAGCTAAGTCCAAAGGCTAAGCTTGCCATTGGCATTGTCACACTTACATTTATCCGGGTGTTACATACTATCGGGGTGACGTTTCTGCGCGTGCACGTATCTAGGGGAATGTATTTTGCACCAGCTGTTATGTTGCGGTGGTGCTTTGATTAGAACTGTACATGGCATAGAAAGTGTTACAAGTATTTATTGAATTAATACAAACAGAATCACTTGCTTCGCGCCATCGTGACACGTACTCGACCCCGTGACCCCGATGCCCAGTGTCGCTGTCGGAGAATGTCCCAGTAATAAATACCAATATCGTGACATCCTCCCTCTTTTAACAATAGGAACGAAACAAAACAGAACTATACAACACAGGCGCTAAATACGCCGGTGGCCTGCGAGCACGTGTCTCTCTGCGCGTCGAAGATGGGGTGACACGTGCTGGCGTGACAGGCGTCAATTCGACATCTTCACGACAAGACGCGTCTTCATGAGTTGGCGAATCGTCCGGAGGTGCCGAGTCTTCCCAACTGGGCGACTCTTCCGGACGTGACTCTTCACGGTGTGTATAAGGCGCCGCGCGTGAACTATCAAGTAGCGACGCCGGCAGCCTTTCGTCGACGACCCGTAGAGCTCGCCGGTTGCGCCTGTACACGTGACCGTTGATCAGCACAGCATACGACCGATGGGACAGCTGCTTCGTGCATTCCCCAAGCGTCCATGTCTCGTCGCCAGGCAACTTCATCCGAATTGCACTGCCCAGTGCTATTGGCGCCAGGTAATGTGCCGATCGGTTGTATTGTGCACACTGCGCCTTTTTGTTTGCGGCTCTGTCGCGAGACACATTGACGGCGAGTTTAGGTTTCAGCATCCTGCGTTGGGTCGGTAGAAGTGTTCTGCAGCGGCGTCCGAATAACAGTTGTGCCGGAGACGCGCTGTAACCTTCACGGACGGTGTTCCGGAAACTCAACAGCGCCAACTGGATGTCGCCGCCATCATCGATTGTCTTTTTGACGAGGTTCTTCACGGTGCCTACGGCCCTCTCGACCTGACCATTACTCTGGGCATATCTCGGACTGCTGGTTATATGCTCTATGTCCCATTTCTTCGCAAACTCCTGGAACTCGCCGCACGAGAACTGCGGGCCATTGTCCGACATAAGAAGCTCTGGTGACCCATGACGCGCAAACTGGGATCTCATCGCGTCGATTACACACTTCGCGCGCGTACTTGACGTCAATCTCATCAGCTCGAAGAAGTTTGAATAGTAGTCAACCAGGACTAAATAGTGTTGGCCATGCAGTTCAAACAAATCGGCGCCAACCTTAGCCCACGGCCGCCCAGGAACATCATGAGGCAGCAGCGGCTCTTTGCATTGATCTGGCCTGTGCGAGTTACAGACGCTGCATTGACTGACGTAATCGGCAATTTGCTGGTTCATCAACGGCCAGTAGACGGTGTCCTTCGCTATACGTATGCAGCCCTGTATCCCTTGATGCGATCTGTGAATAGACGAGATGATGTCCTTGCGCAATCGAGCTATCATGGAGTCTTTGAAAAACAGACCATCCTGCACCGTCAGTTCGTGCCGCACACTGTAGTACGCTCGAAGATCCAGATCAGTGTCCGATTTCTGCGAAGGCCACCCGTCCACCGTCACCCGGATCAGTTTCTGCAGGACACGGTCCTCACCAGTGGCTGCTTGCAGCTCTTTCAGTCGGCTTGGCGATACCGACAACCCTTTCATCATGTCGATCTCTGCGATGTTGACGGCGTGGACACTCGGCTCGCCGGGAATGTACGCTCTGCTCAGTGTGTCGGCGATATGCATATCGATCCCACGTGTATACGTCACGTCCAAGCGCTGTAGGCGTTTCGGTGCAGTTACGAGAGGCTTTCTGAAGATCGCTTCCAGAGGCTTGTGATCACTCTGCACAGACACATTCTCTCTCCCGTATATGTACTGGTCAAATCTCTCGCAGGCGAACACGATCGCGAGAAGCTCTTTTTCTATTTGGGCGTAGTTTCTCTCGGTCGCCGTCAGCGCCCGAGACACATACACCACCGGAAGTCCATCTTGTAGCAAACTCGCCCCGAGACCGCTGTCTGATGCATCGCACTGGATACACACTGCCTTCGTCACATCGTAGTATTGCAGCACCGGCGTAGTTGTGAGGGCCCTCTTCATCTCATTGAATGCTTGCTCGTGGATATGTAGCCAACTCCATTCAATCTCCTTGTTCACGAGATGTCTGAGCGGCTCAAGTATCGCTGATAAATGTGGCACGAACTTCGCCAGGTAGTTGACAGTACCAAGTAGCCGCTGCACCGCCTTGACGTCTTCCGGAACCGGCATTCGCACGATGGCCTCGACCTTCGTAGGGTCCACCCGGAGACCTGATCGCGTCAGAATATGTCCGATGTACGGGACTTCCGTCAACTTCAACTTCATGTTGCCCGCGTTCAACCGTAAGTTTCGTTCTCTAGCCCGCTCCAAGAATGCTCGCAGGTTCTGGTCGTGGTCAGCCTCCGCTTGCTCATCAGTAGCACCGCAACCGACGTTAAGGAAGTCATCGTGAATTACTTCAATGCCGGCCAGGCCTTCCACCAGTTGATTCATTGAGCGCTGCCAGATTTTCGGGGCTGAGTTTATGCCAAACGGCATCCTCAACCACCGGTATCTGCCGAATGGCGTGTTGAAACAGGTTAGCATGCTGGACTTGTCATCTAGCGAAATCTACCAAAACCCGTTTTTTGCGTCCATCACTGTGAAGAAGCGTGCCTGTTTCATTCGAGTGCTCACCTCCTCGATGGTTGGAATCGGGTAATGCTCGCGCCGAATGGCAGTGTTCAGGTCTTTGGGGTCTAGACACAGCCTGATTTTCCCATTGGGCTTCTGCACGACAACCATGCTAGACACCCAGTCGGTGGCTTCTGTTACGGGTGCTATGATTGCATCGGCCACCAGCTCGTCGAGTTTCTCCCTCAGCTGTTCACGCAGTGGTACCGGTACACGTCTTGGAGCGTGCACTACATACCTCACAGACTCGTCAATCTGGATAGTGTACGTGTCCTTGAGCCTGCTTACGCCCTTGAAGACGTCTGCATACTCGGCTAGCACGTCGTTCGCTGTCAGCCCTGCGGTGGTCGCGCAAACACTGTAGACAGAGTCAAGAGAGTCGCAGTCATGTATCTTCAGAAGCTCCATGCCCTCAGACGTTGCTAAGCTGAGAATTGGCGTATACTTTCCCTGGATAATGTTGAACACAATTCGGTGTTTGACGCCTCGCCTAGTGACTAGTAGCTTGCATTGGCCGAGAGCGGTTTCGCGTGCTCCTGTGTATGTTACAATGACGAGTTTAATTGGCCTCAGATTCGCCAGCGATCTGTCCCCTGTCGCCCTCACGTACTCATCGCGCGGCAGCACGCAACAATCAGCCCCACTGTCTATCTGGAACGGCACCGGCACGCCGTCGTCACCCAAGCGAAGTGTTATCATCGCCCGACGTCTAATGCCCACACTGTTCACTCTTAGTGTTCCAACACTATATTCATCATCTGATGCTGACGTCTGCACTTGTCTTATGCTTTTATTGTGGCATTTGCTTTGAAAATGATTCTTTTTTCCACACTTCCGGCACTCCTTGCCGTAGGCTGGGCAGCTTCTGGGACCGTGGTCGTACGGACAGTTCTTGCAAACCACCCTGCCTTCTCTATCTTTATGACCTTGATCGCGTCCGCGGAATCTGTTGGGCTCCTGCACGGTGCACACTGCCTGATCACCTGACATGGCGTGTGTCTGCACTACCGTTGCTTCAGCAGCTTGCACCATTGCATACGCTCGTTCGAGAGTCAGAGCATTCTCCCGCGTTCGCGCACTTTCGCATCGCGCAAACCGTGTACGAATCTGTCCCGAATGATTTGGCTGGTCGTTATGCCACCGAAATCGCAGCTGTCTGCAGCATGGCGTAGCTCTGTCATGTATTGCACACCGGACTCTCCAGCCTCTTGGTTTCGGCATTGAAATTTGTACCTCTTAAATATGGTATTTTGTCGTGGGTTGCAGTGCCCTTCAAACTTCCGCAGGACGTCTTCCAAGTTGTCTTCACTTTCACCATCCGCGTATTGAAAGGCGTCATACACTTTGACAGCGTCATCGCCAATCACCGACAGAAGTGTACACACTCTTTTCTTATCTGACGCCTCGTCGATGCCGGTCGCAATTTCGAACCGATTCCACGTTTTACGCCAGGCCTTCCACAGAATTGCGGCCGATTTATCATTGATGTTCAACGGTTTTGGCGTAGGAATGTTCGACGTTGCCATCGTTGACGTTGTCAGATACGGTAGGCCAGAGTACAGCAGTGCCAGCGAACACTAAACAGTTCAGAACACTCACCACAAGCGATAATGTCACAAACTGGGCGTTAGCGGTTCGTGTACATACGCACTGACACCATGTTATGTTGCGGTGGTGCTTTGATTAGACCTGTACATGGCATAGAAAGTGTTATAAGTATTTATTGAATTAATACAAACAGAATCACTTGCTTCGCGCCATCATGACACGTACTCGACCCCGTGACCCCGATGCCCAGTGTCGCTGTCGGAGAATGTCCCAGTAATAAATACCAATATCGTGACACCAGCTACGACTGTTTTCATTTATCTGGGCATTATGTATATATATATATGTATATATATATATATTCCCACAGACTTAAACAATTTCTGTCGTAAAACAGTTTCCTTTCCACGCACACGCCACTTACTCTTATACCTTATACTTGGTCACAAATCTGAAACAGCAAATTATAATTATGTACTCTAACTATAACGCCCGTATTAAGACAACAAACGAAACATATTTAACTAGTGGATTGGATATTATTTATTACTACGTGATCTACTGGTGCCAAATAATATGCCTTACATATGCACATAAACATCACCCGGATAAAATTTAAGGCCGGGATAAATGTAAGCGTGTATAACAAGTGCCATTTTCACCTAGTGGCCATGACGCGAACGTATCGTCATTTTGGACCCGTTTCAACGGTCTACTACAAAGTATAGACAGTATGTCATGTTGAATTGCTGTTTGCGTTTGTGTGAAGGAGCATCACTTGCTAACGAGACAGGTCGTTAACCGAGTAGCTAACCAAATTATAACACCTATCTTATTCGAGTCGGCGCAAAATTGGGACGTAAATTTTCCAGTAAAGTTAGTGGCGCCGCTCCGTGGCAGTGGGTGATATTCCGTTTCCTAGTTGTTTCCAGCACTCGGCAACGTTTCCTTTCCTAGTTTCCTAGTTGTTTCCAGCACTCGGCAACGTTCTATTAACTGACTAGTCTGTATATGTTGTGGTTACAATGTTATGATCTTATGAGGTCTCATTCAGCTAGCCAGCCTTTTTCAGAACATTATCGCAAAGTCGACCTTTGGCTTTGGCACGTGACTGAGGCCGGTGGTCACTTGTCGTCCTCAGTGGTTCCTTTACGTCACAAATTGAGAATTCCGTTGAAGATTAGGTAACATTTTGGACAATTCTAAAAAAAACTTCCACAATCTTGGGATGTAGCTAAGACGATTTGTGGCTTTGTGGTGGACAACGCCTCGCAGACCGATAATAATAATTTAGACTACTCTGTGGACGTAGTCGTGATGTCTAGAGGCAGACATTGCACGAAGGGGTCAGGCCACAATTACAAATTTACATCCTCCACAATATAAGGAAAATATAAATTAGTTGCCAAGTTGGGTACCCTTAACTCTTGATTGGTCAGACTTGAGCCACTTATGCACACATACTCACACACACAGATGCATGCTCGCACACCATCCCTCTAGGTTAACTTTTTTGTTTTTTTAGAAGCCAAATTTAAAAAGTAGGAGCCAAGTAATTGTGTGTGTGCGTATGTGTGTAATTGTGTTTTCAGTACAAATTTAATCCAAATTAACCACAGATGTCCATTTGATATATAATATAATAAATTTAAAACGTGTGAATATGTGGCCAGATACTAACTTCATGCATTATAACACGATACACAGGCAGATTAATCACAGTCATATGTGGAATCCCTGAAATTACCAATAATTAAAGTAAATATACATGTATCAAATGACGTATTTTCTGTTTCAGAAAAAGGCAAATTCTATGTCAAATGACGCATTTCCTGTTTTAAGGTAGTATGGATTCCACCAAAAATCTTTAGTTTTCAACACATATCAACCATATTTGGTATGCAGATACATACCAACATACTTAAGTTTTTTTTTTATGTTTCGCATAAATTATGCAAATTAGGCATCCAATATGGCCGCCATAATAGGGAAAATTAGGTATTTTTTGCTGCGCTCTAACCAAAAACGTATTCAAGTTACAAAGCTTGTAATTTAGCACAGGGATTACTGTTATGCATATCTACTGCATGAATATCACAGAAATCAGATATGTTGTGTTGTTTACGTGAAAAAAGATTTTTTGTCCAAAAAAAAGTTGCAGTAAACATATATTGAGTTGCAGTTGTGCTTAAAGTTAGTTAGTTAAAGTATTTTAGAACACTTTAGTATAGTGAGTGATAATACGGTAACTTAGCCTTCGATAAGTTGTAAACAAGATTTAACAAACCTGATTATGTGGTAGAATATATAGGAGATAAAGTAACAACCATAAAACTACTTACATAAGATAATATCTGTGTAAGCCAATACTTGCTAGATATTTTGATTAGGTAGTATTGTTGTTATAATTAAGCAACAGCGATAGTAGGGCGAACTCCAGATTGTTTATGTAGATAGTGTCCTATGTATTCGTTAGGGCGCGGCGTAACCTAAATAAATAAAGCAGCCTAATGTAACGTAATTGATTGTATTTAAATTAGATCTGTTAACATTCGTGACAGGATAGATAGTCAGCTGTGTAATTAAAATCTGTAACCTAAACTGTAAGCTGTAGTACACAGGAAACAGTCTTTATAAAGACTAAGTTAGTTAAGTTATTAAATCAATTCTGATAGTGATATGGCACCTTGCAAGCAGCAATTCGAAGCAAAGCGACACTTGGTGTGCGATCACTGTCACAGCTGGGTAGATTTTGCAATGTCCGGCTGTGGGAAGTCATGGGCTGAAACCATGGAGAGGGATTTACATTTCAGTGCATGGGGTGTTGGAAGGTGGAATGTCTGCAGAAGGAGGTAGTTAGGTTGACAGATATTGTGAAGAGGGTCTATGCTAGTACATGTAGGAACAAATAATGCAGACAGGGAGGGAACAACTTGGATAGTACAGAAGTATAGACTGTTAGTGAGGAAGCTAAAGAAGACAAGAGTTGAACAGATTATTCTCTCAGGAATTTTGTCAGTAATGGGAGGAAGGGGGGCAACGTATAGAAACTGCAAGAGGATGGCGATCAACGCACTAGTTGAGCAGATGTGTGAAGAAGAGGGGGTGGGATTCACAGATTTATAGGGATACTTTGTTGGAAGGGAAGATATGTACATGAGAGATCGCCTCCATCTTAGTGGAAAGGGGGCAGCAATTTTCTCAGAGAACCTGCTGCAATCTGTTGATAGTGGGACAGGTTGCATCTATTTAAACTAGATTCGCAGAGGGAACTCACAGAGAAGCCTGAAACTGGAGGCATAGATAAAGACAGCACAAATAAATCAGCAAAGAACAGTCTAGAAAACTCTTCTGAAGCTGGATATAAATGTGTTTGTTTAAATGCAAGGAGTATAGTAAACAAAAGAAATTAACTAAACATTATTGTAGAAGATATATTCCCTCACATAATAGGTATAACCAAATCCTGGACCACCACCGATATATCAGATGCCGAATTGGTACTGACAGGATATGTAATGTTTAGGAAAGATAGAATAGGAAGAAAGGGAGGTGGAGTTATTTTATATATTAAAGAATCTATCCAGGCTTATGAAATAAAATTAGAAAGAGAAGCAGATTGCGAAGAAGCTGTTTGGTGTAACCTAGTTACAGGTAACTCAATGTTAACAGTTGGGTTAGTTTATCAAAGTCCAAACATAAGCATAGAAGAGAATGAAAACATATAAAACGCTATAAGGGAAGTAAGCAAACGGGACTGTATTATTATGGGGGATTTTAACCAGGGGCATATACAGTGAATCTCTACAGAGTATGGGGAATGAGGACCACAAGTTTTTAGTTTTAGTTCAAGATACTTTCCTTTCTCAACATGTGCTAGAACCAACCAGTGGTGAGAATGTGTTAGACATAGTTATGTCCTCACAGACTGAATTAGTTGACAATGTCAATATATGTGAGCCACTGGGGAATAGTGATCAGAACCATATACATTTTACCATCAAAGTAAAATCAGAAAGGAATAGTAAAAAGCAGTATAGGAGAAATTTCTACAAAGGAAGGTATAAGGACATGAGGAAATAATTAGCAAAGATAGACTGGAATAACACACTGAAAAATAAGACAGCAACAGAATGCTGGAATATATTAAAGAGTGAAATTAAGTGCATAGTCGATAAATTTGTACCCTTAAAAAAACAAAGGAAACGGTCCAAAAAGAAACTTATCGAAAGAAGCCATTAGAAAAATTAAGTATAAACAAATGATGTGGAAGTCATATAGATGTACTGGAAATGATGAAGACTACATCAGTTATAAAGAAGCACTTAACCAAGCTACAGCTGAAATTAGAAATTCAAAGAGAAGCTATGAACAACAATTAGCTAGTAATATAAAACATGACAGCAAGAGTTTTTAATGCATATGTTCGAAGCAAACAGAAAGTTCAGGATAAGGTCGGTCCTCTAGAAGATAGTGCTGGAAATATAATATCAGAGGGATTCTTAATGGCAGAAGACCTGAATGAGTATTTTAGTTCAGTGTTTACCAGGGAAGATATTAGTTCACTGCCAGTACCAGAGGCTAAGTTGAAGGGGGGAGATTCAGACTATTTAGGACAGTTAATTGTAACCCCGGAAATAGTAGCTAAGAAAATAAGGGCTATGAAGGATAATAAATCACCTGGAGTGGATGGGATTCCACCCAAACTACTATTGGAAATTGTACAACAAATTAGCGTACCACTTGTAACAGTTTTCAATTTGTCATTAGAAGAGGGAGTGGTTCCTTTAGAATGGAAAGAGGCAAATATTATACCGTTATTTAAAAAAGGTTCGAGAAAAAGTCGGAGAACTATAGACCAGTGAGTTTAACATCAGTGATTTGCAAATTATTAGAAAGAGTAATTAAAGATCACATGGTGGATTTTCTTGTTAAATATCACTTGATAAACCCATCTTGACATGGGTTTTTAAAAGCGAGGTCATGCTTAACAAATATGTTATGTTTTTTGGAAGACATCATTAAGTGGGTAGATGAAGGATCACCAGTAGATACCGTCTACTTAGATTTTCAAAAAGCTTTCGACAAAGGACCACATCAAAGATTACTGCTTAAACTAAAGGCCCATGGCATAGGAAATGGTATAATAAGCTGGATAGAAAAATGGCTGATTGTCAGAAGACAACGTGTAGTAGTTGATGGGGAGGCTTAAAACTGGAAATCGGTATTGAGAGGCGTACCACAGGGATCAGTACTATATTATTCTTAATATATATCAACGATTTGGATGATGAAATAACAAGCAAGATGTTTAAATTTGCGGATGATACAAAAGTGTTTAGAAGGATTAAAAGTGATGGAGATAGACAGCATTTACAAGATGATCTTGACAGGTTGATCAAATGGTCTGAAAAGTGGCAAATGCTGTTCAATTTTGGGAAATGTAAATGCCTCCACACAGGACATGGGAACGAAGATGTACAATATACAGTGGGGGGTAGTGTACTAAGTACTACTGTAAAAGAAAAGGACTTAGGGTTACCCATTAGTGCTGATATGAAGGTTTCAGAGCAGTGTGGAATTGCAGCTTCAAAGGGAAATCAAATCCTTGGGTTAATTAGGCAAACTATAGCGTATAAGAAAAAAGAGCTAATAATAGCGCTGTACAAAACAATAGTGAGGCCTCATTTAGAATAGTGTATTCAAGCGTGGAGGCCATATTGCAAGAAGGACATAGATATGCTAGAAAGAGTGCAGAGGAGAGCGACTAAAATGATACAAAAACTGAGGGATCTTAGTTATGAAATTTGCCTAAAAGAATGTGGTTTAACAACACTACAGACCAGGAGATTGTGAGGAGATCAGATAGAAGTGTTTAAAATAATAAATGGTTATGAAAATATTGATATAAATATTGTTTTCTCAGTTAAGAAAATAGACGGACTAGAGGACATGAAGTTACATTAGTAAAGGAGCAGTGTAGATTAGATAAACGAAAGTTCTCATTTTCACAAAGGACTGTAAATGAATGGAATAGATTATCTGCTGATTGTGTGGGTGCTAGTAGCGTGAATATGTTTAAAAATAAAATAGACACATACCTCAGAAGGGCGGAATAGACATAGATAAAAGGTTTGGACTCTCGATAAGCCAAAGGGTTTCCTTGTCCACCTGCCACCTAGAGTTAATTTTTTGGGTGGCAATCTTGTTAAATCTTTGTAAATCTCTTGTTAGCATCTTCCGTTCGCGTCCCCGTTTATGTCAGTTGACACGAGGTACCATGGGCGCCATGACACTTAGTAGCAATTTGTCTAACACATAAAAAAATCCTATGTTATAAATCCACCAAAATAAACAAATACCGTTGCAGAGTAATCATGTTTGTTTCAAAATATCGCCAATAAAATCAGTATCGTTTGACAACGCATCATCTGTTATTGCACATTTACAGACTTGTGGCAGTCGCCAGCGGGCAACCGTACATAATGTGGCAGTCGCCAAACAGAAAAAACAGTCGTATATGCGACCATTTCAGTCGCAATTTAGAAGGTTGTCGCACACACACACACACGCACGCACGCACGCACGCACGCACGCACGCACACACACACACACACACACAAGCATTCTCAACTGAGAGCTTACATAACAAATGAGAAGAAATTGAGTATGGGCAGCCAATGCACACATTTTCTTCTAAGTAATCATATACAATGGTAATTGTTGTTTTTCTCCTCTTGATTCCCTGCTGTTCTGTTCCTTGATTTCAGTTATCTTTTTTTCTTCTTTTCCCTCTGATCTTGCACTGCTCTCTCCACCAATTGCCTCCAATCCCCTTGACCTTTTGCTCTCTCTTTCCATTCCTCTCTAAGTCTACGCAGTCCTCCCATCGCAGTCTAGGTTTTCCTCGCCTCCTTTACCTCTCCATTCTCCGGTCATCTGCTTTCTTTGCCAGCCGTTCTCCTCCCATTCTCTCCACATGCCCAGCCCGGCCACTTCAGTCGACTCCTCACCAGCTTCTTCTTAGGCTTTCTTTTACTCCAGCCTCCTCCCTCAACTCCTCCTTTCTTCACTTGTCAGATCTTCTCACTCCTGCAATTCTTCTTACCCATCATCTACTCACAATTTGTTGTAGTCATTAGACCCATTACTGATTTTGCTTGTTATGTAATATCCTCATCTGTGTTAGTGTCAGTGAAGAAAGATTTTAAATGTTGCCACTTGAGTGGTTTGTTTGTTTTGTATGTGAGTGGTGACTGGAGTGTTGAGTGTCCGGGTGTGTGTGCCTTCATACGGTTACTGACAGGCTGGGTGGACAGACCACATCCTGAACAACACTGTAAGTTGCTCCTTTTGAGTAATTAATCTGACTAATATAGCTCAGGTAAAGAGAACATTAATTAACTTTTACCCATGGGTCATTTTGTGATTTATTTTGAGAATTCTGTCAGCATATTACTTGGTTAGTTGCTTCCTGAATGTAAATATTTCTTTAGTGATTCAGCATAGTATTACAGACCTGTAATATTAGCATATACAGGTATATATATATATATATGCACTAGCTGAGTTACCCAGCATTGCCCAGGGGAAAAAGGCATTCGTATGTACCAGACACCCCAAACCCATTCCAAATCTTTCCATTGGCCTAGTTGTTAGGACAACCTTTTGCTAGAAATTGCATGCATTCACCCATCTAACTGGCCTAACCAGTAACAGGCAGACGGCTGATGCTGGGTTGAAATTTCAGCCCGATACGTGCAAAACTATTGGAGATGTGGGTGTACAAACAAACAGACAACAAACTATTTTATAATATAGAAGATACGTTGTATTTTTAGTTATCCAATATAACTTTTGACACTCACTTTTTGTAATATGAAATGTGAAAAAGGGTGCTACTTGTAGGCATGCGGTCGTGACTAGCGACAGGTAGACCTAGTGCATGTTAAGCGCAGAGGATTTTAAAACGTCAAAAACTTAAAAACTATTCAAAATGTCTGGATACATCCAGCGACATATTTGTAGATGGCATAATTATCTTTACGATGATATAGAAAAACATTAAATTCCACGGCTGGAACTCCACATACAGTCTTTTGAAATATTGAGCCCCCAAGTTCTCCACCCTCCCGGGTAAATTTCGAAAATGTGTAAAACTTTGAACGATCTCAGTGGGCCTGGTATATCACATACAAAATTTCAGCCCGATACATGCAAAACTGACAGAGAAATGGGTGCACATACACACAGAGAACGAACAGTTTTATAATATACAAGGTTTCCAATTTCTTCATTTTTAGAAAAAGTCACTTGTGTTTCAACCTAAAAGTTTAAACAAAAACTTGTAAATAAAGTTGGTATATTAAGATATTATAGAGAATGGTAGCAAATTTAATTGTTGAATGTACATCCTGCCATGTGTCATTGGATCCTTAACTTTCTTCTTCACAAGCCTCAATCTGTCAGATCTCTATCTCCAGACCTCTTATCCTAAATACAGGTGCCCCACAAGGTTGTGTGCTATCGCCCTTCCTGTTTACTATCTTCACAAATGACTGTGTCTCCGTGGACCAATCGGTCCTTGTGATCAAGTTTTCTGATGACACTACAGATGACACTACAGGGAGGAAGTTCAGAGAATGGTTGGCTGGTGTGCGTATAGCAATCTTGAATTGAACGTTTCAAAGACTAAAGAAATGATTGTTGATTTTCATAAAAAGATCCACCCTCTTTCGATAAATGGCGCGGAGGTCGAGCAGGTTGAATCTTTTAGATTCCTTGGAACAACAATTTCAAACGATCTCAGCTGGGGCACAAACACACTGTGCATTACAAAAAAGGCACAACAACGCCTGTTCTTCCTGAGGCAGCTCAGGAGATTATGATACGATTCTACCGCGCAATCATTGAAAGTATCCTCACTTTCTCGATTGTAGTGTGGTTTGGCCGCGCGAGTCAGGAGGAGAAACAACGGCTAGAAGTTATCGTGAAGGGCACATCTAGAATCATTGTGTGCGAGTTGCCATCCATTGAATCTATTTACCATGCTCGCTGTGCGCGAAAATCCAACAGCATTGTACGGGATGCTACCCACCCAGCCAACTTCTTCCCTCTGGCAAGCGCTATAGAAGTATTAAGACAAGGACCACTAGACTTTAAAATAGTTTTTATCCGCAGGCTGTGAGTCCCATGAACTGCGAGATGCCATGATACTGTTTTCAGTCGGTTTAGATTTTATGTTGCCATGCTAAATTATTTATTATTTTTTTAGTTATTTATGTATTTTTTATTTATATATGTATTTTTTTATTTACTTATTTACTAACGACTAAATGTACATACTTTTTAACTGTTAGCTTAGTTTTTATATTGTCAGCTAATTAATTAATTTATTACTTATTTAACTACATGTATACTTTTTAGCTAATGTTCAGACGGTATTAATATTATGTTATCAAGTTCACTTTATGTCAATAGATGTACGACTGTCTTAAAATATGTTGGCAGTTGGCCTTGGTTTAAATTTATACTAGTTTTAGCATAGTTTCATAATGTTTCTGATTGTGTATATGAATCAATGTCTGAAATATTAGTTACAGCTTTGTTATGGAAAATGGAATATTAACTGGTCATTGGCCATTGAGTGTAAAGATAGTGGTAGGTATTATTCTTACAGTTATAATTATGCTCTTGAAGTATGCCACTCAGATGAACATAGAGTACCGAACAATGGGTCAAGAGGTCTGCCATATGTAAAAAAATGGCGGGATAAGCAGAAGGCCACCAGAAACCAAGATGTCGGGGAAAATCAGACAGGCATGGACAGTCATGGACAGTCACAGGTATGCCTGGTCTAATGGCAGCCCATGCTAAATAACGCTGATAAATATACTGTGGATTTCTACATACGAGAAACATCATGTTTTGAAGAAGAGTGTTGTTTACACAATGAGATGTTCACACCCACTTGCCCTGGATGATAGCAGAATCTCATTGCTACTGGTGTCCCCAAGCTGCCGTCAGTGGTGGAATCCTGACAGCTGAACATATACAGAAGCCCCTAACTGGAGTTAGCGATAGAATCCCTATAGCTGGAACAAACATATAAATCCCCAAATGGAGTGCATGGTTGAATCCTGACAGCTGGAACAGAAGTTAACATCATCTTTCCAGCTAGAAATGACAACAACAACCTTCTGAAACTAGGCGACTTCCTCTGCTTCATTTCTAAGAAAAAGAAGAGTCCTTGTGATCAGCTGGAATCTGGCCAAAGACAAATTGCGTTGAAGAAAGACCCACATACAAATTGTTTGTCGAGAAGGTCTATCACGCCGAGTGGCTGCACCTAGATGGGCCTATGCAGATGGCCTTAATCTTGGCAGACACGAAACACGTCACCAAGGCGGTTAAGAAAATATCAAATGTTAGCTTAGAATTCTTTTGTATCCTTCTTGCTCAGAAGACTGTACTTTTTACACATCTTTCTGTTGCTGTGACACAAATCAACGATGATTCAGTCATAAGTTGTGGTCATTGAATCGTCCTTGGTATAAATAAACCATAAAGTACGTTAAGTGTACTTACGTCATAATCATACGACATCACATAACCATACAACTTACAGTGCTTTTTGCAGTGCATATTTTGGTTGGCTAAGTCTTAAAAATGTGCGCTACAATATGAGTTAAAATAATGTCTTCTCAAAACGATGCTTTTAAAGTCAGCTTCAATCTTAGCAATCAATAAAAAACAACTGAAGATATTTTAAGAGATAAGGTACCATCTTAAAACTTATAATCTGTGGTATCAGAAAAAGTACAAAACTACATTTATAAATTTTGCGACTTATTACCAACTTTGCTGTGGACGGTGACACATTGTTTCTGTCGCAGGTATGTTACAACATCTGCCACGTCTTTGCAGACCAAGTGTGCATCTTCCGTGTCTAAGTTGCCTCACAGATCCACATTCTACAGTCGTGACCCGAGTTAGCAGCAACCTCCCCCCACCACAGGCAAGTAGATGGGACCGACTCACTAAAGGAACGAGCTCATGAGGACAGTTCATCATCAAACAGAATCCGTTTGTTAAATTTAAGACATTTTTCAAAATGCAAAATCTACTGCCATATCACAGAGGCCACTATCTCTGTGACACACCAGCAAAAAGATCCCAGTGGCACGCCCTGGTGTTGATGGTTTTCAGTATCAAGATCACACTTAAAGAGAGAAATCTATTTTAAAGAGCAAAATCTGGCTTATGAGTTAACAAGAATGTTTGTGAAATGGTCCCTTGGATACTTTTGAGTTATATTTCCTGTGTAATTGATCAGAAACCTGCAACCACATAATTATTAACATCCTTGCTGTGTGAAAATACTCGTTAAGTTGAAAGAGTAAATTAGATTCAAGTTTCTCGTAAAGGTGAGTTCTTATTATGTAGGATAGTATCCTGTCTTTAGGAGTGGTCAAAGTACTTTACATATGGCAGACCTGTTCAGTCCAAAACCAGTGGTAACTTCACTGGAAAGCATTCAGCCACACTGCAATTACTACACAAAGACAATTCGTACATAAATATCCACCACTGTCTATAGCCAATGCTCATTCATACAGCTGAGTGAACTGTAAGAGTTCAAAATGACAGCAAGAGAGCTCAAACGTGAGGGGAAATCCTTTACACTGTAATGTCCAACTACATGTATATATTATTGTGAAGTTGATATCTAAATAACTAATATTGTTTTGTCTATTTTGCGAATATCTTGATTTGTCAGGGCTCGAAATTCCCGCTTGTTCAAGATAGGTGAACTACCTGTTGGACAGGTAAACCTGTTCCGACTGGTTGTCCAAGTGACAGCAGATCCATTTGTAGCACGGACAACTAAAACTTATTAAAATGTCTAATTTGTTGTTCATTGGTTATGGACACGTAGGTTTTGAATTAGCTGTACTCGGTCATGTTTTTTTTAAATGTGTGGTATTTGTTTTGTTTTTTGCAGAGAACAATGTCAAGTTCAAAGTTCCAGTTATCTGACCGGCTTAAAGGCACAGATAAGAATGTTTGGTATGTGCTGTTCACAAAACGTAAAACTCCTTCAGTAGCGACTGAGGAACCTGGTGTCTGGATTGGCAATTCCGCGGAACTTAACTATTAAGGTCACCCTCTGGTCTGGGCAAGAGTGACCTGAGTTGCAAGGAGACCACATTAGAGAACTAATTTCCTATCATATTTATTGTTACAAAAATAATTAGGAACTATCTGAGGGTGACCTTAATTGCGAGGTGGCTGTATTATTGAGGTGACTGTAAAATGAGGTTCTACTGTACTGTGCTGTACTGTACTGAACTGTACTGTCAATGCTGAAGAGTTGTGATCAAAGTTTTCTGGAGCAATTATTTGTATAACTGTTTAAGTCATCCTCTTCAAAAAGTACTTGTGTTCATAATATCCTATTCTATAAATCAAGTGCTGTTGGTGATGATATAAAGTAATATAATATTGCTATGATGTATCACTGTTGAAATGATTCATTACTACAAATTCATTACGATAACTGATTTGGTTTATAGCTAAAATAATAATTGCCATATATTATATTCTGTTTGTACATTTCCATTTGCAGGGTAGAGTTCACCAAATTGACCTTAGAGCACAAAGCACTAAACTTGGGACAGGTGAGTGGATCATGTGACCAAAGGTGATAATGATATATATAATGGACAACCATACACCAACCAACTATCAAACAGACAACCAAATATGTTTAAAAATACTACCCCGGGTAAATATATGAAGGGTTTCAGGGCAAACCGAAATAAACGCCATTTTAAAAATGTAATCCAAACAAGGATGAAATGTTTGTTTAAACACATGTTGAGCTAGGATATTATCTAATTTATAGAAAAACAATAAATCTCCATTAAACGATGTGCAGGAAAAAGCGTTTGTTTTCAAAACGTGATGAGTGTCATTTGTCTTTTTTTTAAATAAAAATGTGATATATTATCCATTTCAGCCAATCAGCACCACCGTGCCATACACACAGCTATGTAGTGACAGCGCGCTTTATGGATATACCACATTTTTACAACAAAATAATTTAATATCGCATATTGCGTAACAAATATTTCAGACTTTCCTATCAGTCCCTGTAATTTTGGATTCTTAAATATACACCAGCTACTTTCTTCAGAGCAGATGGTACCGTTGGAACATGCACAACTGTGAATTGTTTGTGTGCCGCATTCGATTATTTGTGCTACTCCGTCAGCAGTCGAGGAGGATAATATCTCAAAATTGTTTAAATATTTCGTTCACAAATTCTGCTGCATTCCAATGCGCTCATGTTTAGTGCGAATGTAGGAGCATGAT
The DNA here is from genome assembly GCA_963995525.1 of Escarpia spicata. Lineage (NCBI taxonomy): Eukaryota > Metazoa > Annelida > Polychaeta > Sabellida > Siboglinidae > Escarpia > Escarpia spicata. The sequence goes on from OZ023217.1 coordinate 12,050,930, forward strand.
CCCTACGTGATCCTATTTACCAGTGGTGAAATTAAAAGTAAAAAATCAGCCCGACTTCATCACTGATAAATTGGGTCATGTAGGGGTCATGAAGTCTTATTCACCGTAAAACATGTACACGCACATTGGAATGTTTCATTAATAATTTGAACAGATTCAAAATTTTGAAATGTGTTCTGTATCACTGCAGTTGCCAGTTGGTTGTCATTTATTTATGTCAGTCCATTTGTCTGTCTTGACCGTCTGTCTTAACCGTCTGTCTTGACCGTCTGTCTTGACCGTCTGTCTGTCTGTCTTGACCGTCTGTCTTGTCTGTCTGTCTTGTTGGACTGTCTGTCTGTCGGTCGGTCTGTCTGTCTGTCTGTCTGTGTCGGACTGTCTGTCTGTTGGACTGTCTGTCTGTCTGACGGACTGTCTGTCGGTCTGTCTGTCTGTCTGTCTGTCTGTCTGTCGGTCGGTCTGTCGGTCGGTCGGTCGATCGGTCGGTCGGTCGGTCGGTCGGTCTGTCGGTCTGTCTGTCTGTCTGTCTGTCTGTCTGTCTGTCTGTCGGTCTGTCGGACTGTCTGTCTGTCTGACGGACTGTCTGTCGGTCTGTCTGTCGGTCTGTCTGTCGGTCTGTCTGTCGGTCTGTCTGTCTGTCTGTCGGTCGGTCGGTCGGTCGGTCTGTCTGTCGGTCTGTCTGCCGGTCTGATCTTCTGTCTGTGTCTGCGTGTCTATCCATCTATCCGTCCGTCTCATACACAACACTGCTACATTCCAGGGGTTTCCTGATTTTCTGCCACCGAACTGTGTTACTGATGCCCTTGCCAAGGTCGTCAGTGCAAACAACCACGCCTTCCACCAATACACCCGCAGTTATGTAAGTAGGGCTGCGGGGAATCACACCAGTTAAGTAGCATTTGGATGTGCATGTAGGTTGAACCAAAAGAAATACCCAACATTTCAAACCCAGAAAATATACTCCAGGCTTTCATACTGGCTGCAACTGAGTATTAATCTAGCATGTGTTGTATAAAATGTTTACATGTTGCTTTTAATTAGTTTACATGTGTAATATATTTACAGTGTAAAGGGGCGAGCCCAATTTGCAGGTGTCTGCACGATGTGTAAACGACCATAGAATATGACTCGTGTATTCCCAGTGTAGTTTTCAAGAACTGCCAATGTTGAACTGTGTTATGAACTCTGTGTTATGACCTCTGCATTGTGACCTGCATCGTGACTACATGTTGTGACTTATGTGCTATGGCCTCTATATTTTGACTTTTTGTTGTGACCTCCGTGTTATGACCTCGGCATTGCGACCTCTATGTCATGACCTCTATCGTTTCTCACCAGGGTCATCCCCGTCTTGTGCAAGCTCTAGCTGACACGTATGGCAAAGTGATGGATCGATCCATTGATCCCAACACAGAGATCCTGATCACAGGAGGGGCGTACGGATCACTCTTCTGTGCAGTCCAAGGGCTCATCAACCCTGGTGATGAGGCAAGTTGCGGGGGCAACATTCTTGGATCTTATCATTAGCGGCCCCTCGAAACGAGGATGATGTCCGCCAGGGGTCTCGGGTCTACAGTAGGGCCCAAAGCAGGTCTTGGATCTACAGTAGAGCTCAAAGTGGTAATTTGGTATAAGGTAGGACTCAATGCGGTTATTGGGTGTATAGCAGAGTTCAAAGTTGTTCTTAGGTCTAACGTAGGGCTTAAAGCTGTTCTTGGGTCTACAGCAGGGTTCAACGTGGTTATTGGGTATACAGTAGGGCTCAAATCTGTACATGGATCTACAGTAGGGTTCAAAGTGGTTATTGGGTATACAGTAGGGCTTAAATCTGTTCTTGTTCTACAGTAAGGCTCATCGTGGTTATTGGGTATACAGTAAGGCTCAAATCTGTTCATGGATCTACAGTAGGGTTCAAAGTGGTTATTAGGTATATAGTAGGGCTCAAAGCAGTTCTTGGGTCTACAGTAGGGTTCAAAGCTGTTCTTGGCTCTACAGTAGGGCTCAAGGCTGTGCATGGGTTTACAGTAGGGCTCAAGGCTAGGTTGTTCTTGGGTCTACAGTAGGGTTCAAAGCTGTTTTTGGATCTACAGTAGGGTTCAAAACTGTTCTTGGATCTACAGTAGGGTTCAAAACTGTTCTTGGGTCTACAGTAGGGCTCAAAGCTGGGTTGTTCTTGGGTCTACAGTAGGGTTCAAAGCTGTTCTTGGATCTACAGTAGGGTTCAAAACTGTTCTTGGATCTACAGTAGGGTTCAAAACTGTTCTTGGGTCTACAGTAGGGCTCAAAGCTGGGTTGTTCTTGGGTCTACGGTAGGGTTCAAAGCTGTTCTTGAGTTTACAGTAGGGTTCACAGCTGTTCTTGGGTCTACAGTAGGGCTCAAGGCTGTACATGGGTTTACAGTAGGGCTCAAAGCTGGGTTGTTCTTGGGTCTACAGTAGGGTTTAAAGCTGTTCTTGGGTTTACAGTGGTGTTCAATGCTATTCTTGGGTCTACAGTAAGGCTCAAAGCTGTTCTTGGGTTTACAGTAGGGTTCAAAGCTGTTCTTGGGTCTGCAGTAAGGCGCAAAGCTGTTCTTGGGTTTACAGTAATGTTCAAAGCTGTTCTTGACTCTACAGTAGGGCTCAAGGCTGTACGTGGGTCTACAGTAGGGTTGGAAGCTGTTTGTGGCTCTATAGTAGGGTTCAAAACTGTTCTTGGATCTACAGTAGTGTTCAAAGCTGTTTGTGGCTCTATAGTAGGGTTCAAAACTGTTCTTGGATCTACGGTAGGGTTCAAAGCTGTTCTTGGATCTACAGTAGGGTTCAAAGCTGTTCTTGGATCTACAGTAAGGTTCAAAGCTGTTGTTGGGTCTACAGTAAGGTTCAAAGCTTGGTTGTTCTTGGGTCTACAGTAGGGTTCAAAGCTGTTCTTGGATCTACAGTAAGGTTCAAAGCTGTTCTTGGGTCTACAGTAAGGTTCAAAGCTGGGTTGTTCTTGGGTCTACAGTAGGGTTCAAAGCTGTTCTTGGGTCCACAGTAGGGTTCAAAGCTGTTCTTGGGTCTACAGCAAGGTTCAAAGCTGTTCTTGGATCTACAGTAGGGTTCAAAGCTGTTCTTGGATCTACAGTAAGGTTCAAAGCTGTTCTTGGATCTACAGTAGGGTTCAAAGCTGTTCTTGGGTCCACAGTAGGGTTCAAAGCTGTTCTTGGATCTACAGTAAGGTTCAAAGCTGTTGTTGGGTCTACAGTAAGGTTCAAAGCTGGGTTGTTCTTGGGTCTACAGTAGGGTTCAAAACTGTTCTTGGATCTACAGTAAGGTTCAAAGCTGTTCTTGGGTCTACAGTAAGGTTCAAAGCTGGGTTGTTCTTGGGTCTACAGTAGGGTTCAAAGTTGTTCTTGGGTCCACAGTAGGGTTCAAAGCTGTTCTTGGATCTATAGTAAGGTTCAAAGCTGTTCTTGGGTCTACAGTAGGGTTCAAAGCTGTTCTTGGGTCCACAGTAGGGTTCAAAGCTGTTCTTGGGTCTACAGTAAGGTTCAAAGCTGTTCTTGGGTCTACAGTAGGGTTCAAAGCTGTTCTTGGATCTACAATAGGGTTCAAAGCTGTTGTTGGGTCTACAGTAAGGTTCAAAGCTTGGTTGTTCTTGGGTCTACAGTAGGGTTCAAAGCTGTTGTTGGGTCTACAGTAGGGTTCAAAGCTGTTCTTGGATCTACAGTAGGGTTCAAAGCTGTTGTTGGGTCTACAGTAGGGTTCAAAGCTGTTGTTGGGTCTACAGTAGGGTTCAAAGCTGTTTTTGGATCTACAGTAGGGTTCAAAGCTGTTCTTGGATCTACAGTAGGGTTCAAAGCTGTTATTGGATCTACAGTAGGGTTCAAAGCTGTTGTTGGGTCTACAGTAAGGTTCAAAGCTGTTCTTGGGTCTACAGTAGGGTTCAAAGCTGTTCTTGGATCTACAGTAAGGTTCAAAGCTGTTATTGGATCTACAGTAGGGTTCAAAGCTGTTCTTGGGTCTACAGTAGGGTTCAAAGCTGTTCTTGGATCTACAGTAAGGTTCAAAGCTGTTGTTGGGTCTACAGTAGGGTTCAAAGCTGTTCTTTGGTCTACAGTAGGGTTCAAAGCTGTTCTTGGGTCTACAGTAGGGTTCAAAGCTGTTATTGGATCTACAGTAGGGTTCAAAGCTGTTTTTGGGTCTACAGTAGGGTTCAAAGCTGTTCTTGGATCTACAGTAAGGTTCAAAGCTGTTGTTGAGTCTACAGTAAGGTTCAAAGCTGTTCTTGGATCTACAGTAGGGTTCAAAGCGTTCTTGGGTCTACAGTAGTGTTCAAAGCTGTTCTTGGGTCTACAGAAGGGTTCAAAGCTGTTCTTGGGTCTACAGTAGGGTTCAAAGCTGTTCTTGGATCTACTATCTTTATTTGACTTCTTTTGTGATTTTGTACCCTTCATTTCCCATAACTATTACTTTGCAAGAATTTCATCAGAACTTGTTAATTTTTAACGGAAATGTGGCTTATCTTTTAATTGGTACATATGTCCTTAAAGGGAGACAGTCTTTTCCTAGTTCTTCATTTATTAATTAAGACAGAAGACAACGTGTAGTAGTTGATGGGGAGGCTTCAAACTGGAAATCGGTATTAAGTGGGGTACCACAGGGATCAGTACTAGGACCTGTTATTCTTAATATATATCAACGATTTGGATGATGATATAACAAGCAAGGTGTTGAAATTTGCGGACAATACAAAAGTGTTTAGAAGGATTAAAAGTGATGGAGATAGACAGCATTTACAAGATGATCTCGACAGGTTGATCAAATGGTCTGAAAAGTGGCAAATGCTGTTCAATTTTGGGAAATGTAAATGCCTCCACACAGGACATGGGAACGAAGATGTAGAATATACAATGGAGGGGTACTGTACTAAGTACTACTGTAAAAGAAAAGGACTTAGGGTTTACCCATTAGCGCTGATATGAAGGTTTCAGAACAGTGTGGAATTGCAGCTTCAAAGGAAAATGAAATCGTTGGATGAATTAGGCGAAATATAGCATATAAGGAAAAAGAACTAATAATATCACTATACAAAACAATAGTGAGGCCTCATTTAGAATATTGTATTCAAGCGTGGAGGCCATATCGCAAGAAGGACATAGATGTGCTAGAAAGAGTACAGAGGAGAGCGACTAAAATTATACCAAAACTGAGGGATCTTAGTTATGAAATTCACCTAAAAGAATGTGATTTAACAACACTAGAGACCAGGAGATTGAGAGGAGATCAGATAGAAGTGTCTAAAATACTGATTGGTTATGAAAATATTGATAGATATATTTTTTTCTCAGTTAAGAAAGATAGAAGGACTAGAGGACATGAAGTTACATTAGCAAAGGAGCAGTATAGATTAGATATAAGAAAGTTCTCAATTTCACAAAGGACTGTAAATGAATGGAATAGATTATCTGCTGATTGTGTGGGTGCTAGTAGCGTGAATATGTTTTAAAATAAATCGACACATACCTCAGAAGGGCGGAATACACATAGATAAAAGGGTTGGACTCTCGATAAGCCAAAGGGCTTCCTTGTCCACCTGCCACCTCGAGTTAATTCTCTGGGTGGCAGTCTTGTTCAATCTTGTTAAATCTTGACTGAGATAACTATGGTCGGTATACTGTCCACCAAATTGTGTTTAGTAAGCCCGTAACAATGTTCGAAATTTGGAAGATACGCTTCCGGGGCAAAAAATCCAGTTTCAAAACAAACTATTGACAATATTACAGCCGAGCTGGGCTGAGTTTACCACGATACCCTTTGTTGTTTAACAATTTCCCATTTTCCCACATTCGGCATGGCAGATGTCCTGTTACAAATTACTATACCTGCTAATTTAATTTATTTTACATTTAAATTACATATTTACATGTACATTTTGCCTGTTTACAGGCAATCATTATCGAGCCGTACTTTGACTGCTATGAGCCAATGGTTCGAGTTGCTGGAGGAATTCCTGTCTACATTCCATTAAGACCTGTAAGTATAAAACATAACTGAATTGTAATAATTAAAGAAATTCTAGATTACTAAAAAAGTTTATTAGATTTTTTATTTTACATGTTTAAATGCAACAAACTTTGTTTTATTTAGTAATATATTTAAACTAATATATCATTAAAATAAAACAATTATTTTTGTAATGTGTGATTGAGTTTTGATAGCCATTTTGAGGAGATATCAGCTTCTGAACTGTAAAAATTAAAAAGGATTCTATGGCATAATCTGATAGTACAGTCAAACCTTACTTTACGATCACCTCAGTAATGCAGCCACCGTGCAATTAAAGTCACCTTGGGACAGTCTCAAGTAATTTCAGTAGCTGTAAAGTATACAAAATTAGTTTTCTCTAATATGGTCACTTCGCTATTCGGGACAGTTTTGTCCAGTCCGAAGGGTGATCTTAATAGTGGAGTTCCACTGTACTTGAATCATTATTCCATGACAAACATGTTAACCAACCTTAAGCTCAATACCCTAGAAAGCAGAAGGCGAGACCTACGACTTAAATTCATGTGTAGAGTGGTTGAGGGATCTGTCCCAGCCATTCCCGCAGAAACGTTTTTTCACCCCAAAGAATAAATAAAAGACGCAGACAACCAAAACAGACCACATACCCTCAAACGTTGGACAACACCTAACAACCAATACCAGATGTTATATGGTGTATACATTATAGTACCTACTGCCCACACTGACCCACTTAGAACTACTTTGTAAAGACAATAGTACACTAGAACAAAGTAAATGAGTTGCAAGTTCAGGCTGAAACCATAAACAATTTTAGCCGCTTATCTTGCAGCCCACACAGTCAATAACACCCACTTGCACCTATCCCATTGTAAACCATAGCCAATAGTGGCTTCTTACGTTGTAACCAATCAGATTCAGATTATTCTATGGTATTTCTGTTGGGCAGGAAGCGAATGGAAAGACCCGGTCAAGTGCTGATTGGAAACTTGACCCCGAAGAGTTGGCCAGCAAGTTCAATGAGAAAACGAAAGTGATTATCCTCAACAACCCAAATAATCCAGTGGGCAAGGTAGGGTTAATCGGTGCTTCTTTCTGGCCTGACAGTATCCATAGGGCAGGACGTGTAGTTGTTGGTGTATTTTATTGTCTCTCTCTTCCTCTCCCTATCCTTCTCCCTATCCCTCTCCCCTCTACCTCTACCTCTCCCACTCTCTCCCTGTCTTTCTCTCTCTCTTCCTCTCCCTATCCCTCCCTCTCCTTACCTCCCTCCCTCTCTCCCTCCCTCCCTCTCTCCCTCCCTCCCTCCCTCTCTCCCTCCCTCCCTCCCTCTCTCCCTCTCTCTCTCTCTCTCTCTCTCTCTCTCTCTCTCTCTCCCTCCCTCCCTCTCACTAACTATCTCTCTCTCTCTCTCTCTCTCTCTCCCTCTCCCTCTCCCTCTCCCTCTCCCTCTCCCCCTCCCCCTCCCCCTCCCCCTCTCTCTCTCTCTCTCTCTCTCTCTCTCTCTCTCTCTCTCTCTCTCTCCCTATCTCTCCCCTCGCTCTCTGTCTCTCTCTCTCTCCCTCCCCATCTCTCTCTCTTCCTTTCCCTCCCCATCTCTTTACCTCTCCCTCGGCCTCTCCCTATCCCTCTCTCTTCCTCTCTCTCTCTCTCTGTTCCTCCCTCCCTCTTTCTCTCTCTCCCTCCGTCCCTATCCCTCTCTCCCTCTTCCTCTCCCTCTCCCTATTCCTCTATCCCTCTCTCTCTCTCTCTCTGTTCCTCCCTCCCTCTCTCTCTCTCTCCCTCTCCCTATTCCTCTCTATCCCTCTCTCTCTCCCTTCATCCCTCTCTCTCCCTCCCCCTATCTATCTCCCTCTATCCCTATCTCTGTCCCTCCCTCTCTCTCTCTCTCTCTCTCTCTCTCTCTCTCCCCCTCTCTCTCTCTGCCTATCCCTCTCTCTCACCCTCCCTCTCTCTCTCCCCCCTCTCACTCTCTTCCTCTCTCTCTCCCTCCCTCTCTCACTCCCTCTCTCTCTACCTATCCCTCTCTCTCCCTCCCTCCCTCCCTCCCTCCCTACCTCCCTCCCTCCCTCCCTCCGTCCCTCCCTCCATCCCTCTTTTATATCTGTTGTCGAACTCAGTGTCATGCCTGTCATCAGTGTCAGTGTTATTATGCCTGTCATCAGTGTCATGTGTGTAATCAGTGTCAGTGTCATATCTGTGATTGAACTCAGTGTCATGCCTGTCATCAGTGTCAGTGTTATTATGCCTGTCATCAGTGTCATGTGTGTAATCAGTGTCAGTGTCATATCTGTGATTGAACTCAGTGTCATGCCTGTCATCAGTGTCGGTGTCATGCCTGTCGTCTGCGTTAGTGTCATGCCTGTCATCAGTGTCGGTGTCACATCTGTGGTTGATGTCAATGTCATGCCTGCAGGTGTACACACTGAGTGAGCTTGAGATGATTGCTGAGCTGTGCAAGAAGCACGATGTCGTCGTGTTTGCTGATGAAGTCTACGAGTGGCTCATCTACGAGCCCAGCAAACACATCAAGATAGGTTAGTCTCTGTTTTACTCACTAGTCTTTACACTTTTTACTTTTTTTGTACCCAAATATTAAAAAAACAATAGACAGTATGAATCAAGATTATCTAATTTATCAAAAAATGTAAAAAAAATCTTAAGTATTTTTTATTTATTGCTAAAATTGAAGCAAACCTTAGAAAAGCAACGTTGTGAGAAACAAGGTCATTTAATCTCGGGGTGCCTATTGTTTTTTAATCTATTGGTTCATAAATGCTTGTTTTTTATAACGTTTTGATTGTTTCTTGAGGAAAATGAACTGGACACTGAAAGATGGGATTATAAAGTGTGCAATTCAACCAGAATCACAAAATTTATGGAACGTGACCTAGAGTGCTATTTTTGGCTCGTCTGCAGAACAGGCTCATGTGACGTAAAACACGGTTAACATTTTTGAAATATGCCATAATGGGTGTCATGTGGTGTTCTGTGCAGCGACGCTGCCTGGGATGTGGGAGCGAACCGTGACGATAGGAAGTGGCGGGAAGATGTTTAGTGCGACCGGGTGGAAACTCGGCTGGTCGGTCGGACCACCCCACCTCATGCGCTGTCTACAGACCATGCACCAGAACAGCAACTACACCATCACAACCCCACTGCAGGTACACCCCACCCCATCCTAGGGCTGCCTACCATTATGGATTTTTCGTAATCATTACGGAAATTCACCTCAGATTATGACATTACGGAAACTGCCGCCGTATTACAGAAATAAAAATATCCAACTGATGAACATGGTACACATTCAAGAATTGCTAAATCTAGTAATAATCCATCTCCAGATGCCCTGAGGAAACTGTCATCATTCATTTGTTACAATTTATGAACACATGTTTAGTCCACTGCAAGTTCTACTAAGTCAGTGCAGTGACGTCATCCAATGTTGTGTGCAATGTTAAAACTTTGACAGCCAGCAGCGTGCTGGTGACTGCCCTGGCACGTGGACATATCACTAATACAGGGTACGTCTGCAGCCGTCAGTCAACAGCAGTTACAGCGGGGAAAATTAGTCAGTGTCATTAATGCGCCTGTACACACTAATACAATTTACAGGTGTAGAATTGTATTATGAAACAATTAAATTAAGATAACGTTAGGTAGCACCATTAAATTACGTTAAATAGTTATGGTTTTCTGAATAACATGTCTTAGACGAATATAAAATAAGAATTACAACTGTTGTCATTGCAATAGAAATCTATCATTTTATTTAGTTTTTTTTATTTAAATACAATAATTTAACATTATCATTGACTGTTAGTAATAATTATAATGTTTCCTGCTGTGTGTTGTAAATTTGGAAGCTCTTTGGATGATTATTGGCAATTGACTGGCGCTGTCTTTCCCAAGGTGATGCTCTAGAGATGTAAACACTTGGGCATGTCTGGCCATGCATGCACTTTGACAGCGGTAATTAACACAGTGTAACTTATTGGATGTTGCAAAACAAACATCTCTTTGAAGTGCAAACGGACAACCTTAACTGGCAACAGGAGTTACAGAGTGACAGCAAAATTAAGTAGAAACAAAGTATGTTTAGTATGTTTAGTAACTTCCTGGATTCCCAGGCACCATGAATGGGCTGGGCATGTCACGGTATTTATTTCAGAGAAAGGTTTGATTGGCAACCCTGTGGACCGGGGATCACAGTTGCGGCAGGGTTGGGGGAGGCGGGGGGTCATTACGGAAATTGTTTTTGTCAGGTAGGCAGCCCTGCCATCCCCGTCTCCACCCTACACCTCAATCCCACCTCAACCTGGGTACAACCCCACACCATTGCAGGTACAACCCACTCCACCCCACTACAGGACAGATCTGGGGTCAAACACTGTTTTCCAATGCAAATGCTTAGCTTTTCTAAATGTGGAATAAATTACAAATATCGCTGTTGTAAAATGTCAAATAGAAATTAGTTTGATCAAATAAACTGTATAAACAGTTCAGATACACTGTCGGCCATATTGCAGGGGTAGAAATAACTCCAAAAATGATGGACTACCTGGTTGGTAGTCCACAGAGATATCTGGTAGCCCACAGATAGCCCACATTTTTTGCAAAATAATGCGTCGAACACAAAATTTGAAAATCAAACATATTTAATGCACCAAGCAACAAATACACACCAACACCATTTAGTAGTGTTGGTGTATATTTGACAATAACATGTAGAATAGAATAAAACTTTCTTTCGGTCACAATACACATTTTTGGATATATTTATAATGAACTACGAAAAACAATACTGCAACCAAGGAGATCCTCTGGAAACCCCAAGAGGCTTATGTCGAGGACCACCTGGACAATCTTCATTGTATCAGTCAGGTTCCTTATACCATAAAATACAACGTAACATTAAAACAGTTCATTCAACTGGAACAAGGTGAATAGTATATACACTGTACATGAATAGGTGTTTTTTTATAAATGAAATTGGTTGTCTGCTAAATAAATAAAGTTACATATTAGGGCATGGTACAGTTTTTTGACTAGATTAAAGGTACTACATTGAATAAAACAAAAAACTTGCATACACCAACACTTATATACCCAAACACCAACAATGTGTAAAACACCAACACCAATATCGTATATACGCCAACAGCAGCATCACCACAAGCGTGCTCATCTGGCTCACTCTCCAGACTCCCGCAACTCTGCGTCACTGTTGCTGTCTTCTATGGTCAATTAACTTTCGGCACAGGAAATGTGGAGCATTTGTATGTTTCCCACAGACATCAAGCAAATCCTTTCCATTCTGCCACTCATGGCTTCCGCGGATCCTGTGCCTTCACTTGCCTTCCATGGGTTCGCCTGGCTTCGGCGCCGATCAGTTTGTCAAGTGCAAATGAAATTCACAAATACGCCTTGCTTAAGAATGGGGCAAGAAAGAATGGGATTAAAAAAACGTTTTAATGCAGCCTAGCAGGGAAGACCAGTATGTTAACATTGCGTCACAAATATTAGCTTTTTTCTTACGATGAACACAAGGCTACTGGTGCGCCAAAATATGAATTCATCAACCACATATGAAATTGTGAATCGCAATATTGTTCGGCATGGTAAATGTGCGATCTAAATTGGTACTTTGATATTTATTGAAAATGAAGTTATTTATTATAGTTTAACATTTTGAGTCAACTCTAGCATAGCATTTATCAACTCATTTGCGTATTCGGCTGGTGAGTGCTAGGCTATCAATTTAGATCTTACGTCAGTGGTATCATATTGTAGTTAATTTAATTGTGGCCTGTTGGTCCGTAGTCAATTTTAAAACTATACCATTCGTGAATTTTATTCAGTTCAACATTCAACAGTGTATGACATTTAAACATAATACACCTTGACGTTGGCCGATATCTTAATAAGCTTCATAAATCGCATATTGCATTATTGGTGCAGCGGCTGAGGCGGTCGTCGTTGTAGTGCCCCTGGTGGTAGATATGGGAACCTCTTATCGCACCCCGCTTATACTGCGGATTCATTTCGTGGACCCCTGTATATATCTCCTGCACGTGGCCGATGGGTAAAAAATATAACCGGATTTTGTTGGCTACAGCTGATGCCAACTTCAGTAGCCCAACCAAGTTTCTGGTACTGTTATTTCGAACCCTGTATCGTATACAAAATGTTGAGAATCTGTAGATAGTATTGGATCAAATAGTGATGAAATTGGTTAGGTTAAGTAGATCTGCATTAAGTAATATTTAAGATCCTAAAATTCTGCAAGTTTAGGCAGGTCGAATATGTGGTGCACTTGATTCAAATTATTGCATTTCATGTGTGTATTTGACCAAATAACCAAATACAAACATTAAATAAAAATATGATCGTCTAGAAAATAAAATAATAATCTACAACGTAGAATGAACGAACTTGACCAAGGTGCGATACCGCAGCACAGCATTCAAACCTGGATTCTCCCGGTCAAGAGTTCAATGTTCTATTCACTGTGCCACCGCGTTCCATGCTATATAAGAGCTTACTTTTACCCTTTGCATTCATCACAGGAGGCATGCGCAATGGGTGTAGAGTCTGAGTTACCTCTCATGGGGACAAAGGAATGCTACTACAAAATACTCCCAGCCGAACTTCTCCCAAAGAGGGATCGCCTTATCAAACTTCTGTCAGAGGTTGGGATGATTGCAACAGTCCCTGATGGATCATACTTCGTTCTGGCAGATTTCTCCAATCTTGGTACGTCGTGTTTTGTCTGTTCTTTATTCTGGTAAAGTGCGTCATTACTTGACTGAAATGCCTAGCCCAATTTGACCCCTCACTATCCTCCTGCATATCACACCCTTCCATTTAATTCTGTCTAGGGCACATCACTCTGATGTTAACAGTGGGAATCTGGTGTCCTGTCTAACTTGGTTACTCCACCTCTTCCTTGGCCATCCTCTTTTTCTCTGTCCTTTAAAATCTTCTTTGAAAGCTATGTTTATGAGGTTTACTTTTGGCATACGACAGACATGTCCAAACCACCGGAGTCTTCAGTGTCATTATGACTCGGCAAAAGAGTTTTCACAATCTGTCCACATTAACATTGATTTCTGAAAGATGTTTGAATTTTGTTATGGAATAATGCACTATTTCCTTGTCCTGTTTATCTGGTCCAGTCATTTCATTCCGAACCTGAAATTGTTGAATTGCAACATTACATAGATGCATCAGTAAGTGTGGTGTGGTGTGGTGTGGTGTGGTGTGGTGGGGTGGGGTGTGGTGGGGTGGGGTGGGGTGGGGTGTGGTAGAGTGTTGTGTGGTGTGGTGTGGTGTGTTGTGTTGTGTTGTGGCGTGGCGTGGCGTGGCGTGGCGTGGCGTGGCGTGGCGTGGCGTGGCGTGGCGTGGCGTGGCGTGGCGTGGCGTGGCGGGGCGTTGTCTGGTGTGGTAGAGTGTTGTGTGGTGTGTTGTGTTGTGGTGTGGTGTGGTGTGTTGTGGTGTGGTGTGGTGTGGTGTGGTGTGTTGTGGTGTGTTGTGGTGTGGTGTGTTGTGTGGTGTGGTGTGGTGTGGTGTGTTGTGGTGTGTTGTGGTGGGGTGGGGTGGGGTGGGGTGGGGTGGGTTGTGGTGTGGAGTGGCATGGCGTGGCGTGGCGTGGCGTGGTGGGGCGGGGCGGGGCGGGGCGGGGCGGGGTCTGGTGTGGTGGAGTGTTGTGTGGTGTGGTGTGTTGTGTTGTGTTGTGGTGTGGTGTGTTGTGGTGTGGTGTGGTGTGGTGTGGTGTGGTGGGGTGTGTTGTGGTGTGGTGTGGTGTGTTGTGGTGTGGTGTGGTGTGGTGTGGAGTGGAGTGGTGGGGTGGGGTGGGGTGGGGTGTGTTGTGGCGTGGCGTGGCGTGGCGTGGCGTGGCGTGGCGTGGAGTGGTGTGGTGTGGAGTGGTGTGGAGTGGTGTGGTGTGGTGTGGTGTGGAGTGCAGTGGTGTGGTGTGGAGTGGTGTGGTGGGGTGGGGTGGGGTGGGGTGGGGTGGGGTGGGGTGTGTTGTGGTGTGGTGTGGTGTGTTGTGGTGTGGTGTGGTGTGGAGTGGTGGGGTGGGGTGTGGTGTGGTGTGGCGTGGTGTGTCTTCTAGTCCTGTGTGTTGTTTGTAATAATCACACTCTCATTATTATCTGATGACCTCCGCCAAGCTTTGCGCCGCCTACAATGGTTACCTAAGTAACATATGGGGGTTACATTACTAGTGCAGAGTTACATCTGTCAGATCATTGTTTCCCACTTACAGTTCTCACAACAACAATTTTATGTTTTTATTATAAAGAAAACTATTTGGGGCCACAATTTTAACAAAACATGATGGAATGTCTGAACGCACAACATGTTCGGGATCCATTTTAAGTGGTCTGACGGACGTTGTTGCTAGGCAACAATGGAGAGGTCAATTGCATAGGTGAAGTGTGAATGTAAATGTTTCCGCATGTTGCAGATGTGAAGTTGGACAAGACAAGCTCAGAATCAAAGGACTACCAGTTTACCAAGTGGCTTATCATCAACAAGGTTTGCCGCTCACTGTACTCTCTGTACTTACTGTACTCTGTACTCACTGTACTCTCTGTACTTACTGAACTCTGTACTCACTGTACTCTCTGTACTTACTGAACTCTGTACTCACTGTACTCTCTGTACTTACTGTACTCTCTATATTCACTGGTTTCTACTCACTGTTCTCTGTGAACTATGTACAGCCTGTACTATCTGTACTCACTGATGTATTCACTGTACTATGCACTCCCTGTATTCAATGTACTCTCTGTAATCTCTATACTCACCCTACTCACTGTATACACTGTATTAACTGTACTCACGGTACTATCTATAATATGTAATCACTGTACTCTCTGTACTCACTGTATTGTCTGTACTCATTGTGCTCTGTACTCATTGTACTGTCTGTTCTCGCTGTACTCTGCATTTTCTTTATTCACTGTATTCTTTGTAATCTCTATGCTCACTGTATACACTGAGTACTATCTGTACTCACTGTACGCTGTAGTCACTGGGCTCTCTGTACTCACCGTACTCTCTATACTCACAGTACTATCTGTACTCACTGTACGCTGTAGTCACTGGGCTCTCTGTACTCACCGTACTCTCTATACTCACAGTACTATCTGTACTCACTGTACGCTGTAGTCACTGGGCTCTCTGTACTCACCGTACTCTCTATACTCACAGTACTATCTGTACTCACTGTACGCTGTAGTCACTGGGCTCTCTGTACTCACCGTACTCTCTATACTCACAGTACTATCTGTACTCACTGTACGCTGTAGTCACTGGGCTCTCTGTACTCACCGTACTCTCTATACTCACAGTACTATCTGTACTCACTGTACGCTGTACTCACTGGGCTCTCTGTACTCACCGTACTCTCTATACTCACAGTACTATCTGTACTCACTGTACACTGTACTCACTGGGCTCTCTGTACTCACCGTACTCTCTATACTCACAGTACTATCTGTACTCACTGTACGCTGTAGTCACTGGGCTCTCTGTACTCATTGTACTTACCATACTCTCTGTACTCACAGTACTATCTGTACTCACTGTACTCTCTGTATTCACTATATTCTCTGTACTCATTGTACTATCTGTACTCACTGTACTGTCTGTACTCTCTGTATTCACTCTACTTATTGTACTCACTGTAGTCTGTACTAACTGTACTGTCTGTACTCACTGTACTGTCTGTACTCTATGTACTATCTGTACTCGTACTGTCTTGTGTCTCTCACTGGTACCTAGCACTATAAATTACACTGTTCCTTCACTGCCGTCGATGCTATCCAAAAATTTATAATCTTGCAGATACAACAAACACATCAAATATCAGTGACGACCATATTTTAGGTTATCCTTGCAAATGAACGATCCAGTAACTTATGTCACTGGCAATAATGTAGCAGCTCCCAATGAACCAGAATGACAGAAGTGTATCTTTGTTTCTCATCAAACGGACTATGCATTGCCAAGATCGACACAGTATGAATTGCCATCTGATCTACAGGTCAGGTGTATAGTTGTGTTCAAAATATCACAGACATGAAATAGAGCATTAATTGGGGATGGATATACAGTGGAATTTGTGTTAGGTTGTATGTAAGTTGTCAGTTAGTGATGAAGTATGCGTGCCCTATCAGCAGTAAGGCATTAAGTCGCAAAGTTGTGAAATGGAGCTTTGTACCTTTTTGGATTCCACACATCATGAGTTTTTAAATGATACATCAGTTGTTGAAATATCTTCAGTAGTTTGTCTATTTATTGCTCAAATTGAAGCAAACGTTAAGAATGCAAGGTTTAGAGAAACGAGGTCATTTTGACCCACATTGTCCATTGGGTTCGCAAATGCATGTATTTGATTAGTTTTTAATTGTTTATCGAGGAAGATAAACTGAACATTGAAAGGTAAGATTATTAGATTATTAAGTATGCATTTCTGCCAAAATCAAACAAAATTTAGGGAACTTGACCTACACTGCTATTTTTGGGTCGTATGCAGATGAGGCCTGTGCAATTTATTCCCGGTTCGCTGTGGCAGGTCACATGTCACTTGTTTGTGTACAGGTGTGCGTAGTATGTGTGTTTGTGTACAGGTGTACGTAGTATGTGTTTGTGTACAGGTGTACGTAGTATGTGTGTTTGTGTACAGGTATGTGTAGTATGTGTTTGTGTACAGGTGTACGCAGTATGTGTGTTTTTGTACAGGTGTACGCAGTATGTGTGTTTGTGTACAGGTGTACGCAGTATGTGTTTGTGTACAGGTGTACATAGTATGTGTTTGTTTACAGGTGTATGTAGTATATGTGTACAGGTGTACGTAGTATGTGTGTTTGTGTACAGTTGTATGTAGTATGTGTTTGTGTACATAGTTTGTGTACAGGTGTACGTAGGATGTGTTTGTGAACAGGTGTATGTAGTATGTGTGTCTGTGTACAGGTGTACGTAACATGTAAGTTAGTGTACAGGTGTGCATAGCATTTGCGTTTGTGTACAGGTGTGCCTAGTATGTGCGTTTCTGTACAGGTGTACATAGTATGTGCGTTTGTGTACAGGTGCACGTAGTATATGTGTTTGTGTGCAGGTGTACGTAGTATGTGTTTGTGTACAGGTGTATGTAGTATGAGTTTGTGTACAGGTGTACGTAGTATGTGTGTTTGTGCACAGGTGTATGTAGTGTGTTTGTGTACATAGTATGTGTTTGTGTACAGGTGTACGTAGTATGTGTGTTTATGTACAGGTGTACGTAGTATGTGTTTGTGTACAGGTCTACATAGTATGTGTGTTTGTGTACAGGTGTACGTAGTATGTGTGTTTGTGCACAGGTGTACGTAGTATGTGCGTTTGTGTACAGGTGTACATAGTATGTGTGTTTGTGTACAGGTCTACATAGTATGTGTGTTTGTGTACAGGTGTGCGTAGTATGTGTGTTTGTGTACAGGTGTACGTAGTATGTGTTTGTGTACAGGACTACATAGTATGTATGTTTGTGTACAGGTCTACATAGTATGTGTGTTTGTGTACAGGTGTGCGTAGAATGTGTGTTTGTGTACAGGTGTACGTAGTATGTGTGTTTGTGTACAGGTCTACATAGTATGTATGTTTGACTCGTGTCTTGTTACAGAAACTTACTGCTATACCAGTCAGTGCGTTCTACTCACCAACGCACAAACATCTCGCAGAAAACCTTGTGCGATTCACTTTCATCAAGGTAACTGCACATTGTCTAGGGAGCAGTCATTATTTATAAGCCCGGTTTTGCTCTTTAAAATCAATTTCACTCTTTAGTAATGATCTTGTATACTGGAAACTGTCAACAGCAGAACGTGCCACTGGACACTGGCCAGTGTCACAGAAGTGGGGTCCTCAGTGGTACAGCATTTTAAAAACCTTTAATTTAACAGCAAATTAAATTTAATGATGGATTTTTTTACGCAATCATTATACCAGTGAACAATCACTTGATTAAAATTCAAACCCACCCTCAAAATCATGTGCACAAGAATGTGACCCCCATTTTTATTTCAGTAAATAAAAATTATTGGCAAAATTCTGTGCACCAAAAATGCACTGAAAATTTAGCCCACTTCTCCCCCGGCCCACCTCCCTTGAAAAATTATGAATTTTATGTTGTGCAGTATCATCTTACAAGGCCCTTATGCAGAATTATGTCCCACAAAATGGAAATATCTTTTGTATTCTTGATGACCTATCCAAGGTGTAGGGGGGGGGGAGGGGTATTCTTTTGACATGTAAAACAGTTGTTTTATTTGTGAAATGTTTTTTCCACATTAACTATTACCTTGTGTAAATGTTTTCCTTGTAAAAATACACTTACAGGTGGGAAACGAAAACATGAAAATCTTTGTTATGCAAGATGTAATGCCAAAGCTTGTGCGTCATATTTAAGACGAGATGTGACTGTTGCAGGAAGATTCAACTCTTGACAAGCTGGAAGTCATCATAAAGAACTGGTGATGTTATATCATCAACGGAATTCAGATAAATCACCTATGACTTGGCATTTGAATGTGGTGTATTTTTGTGTGGTCTCAATTCTAATATATTCTGGGCTGAAACCATCCTGATATTGTGCAATCGGACCAAGTCATTCCGAGATTAACCTTTCTTGACCCCAGGTGACCTGGCCTGGCCGTCACACAACTGTGTATGCAGAAATGGTTGTCTCCGAGATAATTAATTGAATAGATTTAGTGTCAATCAATTAGGATCATGATCTGCCGACTGGGATCATTCTGTTTTTTGTTTTGCTATAATTTGCTATAAAAATAGTATATTTTATACAACATGACAGCCAACTTGCATATTATTATACTTAATGAATAAATGTGTCCGTTATTACATATTATTGTGCGCTATCTACACAACTGTCATTCTATTTGGCTTTAGCCTCCTGTGTTTTTCATATACGCCAAGGCAGTTCAGATTATCTATCTCACAACATTATGTTAAAAAGACTAAGCTTAACATGAGAAAAGATGCTTTCTCTGTTGCTGCACCTAAATCTGAAATGAGCTCCCGGTTACTTTAAAATCATCTGGAAGTGTGGATTCATTTCATAAAAAAATTGCATTTCCACCCAAAGTTGTTCCTTGCTCTACTAAGGACTTGTGTTTTCTTGTTTGTTGTGAAGTATATAATTATATATATATATATATAATAATAAATTATTCTATTACAGAAGAGACATGTTTGTATGTATACTCCTGGCTTGCATCATTCCCAGGACACACAACAATTACAAAATAAGTAGGAATAATGGATGTATTATGTCTATTCAGCTCACAGTAAATGTGGATCAAATGTTTTAGGTAGTCAAGTTTATGTGATCATGGATTGACAAATTGATGGAGAAAATGCCCACTAGTCAAATTGTTACACCGCTGTGGAACTATTATAACATCAGCACATGACAATGTATATATGTTATTTCATTAGCGTATAATAAATGCAGCTAAGCATATGTAATACGATGTGATTGACAAATTGATGGAGGAAACACCCAAATTGTGGGTCTGTTATGATAACATTAGTACACAGCAATGTGTGTTTGTATTTCGTGTGTGTGTGCGTGTGTGTGTATTAAATGCAGGTAAGAATACGTTCAACACGTGATGGTTTTTATTTTGCAAAATGATACAAAAACAAGTGCGTGTTTTGATCAGTCTGAGGGTGCAGTCTTATGTACACCGACGCTCTAGCGAAAACAGTGTTCTCATCCCATCCTCTAGATGTCGCCACCAGTGCTATCGTCATCCTCCTTGACAAGTCCCCCAAATATCTCCGTTGGTATGGCTTGTTTCTCCACAAGTTCTAGATAACACAAATAAGAATGTCAGGAAATGTGTTACACAGTCGGACCTCACTATTAAGGTCACCCTTGGGACTGGTCAAGTGACCTGAATAGCAAGGTGACCATATTAGGGAGACAGATTTCCTGTTACAAAAAATTATCTGGGACTGCCCAGGGTGACCTTAATTGTGAGGTGGCTGTATTATGGCGACCTTAATTGCAAGGTGGCTGTATTATGGTGACCCTAATTGCGAGGTTCAACTGTACAACTAAAATTTATTGATTGCAACTTATCCTATTGTTACATATTAAATCTATTTCACAATCCTTGACTTGTAAATCAACATAACATGATATGTTTACGATGCTGAGAGGATGTAAATAACTAGCTGGACAAGAAGAGATACTTTATACAATTGGAGGAGATGTTAACAGACAGACAATACAGGAAAGAATAATTGTTGGCCCCTAAGAAAGAAGAGAGCACGGAAGGCGCGGGAAACAGAAGAGGGTTGTGGAATGAGAAGAGGACGACCAAAATGAAGATTGAGAGATGGTATGAAGAAGGGATGGACACCCAAGAGTAGAACAAAACTGCAAGAGATCAGGATAAGTGGTGAAGTATCATCGTTGGGGGTGTGGAACAGACTGATTTCACCCACCCCACATGGGGCAAAGGGGAAGAAGAACAGAGTTTTGACATGGTCCCTCACCTTCCACAGTCTCATCCTCATCTGTGTCTGCGTCATCATCGTCGATGTTGATTTCTTCCGGGTTGTTTGTCTTCACCAAATCACCGAGTTCCTCTTGCGTGGTGTCGCTCCTGTGTAGGAAACAACGCAGTGACCAATTCAACACGTAAAAAGATATTTGCTTTCATTTACAGAACTGGATATTCTGCTTATCTGAAGTACAAGATAATTATGGATATTTAGTCTGATGTCACAATCCTCATTATAAGCGTGACTTCTGTCAAACAGTGACATAATGGATCCATCTATTTGTTTGGTTCTTTCCTAAAAAATGATGGCCACGTGTTTTTTTAATCCCTGCGTCAATATAATAAACACCTGGAAAAGAGACTATATAAACACGGTTCCAAAAATCATGATTTTCTAAAATATTTTTAAAAATTTAAATTGGACATTTAAAAATAATTTGGTATACAGACGTTTATCGCCAGACACCCTTTAAAATCAGCAAATAAAAAAAATCCTAAATCAATTATTTTTTAATTTGTTGGATTGCTTTAATTAAATCATCCTTAAAATAAATTATTTAAATCAAACAACCCTGTAAATAAATAAATAAAATAATAAATATCGTACCTGACAAAGAGAATGCCCTTGTCTGGCTTCGGTTTGTCCTTCAATGATTCCTCGGCCAACTGTCTCGCTCGCTCTTCCAACTTCTGCATCTCGTCCTTCTCAGCGCCCTCTGCTGACAAAATATGGCATTACAAAGCATCCTCTGCTGACAAAACACGGGATTACAAAAACTTACAATATGCCATCATAGTTTCATAGTTGCAGCTATTCATAATATTATATATTATATTCAAACAATACAATCAGGTGTTTATACAGAATACAAATACATTACACAAGTGGATACATATGTGTAAGTACAGGATAATATATTTTTAAATACATAACTATAATATATATGTATATATACGTATCATGTTATGTACATGACAATAATACACAATATTACACATACACTAGACGAATCACCCGGCTTTGTATAGGGAAGACATTTTCTAAATATAGCAGTATTTTTAGGTCAATATATATCTACAAATTAAATTTTAGTGAGCACTCCAAAGATCCTATGCACAGAAATATGACCCATTCTCTAGTTATTTGCACTGAAATCTTACCCCCATTTTATATATAAAAGTGCTGTTGGTCTAATTCTGAACACTTCTGAAATGTGGGGTTGAAATTAAAAAAGACATTTAATCTATGAATCGCTCTAATGGGCCCACTAGCATGCCTTCAAAATCTCAGCCTCTTGCAAGAGAAACTGACAGAGGTATGCTTGGATAGATAAAGAAACAAACGAAACCCCCACTGTTTCATAACAGAGATTACATCATCCATCCGTTTACAATAATAGCACACAAGATTACAAAATCAGGACTACATCGCAAAGCACTGTCTAAAAGTCTACACTAAAATCAAACACTATGTTAGTAACCTCACAGAGATGTAAGAACTTAATGTTTCCAGGTCTGTGTCTTGTTCCAGTACAATAGCAGTGAGTTGGCACGACAACATGTTTGTGATGCGTATGTGTGTGATGTGTCCATACTCACCGCCCGGTGTGTTAGCTGATTGTGCTGCCAACATCTGAGCCGAGAGGAAGTTCACCTGCAACACATGAACATCACATAAACATCACACGAACATCACATGAGCATCACAAGAACATCACACCAACATCACACAAGTATTCCACAAACATCACATCAGCATCGCTAACATCACACTAGCATCACACGAACATCACTCAAACATCACACCAGCATCACACCGACATCTCAACACCACACCAACGTTACACTGTTTTAGTTGCACATAAGGCTGGTTATTAGGCCAAATAAAAGCACAAACATGTTTCTATTCCCATCCTTATCCTTTTGTACACACTTCTGCCATACAACATGTGTACATTACTGTACAACGACATAGCTCAAGGGAAAGGTGCTAAGTTCATGTGTCATTCCAGCATGCCTAAACGGCCTAGAAACCACGGTGTCGGGGAAACAACAAGAAAGAGTGCAGCTTTGCGAAAACACCTGGACGAGAAGAATTATGGGAGTGAAGAGAACAAACAAGCAAAGAATGGAGGAACTGGGGGAGGAGGCTGGTGGGAAAGAAAGCTTCAAGAAGAATCTGGTGAGGAGTCGGCTGGGCAAGACCGGACATGTGGAGAGAAGAACGGTTAGAGAAGAAAGCAAATGGCTGGAAAACAGAAGGTAAAAGGAGCGAAGAACAACCAAGGCCGAGATGAGATGATTGTGTGTAGAGAGCTTTGGAGGGAGAGAGAGAGAGTGGAGAATGAGAGTGAAAGATAGAGGAGAGTAGAGATGGTTGGGGAGACAGCAGTGCATGAACAGTGAGGGGGGAGACAAAGAAAACAGAAATCAAGGATCAGTATCGAGGACAGCCTCACACTGGACAGACAGGGAAAGAAGAGGCGAACAACAACATACAACAACACACAACACCAATATACAGCAGTGTGTACACACCTGTGTATTGTACATCGCCTGTACACTGCGTTTGATACGTAGCATTTCTCTGACGGTGTCTTCATTGCCGTGTTTCATTTCAAATTCCTTCCACGTCTGCCAGAATGATGCTGTACTCTGAAACAAAGATTATTATTATTATTTAACAGGCCATCAGACATCACTAAAGTAGCTGGCACAAGTCTTTAGGGATCATCTCAGAACACTAATGTCCGATATCAGACAAAATTACTTTCGTTTGAGGGAGGGGGTCCAGAGGCATCTTTGTCTGGTGTTGGACATCGGTATTTTATGCTTCTGACCGATCCTGTTAATATATTGATATCAAGCCATTTTTTAGACTTGCACAGCATTAAAAACTTGTATTTTTATGCATTTAATGTTCAAATATCACTGCGTACATTATACATTTCTTGAAAGGGCAGATAATTTTCTACTTAATTCCACAAACCATAGATATGTAGAATAACCTTGCTGCATGTCTCACTGTGTGTGTCTTATCGCCGGAGTGCACCGAATACTTCCGGTTAGACGTGAACACATACAAACAATAGCACATCTGCATAGTAGTTAACTTGTGAGCCGTGACAAATGAAGAATAATGCTAAACTATTTCACAGTTATTATGCAATGTGAAGAACAAGGAACACACGATGCGTGGAAACTTTGGATACTGGCTATAGAACAATCTAATCAGCCGGGCTGTCACGACACGGCCGAGACCGAGTTTCGAAGACGACTGATAAGTTGAAGTGAGTGAGAGTGAAATACGAACTAACCCTCTTTTCAAGGACTACGCCGTGGGTGAATTCTTCAGAATGCTATTTTAATATGTTGTGCTGCGGTCACTTTGGACGGTAACTGATAATTAATCCAACCCAGCACAAAAGAATATCTAATGAAACGTCTGTCAATTGCATACTTGGACTGCTAAGCCTAACCCAGGCCAAGGTAAGCACCTAGTCCTAGGCTAGGATAGGCAATATGTCAATAACACTCACCCATTTTGGTTCCTGCTAATAAACTGTGGAACTTTTTGAGATCTCATTTAATCTCCTATTCATGTAAAACTTACTTTGACACACCACTGGCTATGTAAGTTAATTACTATGCAGATGCGCTATTGTTTATATATATCCACGTGTAACCGGAAGTGTTCGGTGCACTGAAAAGACATGCGCAGTGAGACATGTAGCATTGAAGCAGGGAGCAGTTAATCCAGGCTATTTGACATATCTGTGCACCAACGTAACAGACGACATAACGTATCTTACATTCACTAATATATACATTTAGTCTATCATCCAACATGATTTGCATGGTAAAATACAACATTTTTTAGTTATGATTTATTTTCGCCATTTAACACATGCAAACCTAATTTTACATGCATGCATAATTATAATACCAGCAGCCGAACACCTCCCTTTTGTAATGTTTAATCTTACTGGCCAATATGTATGTCAAATACACAAGCCAATGCTGGTAGATGTTACAAAATTGCAACCAGCTGCTTAGCACTTCTTGTTAAAACAACTGATCAGTGGGATCGACTCATTAGAATTGAAATGGTTAACACCTGTCTCATCACTAACATGACGTACCCGGGGGTCGCAGATTTGAGAACAGTGGGCGTAAACGGAGCGTGCTCGGTCGATCTCTCCCAACTTCCTCTCCAGGTCCGCAAACCTCACACACATTTCTCTGAAGACACACGATTTGTTTTTCCATTCATGCATGCTCTGCACGCATGTGAAATAACGCTTTTTATATGCACAAGGAATTGTAAAATATCTTGTTTTTCATGTTTGGTGACGTTTTCGTGGTTTTGGAAGCTTCAAACATTCCCTATTTAGGTTGTGACACACCGTATGGAAAACTGGTTCGAATGAATACAAATATTGGTTACAAAATCACATAAAAATACTAGTACAATGGGATACTGCTATATGGTATATGGCCTTTACATAATTACAGCAAAGTATTATCATACATAGGGAGAAAGATGTATTTTTTCATTCTTTACCATGTTGGGGCACTAATGTGGAAAGTTACAAGAATATAAAATGCAGTTTAAAATTTATGAATTACAGTTGAACCTCGGTAATACAGCCACCTTGCAAATAAGGTCACCCTAGGATAGTCCTAAATGATTTCTGTGACAGTAACCTATTGGAACTTCCAGCTTCCACTGAGACATGCACTGTCTGACACGTTCACAGCCACTGGTGATCAGGCAGTGTCCCTGATTGCACCAACCTGCACTGAGACATGCACTGTCTGACACGTTCACAGCCACTGGTGATCATGCAGTGTCCCTGATTGCACCAACCTGCACTGAGACATGCACTGTCTGACACGTTCACTGCCACTGGTGATCATGCAGTGTCCCTGATTGCACCAACCTGCACTGGTCTTCAGACAAGATCTCAATCGCCTTCTCATAGATGGCTCTGGTGTGTGTGATGCCGTACAACTCCGCGGCTCTCTTGATGTAGATATTGAACATCTGAAAGCACGTTGCAGGGTCAGAATTAGAGTGATGCATGGCTCTATACAGTACTTGGATTACACCATATATTTTATATGGTATATAGTACAGTACAGTACAGTACAGTACAGTACAGTACAGTACAGTACAGTACAGTACAGTACAGTACAGTACAGTACAGTACAGTACAGTACAGTACAGTGTTTTTGCTACATGCAAAATTCCATGATCACCATAATCGATGGTTTGAAACATAATTAACTTCACAAGTGAAAACTCCATTTTGCATAGAAGACATTTAAACAAAATGAAGGATGAATTAAAAAAGCAATGCTTTTAAAAAAGCAATCAAGTTGTCATTACTTTCTACATATTTGTGAATTGTTAATTGAAGGTGACGTTTTGTTAAACCTATGTAGTAGTAACACAAGCACTATAGTAACAAGTTTATATGAGTTGTGAATATTATTTTGTGATTTATTTATAATTCCTGTTGTATTTATTCAGTTTTCTTAGTTCGAATAGGGCATAGCAACACATAAGTCTATGACTTCAGCTATGTCCTTTCAGCAGCAGCAGCAGCAAACCATACTGTGCATGTATTATGTTGTTGTTGTTGTTGAATAAACGTTCATTCATTCATTCAAAAAAAAAAAAAAAAAAAAAAAGCATGTAGAAACGTTCTATACAGTTCAAAGCCCTTTCGTTGTTCGGTCGTCCACTAGATACAATGACATGCCCAGTATGCAGCTAGTCTTGGATTATGGTTCATAAGTGGTGACTTTATGTTGTTTGGGAATACTTAAGCATTATTAGTCGACGATGTATACATACTGTAAGGAATACCGACTTGGTTGAATAACAAATCTGGTTTCAAAACCGTATAGAAAAACCAGTTCACCGGTATCCCGGTATATAGTACCAGAACACAATACTAGTTAGAACAGAACACAAAACAGGACGGTGGTCATTTGGCCAGACTTATATAAAAAGATACCTTTGTGAATATTGTATTCCAGAAATGTAATAGGTGATGGCATAGTAGCATAAATGATTGGACAAGGCCACAAGTAGTCCCCGATTATTTGGGTTACTTCGACAACCACCGAGTATGATTCCAGTGGAATGCAGATTGCAATAGAATAACTTTAAATGTTTGGGGGGTCACATATAAATGTTCCGAAAATTTCACGACTGGACTTGAATGAGCACCCAAATAGCTATTTGTATTTACAAGCCAACAAGATAATAATTAGGAGATTTGTGACATTTTATCAATCCTTCAACTGTTCCAGCCTACAGTGGCCCTCGTTAGTGTCTGAGCTCCCAACTTCCCCTGGGAATGTGTCGGTTCAATACCCTTCTTCCCCCTACCTCTCACCTCATTCTGTTCCTCTGGAAGCACCCCGAGGGTGGCGCGGTCGTAGATGGCCATCGCGTGTCTCGCCAGACCGTGGTCCTCCTCCAACTTCGCATAGAGCAGGTACAGCACTGCTCAAACAGAGGTAGAGCCATAGATAGAGCACAGCTCAAACACAAACAAAGCTGTGTTCAAACACACATATAGCACTGCTCAACGCCTCAACCATAGAAAGAGCACTGCTCAACACAGATAGAATACTGAGCAAATAGAACAGAGCACTGCTCAAATACAAACATAGAGTCAATTACACAACTATACATGAATAATTGGCTCAGCACAGGGTCACCATTAATGATCACACCAGCATATCTCAGTTATACTCTACACCGACTGTTTCAGTTTGTCTACCATATACCATCACATTAACAAATACTTCTGTGACATATTAGTAATACCATACCCTTTGCAAACTTGGGTGGACATCCATCAAGACACTGCTCAAAGAGATCTCTTGCTCGTTCCAGTTTTGTTCCGCCCTGGAAAACATCAACAGTTAGATTGCGTTTCTGAAGTATCCCAGAATGCACGGGTGACCGTTTAACTAAAATAAAGAGCTCATAACGTTTCTGAAGTATCCCAGAATGCACGGGTGACCGTTTCACTAAAATAAAGAGCTCATAACGTTTCTGAAGTATCCCAGAATGCACGGGTGACCGTTTCACTAAAATAAAGAGCTCATAACGTTTCTGAAGTATCCCAGAATGCACGGGTGACCGTTTCACTAAAATAAAGAGCTCATAACGTTTCTGAAGTATCCCAGAATGCACGGGTGACCGTTTCACTAAAATAAAGAGCTCATAACGTTTCTGAAGTATCCCAGAATGCACGGGTGACCGTTTCACTAAAATAAAGAGCTCATAACGTTTCTGAAGTATCCCAGAATGCACGGGTGACCGTTTCACTAAAATAAAGAGCTCATAAGAAAATTCCACCATTAAACAGAATCAAGGGCTAAATTTAATGGCTTTTTCAAAATGAAAAACGCCGCCACTGTACCAGAGAACATTACTTCTATGACATACCGATGAAGTGTCCCGGTGGTGCATTGTAGACTTGACAATCAGTACACAAGATCATTGGTAAGGGGCTACATCAAGTTTAAAGAGCATGTTCAGGCTTATGAGTGCACGAGAGCGTTAGTGTAACGCCCCCCTGGTCATCTGTCTTGCTACAACTTGTTATACCTGATTCCTACCTCAGCCTTGGCTAATAATAATAATATTTATTTTTATAGAGCGCAATTTCCAATAAAATGCTCAGAGCGCTGTACAAGAAGCTAATATCATAAAACATAAAAATTTAGCAAAGGTATGTGCACAATAGATATAAAATACAAATTTGATATAATAATTATAAAAACAGAACAATTTTATTTAATTCACTAAAAATAGAGAAATAAAAAAATATATATATAAAGCGGCCACGGCACCGTGCTGCATATGGGTTTTTGTGCTGGCAACAACGCAGGACAAGTGATGATTGGCCTAATGTCTGATGCTAATTATTATGCTAATTACCTCGTTGTCTCTGGCGCAAGGAGCCAATCACCGCGCGATAGTGGCGCGCAGTCACAGATTACAACGAGCTCTTGGTCACTTCGTTTTGTGAAAGCAGACGGAGTGGTCGCATCAAAAAATTTTGGCCCTCCCATCCCTCCCAAATTTTTGATAGCGTTAGGGACATACCATGTACATCATTGGTGGAAGAGGGGTTGATAGCAAATCTCAAAGCTTTCCCCGTTTTCTTAGTACAGGTGGACAATGTGTTCACGGGGTTTTGACGCCGAGACAGCTCGCTTCTCTTCCACCGGTGATTTTAGTAAGTGGGGCGTAATGGCCCCACTTATAGGTTTAGGCTAAATCTTGATACAATGTAACTCTTCAGCAGGTAGTTGGGATTATAGTTAGGTGAATGAATGGTGTGCTTGGTTAGTACGGTACGGTGCCTAAGGTCTACTGTGATTACAGTAGTAATGATGTTGTATATATCTATAACAATACTGCTAATGTGGTATATGCCGAAATGTGGGCTCTGTCAACCTGAGGGACAGGAGACTAGTATGGGCTCAGTCACAGGCCTGGCCTTGGGATGTAGAGCCCACATTTCTCTCTCTAACTTAATCTCTTAATAAACGTAATTCATTTGGCCTTCTTTCATCACTATTCATGACTTGTGTTGGTGCTTGCATAAAAATATATATATATAAAGCTGTTATTTAAACATTATTAAGATATATAAGATACTTTATGTATATATAGAATAAATAATAGATATAATATTTACATATATGCAATCATGGGTAGATAAATAAAATATAAGTTTAGGAGTAAAATGTCAAAGTGTGGTTTATTCACAGCTGCACATAAACACAGCAGTGAACTCACATCACCTTCATGTCATCTCAAACTGTAGCTACCTTTCATACAAAACTCAACACTTATTGTCTGAAATTGCCTTTCCAACCTAAATCTTTGGCGGTTCTTTGTCGTAATGACAACTTTTGTGCATCCCTGTTTACGATATATAATATTTGTTGTTTGTTGTACTTCTGGGCTGAGGTTTCTGGGAAAACAGGTGCTACGGAAGTATACTATTAGAGAAATAAGTCTCCATAAGAGTTTCAATGTGTTATCACTAAAATTATGTTACTACAAGAAATTCTACACACTATGACAGCACTGGCATTCATTGTTAAAACAGTTTTGAATAATGTTCTTGTGAGATCTGTTAAGTAACATTCTTATTTTACTTGTGATTTTTTCTACATAACCAGGATAAGAAGTAACATGATTGCTAAATTGTTTCAAGCCTGGAACTTATCTTACAAGACTCAAACACCGACTTACGTATCTCTCGATGAACTTGGTGAGATAAGTATTCCAAATATCGTAGACATTTGGCCATTTGAACAATGCAATACCCTTCTCGTACGCCTGTGAAAACACAAAATGTCATTTAAATACTATACCGCTGAAATTGATGTACACCAATAATCATCATAGTCTACTAATAAAAATCTGTATAATTTTGTAGGTCAACAAAATATGGCTACTTGATAATTACAAAATGTTGCCAGTAATGTGCTAATGATAATTATAATAATGCTGCTAAAATTATAAGAACAAAATTGAAGACTAAATCAAACTTTATAGAAAACATTTTATATTAAAAATCATCATTGTTTTTGTGGCGTAACTTTCAATTATAGCATTTGTTGGCAATTTCATGAGTCCTGACCTTGAAAATATCAGTCTGTTGTACTGCCTCCTATGTGCACTGACAAGAATTACGATTGTTACCTTGAAGGCTTCTTCAAAGTAGTTGTTTTCTTCGAGGAACATGCCATAGTTTATGATGATCTGAGGCGTGGCGATCCGCAGATCAATGATCCGATCATAGACGGCCTTACAGGACTGTCAACACACAAGTCATGTGATTAAATGTCATATGACTGCAGTCATTAATAACACTTGCTTTGTGGCGTACCTGCCTGTATCTCTTGTGGCGTACCTGCCTGTATCTCTTGTGGCGTACCTGCCTGTATCTCTTGTGGTGTACCTGCCTGTATCTCTTGTGGCGTACCTGCCTGTATCTCTTGTGGCGTACCTGCCTGTATTTCTTGTGTAAATAGAAAATACAAAATAACAGTACATACCAGTTAACAGTTGTATTTATGCATTAATTTACTTCAGTTCCGTTTACGTTCGAGGATCCAGTAACAGGATTGATGGTTATTTCAGAGTAGCTCGTAGCAATTTAATTCACATGTGTGGGATTGTTTATTTCCCTTGGCACAGAGGCCAAGTAGAAGGCACCACCAGCTTTCAGTGGCTCTTCCAAAAGACATAGGAGAAGCGCCATGAATTAAAAGGATGTTAGTCTGTTCCAAGTTTTTCATGTATTAATTAATATTAGTTTTTCATGTATTAATTAATATAATGTTCTTAAGACTATACTAACTTTGTTGAAGGTATACTGTCTGCAAACTGTCTTTAATAAGCCTGTGACAACGGTCACAATTTGAAGGCGCGACAACGGTTACATGTTCAAATGGTAAACAAAACATCCAGTTTCAAAACAAACTTTATTAGCAATACGGCCGAGTCGGGCTGAGTTAACTGCTACACCCTTTGATGTTCAACGATGCTCACTTTCCAACGGTCAACACAGCAGACTTCCAGTTAAAAAATTACTCCCGCTAATTCTGGGCAGAACAGACTATGTCCCTTTAAACAGCCAAAGTTTCTAAACAGCGACAGGTGGAATCAAACAACTGTCCTCTTGATCGACAGTTGGGTGTTTTAACCACTCCCCGTTTGGAGAACGAACTGCAACTGTCATGATGTAGGACGTTACCTTGAATGTGCCAAAGCTCTCCTCCAAATCAGCATACATCGACCAGATTTTGAGGGACTTGTAGACACGTTTCTGTACTGGCTCCCTCTGTTGGTCATAAATACTCGAATCAGTTCTCAGGAAGACATAACAGGAATTCAGATACACATTACTGTCAACTTCAGCTGTATGGATATCTCTTACCGAATATTTCAAAATGTTGTCTTTTTCTAAATAAAGTATTAATAGAATAAAATCCTGCAATTAATTGTTAACGGAACTCTATTTTGCTTGACAACTAGGAATTACTTAATCAATATTCTACTAGTTTTACCACGGTCCATGTTTATATCATTAGTTCATGTTATATTTATTTTCTTAATTATTATTTCATAGCAACATATTATACATAATTTTAGCTATGGTATAACAAGTATTGTTTTTATTACACCATATGATTATTTAAAAAAAATCTTAAACGTTGTGAACTACAAAGGATGTGGCACTATATAAAATAAATATTATTAATATTATCACAATGCTGAAAACATTAGTAGTGCAAAACAAGACTAATTACTTTTTAATTTGCAACTAACTTTGCTGAGCACTGGCTCAAGCATGATTGAGAGTGGAAGTCCTTCAATACACTAAGTTTACACAAGCTGCCTATCAAATAGAAATGAGCTAATCCAGTCAGATTCTATTGTTGATATGATTATTTTTAGCAGGCCCATATATTCACCTTGTCATGGTAATCAACTTTGCTGGGAGGTGGCGCTACCGCCCGCTGCATCAAGATAAGTGCATCCTCGTAATTCCTGAAAGACATCGACAAACACAATCCACATCATCTCAGCCAACATCAGTGGACAGTGGACGAAGGAAGTGTCGATAACATTAATAGTTATTTGCTCTCAAAACCGCTTATGTAATGACTACAAATCAAGAAAAATTAATATTTTTCTGTACTTTTTACGACACCTTTATAAATATTATTATTCATGTATTCGGACCAATTAGTCGTATTTCTGATGAGCGAGAACAAGAGCGGGAACCCAGTACCAGACAGCCTAAACATACCACATGGCTAAGGATGTACCCCCTACATATAAAGATAACATTCAGCCACTCAAAACACAGTTAATAGCAGGGTAATAGACGAGGTAACCATGGTGAAGTTACAAAGCCAGGTTGACACCAGGGACGACATGACGTCAGTACTCATTCGTGTCCCTAAGTATTGGGACAGTGAATCTGATAATTATGTCGTATGTTCTCAGATAATTAAATTATTTTTAAGTGTCGCAACACCTACGGTTATTACGGTAAGTAATCAATAAGAACATAAATCAACAGGCACCACAAACAGAAGGAAACCTTTATGATACATATCAAGAAGAAGCAAAGATACTGATCATTTTATCCATAAACTTCACCATCTTGAAACATTGGTAAAAGTAAGGGACCGTCTACTTCTGTCAACATTAACAAAACTATGTCTGTCGGAGGGACCATCTCAGATATGCTCCTAAAAATTATGACTGGTGATATTAAAAGTTCTACCTCCATCTATCTATAAGTAATTTAATATTGCATAATATTTGTGGCTAATTATTAACATTTGCAATGCTTCAGAGACCGCTCAATATTCCATTAACATTGGGGTCTAGGGATAATCTCAGAACATTGATGTCCAATGTCAGATGAAATGACTTTCATTTGGGGGTAGGGGTGTCAGAGGCAGTTTTGCTGGCGTCGGATATCAATATTTTATGCTTTGGACCGATACCGTTAATATATTGATATCATCATATCAATGTTTATAAACTTTCATATGAAGGGGGCTGGGAGCTGAGGCCAGATGAAAGTAAGTTTGTCTGATTAAGGACCTCAATGTTCTGAGATGATCCCTTAGTTGATAGATAATGGAGAAGATAAAATAGAAAGAGACTGACTCATGACGGATCTCCATCTCGGCCCATTCACACCAGACGCTTGAGAGGTCGTCTACGTGTTTGTATTCCACTTTTGTTGCCTTCTCAAAGATGATGCGACTCTGTAGACAGAAGGTGAGTGAAAGGTCTGAGGTTAACAGTCCGACGGTCAATCACTTGGGTATCAACCAATGAACCAATCAACAAAACACCCAATGAAACAACGAACTATCCAGTTAATCGACCATCCAATGAACCTGTCAATCAACAAGTCGTTTAACCAGTTAACCCTTTAGATTTCAGTCGTTTTTTTGAAAATTCCCCATTTCTCGACTTAGTTGACCCGAAACATGAAAAAGTGAGGTCCATACATTCATACATCATTCCTAATGTGTTTTCAGAACTATCCACTAGACGGCGCCATACAGCATTACAAGGTTATTTTTGGCTGGGTTTGGTGTCAGTCTATGGCAGGTTTGCCCAACTTGAGATCTAAAGGGTTAATCAACCAGTCAATCGATCATCCAATCAATCTTCCAATCGACCACCCAATTGACTATCTTTTTCTTTCATAATTACGATGCATGATGTAAAATTAAATGGGTCAAAGGTTACCAATAGATGACCTCACAAAATTTCAGTTCAGTTTAAAATATTGCGATCACCATACGACTTACTGACATAAAATTTAAACCTAACACTAACCAAAACATGATGGGCTTTAACTTTCAACATAAATATCTCACTAAATGTTAGATAAAACACGCAAATTAAAACAGAACCATTGTGAAAGGATCTGTGGTAAAAGTATCATAGTATCCAGTCATTAGAACTGCTCAACGCACTTTACACTTTACTCCCTGGCCGACGTGTTCAATCGAACACCATCTCGACTTCTCTGGGAAGAATTCAGCCACACTGCAATTAATGCACAAAGACTATTTGTACACAAATATCCACCACTGTCTATAGACAGGTACTCATTCATACAGCTGAGTGAACTGGAACAAAGAGTGAACAAATTTGCCCAATATTCGACACTGCAGCACATGATTCGAACCCGGGTTCTCTCGACTGAGAGACCGACGCTCTAGCCACTGCGCTACAGTGCTCCACATTGACACAGGAGCTGTGTAGAACACGTTTCACTCACATCGTCCACTTGTTGGGCGTCCTCGTAGAACATGGCGAAGGCCACCCACAGAGTGTGTGGCTTGCCAGACGCAAGCTTAGGATCCACCGTCTGGACGGCCTCCGTGTATGTGTTGATCACCTACACGCACACCAACAGAAGTTAGCTTCTCGGACATTTTACTACATAAGATATTGTAGTTACACAACAGAGAGTAATTACAACATATGGCATTATTTCAGAACCTGAATCAACTAAATGTTGTAGTTACATGAAAGAAATTGATTACAATTATAGGCTTTATTCTTATTCTGATGGGTCGGATATTAATCCCTGAAAGTTTGGCGTCCGAGGTGCAAACCGTCTGGAGGAAAGCGTTAACACACCTGCATACATACACATACAACCAACACAGTGACATACACCTGCACCCCAACATGCACTAGCTCCATTATCGTTAAATAACAAGGGTGTGTATTAAAAAAAGCAAGAATAAAAAATGTCAACTGACCAATTAACCTATTCAGTGATCGTACCTCTCGTGGCTTGCCTTCAAACAGTTTGACGCGTTTGTGCCACTCGTGTACGTTGTGCGGATTCTGTCGCAGTAGAACGCTGCAACCAACACAAGAAACAAACTTGTTCATAACTTTTCACAGGTACCACAAGAAGAACTCATTTGATGCAAGTTACATTACCAGGGGAACTAAAATAATGCAAAAGCTTGCCAGGGCACATTGGACTTGTGTGTGTCTATGTATACAACGGTATTCACCTGTTTAGCAGTAGAGGGCGCCTGTCCATGAGGTCTTCGAGTCTTGCTAGACGCAGCTCAAGGTCAAGGTCATCTACAACATAGGGATGCCATTGAATACGATACAGTGAGACCTTATCTCTGAAATGATGGTGTTTGAAATTATCATAAAACATTGCCATCTGTCTTTGGATACACACTCTACATAACAAATAAACACATGAATAGATCTGATAATAATGGTACATTTGTAGAAGTTGATCAAAATAATAATCTATCCAAAGAAAACGATAAAACAAATAATTCCAAGACCTTCTTCAGTGGGTCCAAGTTTCGCCGTTGTTTCCATCTTGGCGCTGATCATGCTTTCTTCAAACTGAGCGTAGGCATCAAAGACCTGAGTGAAGTCTCGCACAGTCACCACTGTCAGAATCGCCTCTTCATAGATATCACGTGCCTGGAACATGTAAAGGTACATTCTTATATAGCGCAGTATCAAGTCCTCAGGACTGCTCAAAGTGTAAAGGTAAGTTCTTATATAGTGCAGTATCAAGTCCTCAGGACTGCTCAAAGTGTAAAGGTAAGTTCTTATATAGCGCAGTATCAAGTCCTCAGGACTGCTCAAAGTGTAAAGGTACATTCTTATATAGCGCAGTATCAAGTCCTCAGGACTGCTCAAAGTGTAAAGGTAAGTTCTTATATAGCGCAGTATCAAGTCCTCAGGACTGCTCAAAGTGTAAAGGTAAGTTCTTATATAGCGCAGTATCAAGTCCTCAGGACTGCTCAAAGTGTAAAGGTAAGTTCTTATATAGCGCAGTATCAAGTCCTCAGGACTGCTCAAAGTGTAAAGGTAAGTTCTTATATAGCGCAGTATCAAGTCCTCAGGACTGCTCAAAGTGTAAAGGTAAGTTCTTATATAGCGCAGTATCAAGTCCTCAGGACTGCTCAAAGTGTAAAGGTAAGTTCTTATATAGCGCAGTATCAAGTCCTCAGGACTGCTCAAAGTGTAAAGGTAAGTTCTTATATAGCGCAGTATCAAGTCCTCAGGACTGCTCAAAGTGTAAAGGTACATTCTTATATAGCGCAGTATCAAGTCCTCAGGACTGCTCAAAGTGTAAAGGTAAGTTCTTATATAGCGCAGTATCAAGTCCTCAGGACTGCTCAAAGTGTAAAGGTAAGTTCTTATATAGCGCAGTATCAAGTCCTCAGGACTGCTCAAAGTGTAAAGGTAAGTTCTTATGTAGCACAGTATCAAGTTCTCAGGACTGCTCAAAGTGTAAAGGTAAGTTATTATATAACGCAGTATCCAGTCTCAAGACTGCTCAAAGCGTTTTACACTTTACTCCCAGGCAGACCTGCTCAATCAAACACCATCTTGACTTCTCTGGGAAACATCCAGACATGCTGCAATTAATGCGCGAAGACTATTCGTACACAATTATCCACCATTGTCTATAGCCAGGTACTCATTCATACAGCTGAGTGAACTGGAGCAACATGGAGTGAATTAACTTGCCCAAGGTTCGACGCAGCAGCACAAGATTCGAACCCGGGTTCTCTCGGTCGATAATCTGAAGATCTAACTACTGCACCATTGTGCTCCAGTGCACCATTGTGCTCCAGTGCACCATTGCTGTATTACATCTCTCGTTCATAGCGGATTTCTTAAATCAGGATCCATAAATCAGTTACAGTACACCACCATTTCACAGATAATCAGCTCATAAAGAAAGTCCATTATTACATGTCTTGGCGCAAGACAAATGATTACATGACTCGTATGTTTATCAGTGATACAAAAATTCGGATTGAAAGAAATGAGTTGACTACGAGGTTTTAATGTGGTCACGAAAAGTCTTCCACCATGTTAGTCGCTGGAGATAACGTACCTTCTCGAAATGACTGCTACGGATGTAGTAGTCAGCGAGGGAGTTCCACAACAACCCGACCTGGTCGCTGTAGCGCTTGATGCCTTGGCGGATGATGGGGTCAACCTTCAACGACTGCACCTTGGTCGGGTTCTTCGAGCAGAGTTCACACAGTTCGTTCCACAGCTGTCGGCACCAGGGGGCAGCACAAACATTAAGTAACATGGGAAACTTTTGAATACAACTGTCACTGTTCATATCTAGCGAGGCATCCAAACTTCAGAACTACTTAAAGGAGACATAAGTTTTTCACTTCACTCCCTGGCAGGTGTTCATTCGGACAATATCTCTACTTTCCTGGGAAGCAATCAGCCATTCCGCAGTTACTGAACAAAGATTATTTGTACACAAATATTGATCACAATTTATAGCCAGGTACTCAGTCATATAGCTGACTGAGCAATGTAGTCCGAAAGAACTTGCTCAAGATTTGACCCGGCGGCAACGGTTTGAATCCAAAACGTCTCTACTGAGTCTGATGCCGTAACGACATGAATGTATTAGACTTACAAGTTACAACAGTGACATGTTTACATCTTGAACCAGTAGGTTCCCATGCTAAAATGTTGCTGCACAACAGGTTATATAGCAAAATTGTTTCAAAGGGGACCCACAACCCAATGCCCCCCCCCCCGAAATACACCACTGACCTAAAATGATAAATCAACAAACAGTAACCGTTTAAAAAACTTCCAAATATTTCTC
The DNA here is from genome assembly GCA_963995525.1 of Escarpia spicata. Classification (NCBI taxonomy): domain Eukaryota; kingdom Metazoa; phylum Annelida; class Polychaeta; order Sabellida; family Siboglinidae; genus Escarpia; species Escarpia spicata. The sequence continues at coordinate 12,088,736 of OZ023217.1, forward strand.
TTTCTTCTTTAACTGTGATGTCAAACCTTTCAGCTAAGTTTTGTGTTTTGTATTTATAACCCAAAATAAGGATGTGGTTATACCTATAAAAGCATAACATGTACAAGACACACTGTTATGTTTACACATAATAACTAAACTAACACTCTAATCGCTCCGTGAAACATTGAAATTAAAAACTAGTTCATCCAAAAATGATAGTGTTGTTTCATAAGACAATGTGCAAACAAGTTTGGCAAAAAAGATTACACAACAAAATTAAAATACACACCTGATGCTTAGACTTTCCGTCTCTCGAGATAAACTCGTCATTATTGATGATATCAGCCAAATGGATGGCCGCCTCGTCCAAACGATCAATTGACTTCAAGTACGCTATAAACTGTTCCTTGTTCTCTGTCTGCAGCTGCAAGATACCAAATACATCATCTCATTCACCTACTACTTATTCGATCTATTTAATTTAAATAATCAAAGGCAGAATGTATTATGCCTGCTACTGAATCCTATCGAATCCTATTAAATCAAAAAATGGTGCAGTCAATGAATCCTGTAATTTCCTCAAGCTGCATGAAGCTATGAATGCAAATGTGAAAAAATCGGATAAAAATAACTTTTGATCTGATTCAAATTAAATGTTAATCACATCTGAAGAACTAATTCCTGGAGTAATTAGCCAAATATGTCAATTTACTAACAAACTATGAATTGCTAAAATTGGACAAGAAGTAAATATTAAAAGAAATCTTAATAATTCATTTTTTGTTTTTTACTAATAAATAGCAGATGCATGCTACATAATACATACCCAGGGTACATAAAATGTTTAAATTAATATTCTACATAAAGCAAAACCAAATGAGATGCCTATGGTAAATAAAACTAATAACATTGCATTTTTTCAGAGTTCATGTTTTTCAAGATTTCATCCAAAATGGCATTCTTCTTGATCATTAAGTAGGTGTCATATCTGAAATGTATAACCACAGTATAAAATAGTCCGCTTCGATAGAAACGTTCATTATAAACTCGATTCAAAAAACCTATCCAAGTCTGAATCACTCTATACATATAGATGCTCCCCTCATTTCGGTTGATTGTTGCTTCTGTTTTTGTTATCCTTGAGGGCAATTACAAACTTCCGCAAGCATATGACATCACCTAACCAATATATTAGATGTACTAACGAAGCGATCTTGAGAAGAAGCACGAAAGTCTACACAGGTAAATTAATTATCCACCCTGAAGACTGTTCAGTAACAAAGCGTTGAGTGTACCTTGAGGTATCGTCTGTACACTCGAACTGCTGTCTCCGGGATCGTGCAAGATTTGACAAACTTGAGATAGAGTGGCCAGATGCTGTGGTGTTGGGTGATGGGCAGGGCTCGCAGGGACCGATCAAAGGTGTGACGTGTGTGCGTGATGCGGCATTGATCCATCAAGAACTGACAGTAGTCGAGCCAGATCCGGGGCATCTGGTGAAACAGGAACACGTTTGTGAAGTATAATAATAACAATAATAGTGTTTATTTTCAAGCGAAAAATACAAAGAACACTACAAGAAACATACAGTAACCTAAACATTTACAGCTGGAAATACAGTAACCTAAACATTTACAGCTGGAAATACAGTAACCTAAACATTTACAGCTGGAAATACAGTAACCTAAACATTTACAGCTGGAAATACAGTAACCTAAACATTTACAGCTGGAAATACAGTAACCTAAACATTTACACCTGGAAATACAGTAACCTAAACATTTACACCTGGAAATACAGTAACCTAAACATTTACACCTGGAAATACAGTAACCTAAACATTTACACCTGGAAATACAGTAACCTAAACATTTACACCTGGAAATACAGTAACCTAAACATTTACACCTGGAAATACAGTAACCTAAACATTTACACCTGGAAATACAGTAACCTAAACATTTACACCTGGAAATACAGTAACCTAAACATTTACACCTGGAAATACAGTAACCTAAACATTTACACCTGGAAATACAGTAACCTAAACATTTACACCTGGAAATACAGTAACCTAAACATTTACACCTGGAAATACAGTAACCTAAACATTTACACCTGGAAATACAGTAACCTAAACATTTACACCTGGAAATACAGTAACCTAAACATTTACACCTGGAAATACAATAACCTAAACATTTACACCTGGAAATACAGTAACCTAAACATTTACACCTGGAAATACAGTAACCTAAACATTTACACCTGGAAATACAGTAACCTAAACATTTACACCTGGAAATACAGTAACCTAAACATTTACACCTGGAAATACAGTAACCTAAACATTTACACCTGGAAATACAGTAACCTAAACATTTACACATGGAAATACAGTAACCTAAACATTTACACATGGAAATACAGTAACCTAAACATTTACACATGGAAATACAGTAACCTAAACATTTACACATGGAAATACAGTAACCTAAACATTTACACATGGAAATACAGTAACCTAACATTTACACATGGAAATACTGTAACCTAAACATTTACACATGGAAATACAGTAACCTAAACATTTACACATGGAAATACAGTAACCTAAACATTTACACATGGAAATACAGTAACCTAAACATTTACACATGGAAATACAGTAACATAAACATTTACACATGGAAATACAGTAACATAAACATTTACACATGGAAATGGGGAAGATTGAAGTTTAATACTTATTAATCATGTCACTCAACACATAATATTGTACTTTGTTTAATGTTGCCGTAAATTTGGCTGAACAGGTAATAGTCTTTATTTTGTATACTAAAATCCAAAGTACAACTTTGCTCTGTAGTCTTTACAATCGACTAAAATAATAAAATTAATGATTAAATGTTGCTAATATTTAGATAAACAAAAAACTTAACTGGGCAATCTCTAAATCTAAATCAGTACATACAATGTTAATGTTGTCAACAGGTGGATAAATAATAAAAAAAACATTATTAATAAGATAAGTCAAAGTGTAATGTTTGATTCCTGATTTCAGCCACAAATGTGACTAAACAATCATGGATCCCTAGTAGAAAAACACAGACCTTATGCATGAACACCAGTGATCGTTCAAAGGCGTTGTTCACATCCTCATATCCAGGATCCGTGATACATCGGCCTTTGACCTGTTTACGCCGTAACTTCAGGTAGTTGTACCACAGTTTATAGCTGTAACAACAAACACAAGTCAATAAGGTCAGAATAATTTCTCTTTATGGTCAAACACAATAAATGCTATTAAAAATGTGTTACAACATTCAAGATTAAACCAAAAAAATTGCTGCCTGCTGCCTACAAAAATTACACGGGACAAAAAATGTCCCATGCTGCAAAACTTGATAAAACTCACAAAAACAAATCAAACAACTATTAAAGGGCAACTGTCTGTTCCGCTATCCGGATTGGTTTTCTTAAATGTGGGAATATCGCAACAATGCAGAACATAAAAATGCTCTGCGGTTAAAGTTTAAACCCACCAGCATGCATTATAGTTAGTACTGCCAATCGACTTGTTTATAATCTGAGTTTTTTTTTATACATTTTACAGAAGAAATATTCAAATTACAAACACTAATTATAATTTGGTGGACAATATACCTTCAACATAATTATTTTAGTCTAAAGAATATTATATTAATATAAAAATTAGGAATATATATAACGTCCCTTTAATCAGAAGTTGCACGTATCTGTGCATAGATATCATATACTAATATATGGGTCATTTTCTGGTAAACTGGTGCAATGTTTGATATGAAGTGTGAACATTTTACTTGTGAAATGGTGTATGTTATTGGTAAAAAAGAGACATGAACATATTCCATTTGCAGAAATATACACTTCAGTGAATGGAGTACAGTATCGATATATATATATGTATGTATATATACTTATATATATAGTAATAAACATATATATATATATATATAAAGCAAGCCACGGTATCGCTGCTATCGCACCTTCCTGGCAATTCTTTGAGTGCCCTCTCATACACCATGTTGACAACATTCTTTGGCGCGTCTTTCTTGTGTTCAATATATCGCAGCCAACATTTCACGGAGTAGGGATTCCTCAGAATCTCTTCTTCGTATGGTAGGTCTGCCTCCTCCTGTTAAGAAGAATATAACGATGAAACTATATTTTAACACATTGCATACGGAATTACAAATTTACATTGTTTTAAAACCTTGTTCAATTACAACTGTATGCAATTTTCAAAAATATTATTTTAATTTGTAAATGTTTTACTTAAAAGTTAACTACATGGTCTGCCTTATTAGCCATGACTTGGCCAGCAAACTTTTACTTAACAGGCCTAAATTATAAGCTGCCTCCGACATTTATGTATTATCTATGCCCACCCCAATTTTGCTGTTATAACAATATTTAGGCCTAAATTTGATACCCTCAGTGTCTTACTTACATCATTCCATGTAATTCCAAGCATATTTACATTATAAAAATTATGAACACGGGATCACTCAGCATCACCAGATGAGTGATAACATGGAATCCCCAAGAAAATTGAAATTATGTGGAATTATTGAGTGACTAAACGAACTGAGCAGGAGTGAAGTACCTGGTATTACATTTTAGGCAAAAAATAGTTATAAGTTAAGTAACGCCGGCGAATTCAACTTGGGCCCAGATGCTACACAAGTGCCCTGCTAACATTAGGTAGAACAACAAATTAGATCAGTTAAGTACACTGTCGCTGCGACACTGTCAGTGTCACTGACTTGGTCACTGGGCTGGGCTGTGCCGTGGCCGGCATCACAGTTTAGAAGGCTTATGTTATGCCTTGACTTATAGACGTTATGTCCTAAGTCTCTTATGTACCAAGTCGCTTATGTCCCAAACTGTGGACGATGTCTAAAAAAAGGAGCGTTATGTCCCAAAAAAGACAATTTGTACTGTTCGTTGTAAATGATAATAAATGTCACTGTTATGTTTAGAATTCGTTGTTCTGATCAAATAGGTACATATATTTTTAGTTTTGTAGCCAAAAATCCGCGGACATCGTTATCGTTTCTAACATCAGTGTTCATGTCATTCGCTAGGTGGTGCCCTAATTTTGCTTCGACTTGTAGTGGAGTGCCCCACTGCCTGAATGTACATGATTGGAATGCTCCAACGGCATGGTCGCAATGCAATGCATCACTTTTGGTCGGAATGCACAACTCATTATAATATTGTCAAACCTGTGTGTGTGTGTGTGTGTGTGTGTGTGTGTGTGTGTGTGTGTGTGTGTGTGTGTGTGTGTGTGTGTGTGTGTGTGTGTGTGTGTGTGTGTGTGTGTATATAAATCAACTGTATATATTCAACTATTATACATTAAATGTCTAATAAAGAGATAACAATTATTGGTTCGTGGACTTCATTTCTATAGATTCGTGAAAGTAAACTGTTTTGTTTTTGCATACATGTGTGTTACATATAAAAATGATGTCAGTATTTATATTACCTTGAAATTGTAACATTATCCTGAAATTATGTTGTTTGCATCTTTGATTTGTTTGTTTTATTTGTTTAGGGTACCCCATAATTATAATACACCTTTATAACATATCTAAAATCAGCACTTATGTTACCCTGAAATTTGTCAATTACCATGAAATGATTATAGTGTCCTTTTAATTGTCATAGTAATCGACGTCCTATACTCTTGCATTGTGTTATTGAGCTTATTTCTTCTTGGTTTGGGTTTGCCTGGGTTAAGAATATTTGGAGGCTATAGTAATTGGCTTCACAACACCTGCTTTGCTTTACCTGGCAGCTTGTTTCAAGTAGTCTATCCTTTGATTTGTGCATGTTAAGGATTTGCAGGCAGTAATAATTGGCTTGATACTCTTGTATTGCTTCACTGAGCAGATCTTTTTGTTTGAATAACAGCATTGTAGACCTAACTGCATTGAAACAAAGCATCCAAGATCAACAGTATCTGACTGAAGTTGGTTTACATTTGACTTTGATTATGAGAAGGCCTATGTGGATAATCAAGTACTTACTAACTCGCACTCGAATGCTTTGAATAGAAGTTAGAGGAACTGAGCAGATCTGGTGTGTCAGATTTGTGTTAGAATCCTCTAATGTTACATTCTCAATAAGAAGTTTAAAACCTTGTTGAAAACACAACATTCTAGTTGGATAGGCTGCACCATTTTCATGGATAGACTGACGTCACGCGTTCCCACTCTTCCCTGTTAATTATGTTAGAAACTTGCAATTTTGAGACCGTATTTTGGTTTAACCACTGACTAGTTTGTTATTGTTTTAATTCTTTTAAATGCACATACTCAAAAAGATTATTTTTTGGTTTCCCTTTATTTAAAGTGCATGATAGTTTAATGGCTTAACTACAAATGTGCTCAACACCTACTCAGTGAAAGAAACAACTTCTATTATTCATTAGAAAGCCAATTACTCCTGGTGTGTGAGTCAATGGCCTTCATGCATTCCCAACAAACACACTGGGATGACCAATTGTTACTTGTTAATACATAGAGCACAAGTTAAAAAATGTTAATACTTAGAGCACAAGTTAAAAAATTTGATTCCTAACAACTGTTTTTCATCCTGTCACCGCTCCTACAGGTGCAAGTTCCACCCACTTATTCTTGTGATTGCTTAATTCATTCAAACCAACAATGATGCAGAAGGCTGGCACAGTCGACTAAACCACCATGCTCCCCATGACCACCTCAATCTGTATCTCTTCGTGAAGTCCTTACACCATGAGGCATCAATCCTTCCCCTGCAAATGCGTCTGGTGGCACAGCGCAAGCTGTACAGGTATCAGTGCAAAACGACTCAAACCAAGCAGGCTGCACTGAAACGGCTGTGGCTCTCTTACGAATGCGCTGACCGGACAATCAGCACATGGGACTACTTGCGGCAGTGCGCCAATTTAGCCGACCATGTGGAGGAGTAGCTCTGAGTGTGCTCCAGGATGTGGATGGGTGGAGTTTGTAGGATAATCCAGATTGTAGAGAGTGGCATGCCAAAGAGTGAACGAGTTGTTATGGCCTTAGACATTATTGTTGTGAATAAAAACAAAGATATGTCTTATTATATATACATATACATGTGATGAGTACAATTATATATATTTATGTAATACTAAAAGGTTTAATCTGATATATAACATTATTTTTAAACATTGTTTGGTACTGTCTGCATGATAGGTATGCTGTTTAGTAGTTACTTGGTGTGGGAATATATATTTTTTATAAAACCTGCTATTTTTCTACCGAGATCACAGAACCAGTTTATAGACGTTGACTAAGTAGGCAAGTCTTATTTCTTTTGTTCGAATACAACTTTTAATGACAAGCCTAATACACTGTATTGTTGCGTTAATGGAGGAGAATAGACATTCATCAACATGTTCTTCTTAGATATGTTTGCATTCCGTGCGATACTTTCTGTGCGCTAACTTCTATTTCCCGTTTTTTGATCATTTTGTCTCACTAGCGAACATATGATTTGCAAAAAAGAGGGCAACATAGGCTACTGCTGCAACAATTGTGGTTTGGAACCGTTTCTACGATTTCAAACAGTGGCACTGTTCATGGAATGTTAGGGCTAAGATTGACATTTTCTTATACAAATTAGCTAAGATATGGATGCTAAATAAATTAATTTAGTGTGCATTAATACATCGAGTATACTGCTATACTGGTGGTGATGGTGGCTGGTGGCGGTGGTTAAAATAAAAAAATATTATAAGTGATACGTTATGGTCAAGACATTTCAGCATATCAGATTGGAAAAAATATGTCATGTTGTCATCTGCAAATAATTACAAGTATGCATGCTTTATTAGTTAATAAAAATAATAAAACTCCATCCGGATTTCGATTACCCGGATTTCATATTACATTATTGCTTTGTGTTTAGTTGAGGAACGGCCAAGTTGTATTTAGCAGGTCAAATCTGAATTATTGTTTTTAAATTTCACGATGGGCGATAATAAGTCATGTTTAAAACGCGCCGATATTCCGCAGAGTGCAAACATTATCGCAAACAACCACCCATTTTGTATTACGTTCGTGAATAAAAACAAATAAAAAAAGTAAAATAAATTTGGGACAAATCGTCCAAGCGTTTTGGGACATACCGCTCCAAATTTAGTACATATCGTCTAGGACAATACTCTAGCCACATACATGTGGCTGATACAGAGTTCTGAGCTGTACATAAGAAGAAGAAGGACATATGTGACTTGGGATGATAACGTCCATAGCCATAGGCATAGGCATAGGCCTATGCCTTTATGGCTAGTGAAGACTAAACAGTTTGAAAAATAGTTGAAATAAACAAGCATTCTCACAAAGATGATCTGTTTGTTTTCCGGTAATACTGGCATGTTTCATCCAATAATGTGTTTCCCAATAAGCAGAAAATACTCGCAAATATCATCAAAACACGAGAAAAACATAAATAAACCGTATCCCGGACCGGAACTGGAAATATAAGAAATTGTGCCCAGATAAACTCGGCAGTCCAAGGCCCATAACCATTCTAGCCTTGATTGCCTAGGCTAAACAATGTTGTGCACTTGTTGTCTGTGAGAACTTGAAACCATGTAGTTTGGGCGTATTATCTTTTCACAGTTAAGAACTCTTGTATCAGTTACACTTTTTAAAGTACAATGTATACACATTTTTTTTTTCTTACCACAATTAACCTGTGAAACGGGACACATATTTTGTGTGATGGAAATTGTGATGTTTAAATAATTCATTCGATAAAGGGTAAACAGTATTCGTTTTATTTAAGTTATAAGTTTTCACGTGGTTTTCTTAAAATGGTGGACAACCAGAAACGTCGAATGGAACCACCGATATGTTCACTGATCTCAATATATTAGATAGATCAGTGGATATAATTTTCTATATATATATCGGACGCTCTGACGTCAGACTACAGGTTCTCCTTGCGCGATATCCCGTGACGTAAGCAATATTTGCGTTATCGTTCTGAAAGATATGAACTGGGATCCAACGCCGCGCCTAAATTCAACTGCCGCGGCAATTATATGCGAGGAGCAAATCCAGAGGATATATATTTAATTATACAGTGTAAGTATTTGATGATGGAGTGATATAAACATCGATACATCTGTTGTTTGACTGATTGATATATCTCTATGTTCCTAGGTAAGTATATGCCACACGATGTTTGACGAAATGTCTATGTCTATGATTTCATCGTCAAATCGATAGCAACGCAGTGCCAGGCAGTGCCCCATAACTTAAGTTATAACATGGAATTGTTTACGACAATCGACACGACGGAGTCTATACAGTTAGACCAGAGTCTAGCCACTCTGCACTCTAATCGAGTTAATCTGTCAAGTCTAAGTTAACACTTCGCTACGTCAGAACAGTGTGGCAATCACAATCTTTACAGATTTCCTGGCTGAGCTTTGCCTTTAGCCTAGGTACATTACAGTGATTACTACATGGCTCAAAACAATCTACATCTGATCTACTTCAAGTTCATCATCTAGACTACACAGTCAACAGAAATAGAGAAATCCACTTGTTCAAGTTGTTGTGATTCTGTGAATTTCTGACTTGCTCAAATAGACAATAACTGAGTAAGCACCTAGTCCTAGACTATGTCTGTGAAAATAACACAAATCAGTCTAGGTTTACCCTCATGCACCAGAGAGATGATCCAACAGCCCACGCAATAGCAAGGTCCTGGATCACTGCTACACAGTCTTTAAAGGATGCGTACCGTGCCACCACCAGGGCTCCCCTTGGAGAGTCTGATCACGCAACGGTCATCCTCATTCCCACGTACCGACAGAAGCTGAAAATGTTGAAGCCATCAAAGAAGACTCAAGAAGCGGACGGATGATTCGACTGCAGCTCTTTGGGGATGCCTGGAGTGTACAGATTGGGACATGTTTAAAGAGGCATGTCCTGACCTAGACGTGTACGCTGACATCGTGACATCCTACATCAACTGGTGTGAGGAGGTGTGCACGGAGACAAAGACTGTCACCTTATATGGCAACGATAAACCTTGGTTCACCAGGGACATCAAGCAGAAACTGGCGAAGAAGGACGCAGCATTCATTTCAGGGAAGAATTCAGGAGAGCTAAGTGCGAGGCGCAGAAGGCGGTCATGAAGGCCAAATTCATATACAAACGCAAACATGAGGACCAGTTCGTTTCCAACAACACCAGATCTGTCTGGAAAGGCCTGCAGCAGATTACGCAGTACAAGGAACATGCAGCGGTCATCAACTGCAGTGACCCCTCATTCCCTGATCAGCTGAACGACTTTTACAGCAGATTTGACAAGCTTAACTATTCACCAGAGCAGCGCCCACTTCCAGCAGGTACCTCTCTGTCTCCGCTCTTTATATTCCAGGAAGCTGAGGTGAGGAAATTGTTCAGGAGACAGAGCACGCGGAAGGCCACATGGGATTTGCATTTTCTGAGTTTGTATTAAACTTATCAACCGTATCATCTAATAATAATATTTTAACATTATTTAGCCAATATCGGCTGAATAAATACAATGTGTCATTGAACAATTTGCATGATGCCACGTCCATAATGGACCTACTATTGCAGATAGCTCCAACATTATCTACAATATAAACTAATCAATCATCCATTAATTATAACTATTATTAGGCTTATTAAAAAATATTTAAAAAATCCATCTATAACAGAGCAGAGTTTTGCAGTTATGTTTCACTGGGGTCAAAACAGGTTCCGAAGCATGCCACGTCCATCATCATCATCATTGTGCAACGGTAGTGTCCCTTGGTTGGGCGAAGACCTCAGCATGTCGTTTCCAAATCTGCCAGATGGTGCCCTTCCAGTACTCATCTAGTTCATCTCTCCACTGTCTCGCTGGTTTTACTCTAGATCGTTTTCCTTCGTAAGGTGTCCAGGTTGTGATACGCGATGTCCATCAGTTATCTCGTAGTCTGTCTTCTGATCTGTTCTGTCACATTTATGACCTTTGTTTTCTCTCACCCAGATGTTCGTTTTTCTCTCACGATATGTGATGTTTAACATACTTCTTTCCGTCTTTGTTTGTGCAGCTGCTAGCTTGTTCTTTGCCTGGTTGGGGAGTGCCCGTGTTTCTGCATTGTATGTCATCGCTGGAAGTACGCATGAGTTGTAGACTTGTCTCTTCAAACAGGTTCCAAAGTTTCCCTTGAAGATGTTGCGGTTTTTGGTAAATGCTGCCCAGCCGGCGGTGATTGTTCTTTGAATATCTTTGTCTTGGTTTTTGTACTGTATCGCTGTCCCAGATAGATGTAGCTTTCAACGTTCTCTATCTGCATGGTGTTGATATATATTGATGTGTAATTTTGTAGCATAACTTTGGTCTGTGAAATGTCCATAATGGTTTTTAATTAACCAATAAAAAATACTCATTAATTTTTCCCAATATTAATTACTGTGCAGTATTGCACACAAGACATCATATTAACATAATCCGTTATTCAAAAGAATGTGATCTAAAAACTGTATACACTATTGAAATGAAAATGCTAAATTTTGTATGCAAAGTGCCACGTCCATAACACTGGAATTGCCCACATGACATTTCTATGACCATGTTCCTTTGAGTATGACTAGTCATTTGAAATAAAATGACACAATTTGTAAACTCCTGTTTCAAGCAGAGTATCATTATTCAGCAGACAATTGTGTACAACATATTCTTATCATGACCATGATGTACTGTTTATTTTCACACGAGTATAACTTGTATAAGAACCCACATTACCAACAGTACTGCAATTGTTAGTATTTATACCTGGCCTTCTGTGGGAACCTTTTGTCTAAACCTTCCTGTCAAGAACCAGCTGCCAAATAATTATATACATGTTTATGACAGACGGTACATCATGTTTCTTGCTTAGCTTAGGCATTAGTTCTCCTCAATGGAAGATACCGAACTTGTCATGTAAACAAATTGGCTGTGACTTCAAGCATCTTTGTGTTCACGTGAATTTGACAATTCTGTAGCCAGGTGTCTTGCTATACACACCTGTATCGCTATTTACTATGTTTCGAAACGGTTTTGAACAGAGTAGTAAATCTCTTTATAACGTTTTCAGATAACATCACACAAATCATGGTTAAATATTATTCTATAAATCCTACTTGCAGACAGCTCTTCCTTCACCACACCACATTGTTCATTCAATCAACAACAAATGTGGCCATAGAGAGCGATTTATTCAGGTGTTGGTCAGAACACGGGTTTATGCCAACAGCTGTTTTAACAGAAAACTAAGAACTGGAATGGTCTATCCAAAACGGTGGTGTAGACCTTCAGCCACGCACGGTTGACACTTTTAAAACAAACTAGACGATCTAGCATTTGTCTGAAAAAGTTCACTGATAAACAAAACGTTATAAGAAAAAAGATTAATTGGTCCACGAATACGTAATAAGAATAACATTGATTTTCATGTTTCAGGTGCCACTGTAGGAAAGGTGTTTGTGGCATGCAGGCCTGAGTGAATTCCATTAGTGCAACACCAGCAGATCGGGTTTTCTCGCGTGTGTGTGTCTTGGTTGCGTCGACAGACAGCATGGTTGAAGACATCTGAGATTACAAGTGCGTTTTTGATCTTTTATTTCAGTTGGATTTCGTTAAATGATTCATGCTGTTAGATGAAGCTGGTCGGATGTTCACCTTATACTGTATTCGGCAAATTATCATATATTCGAAAGATATTACTGTTGGTTTTAAAATAGCATGAATATCAAATTGTTAATTTTCACCATTGATTGTGTATCACATAAAACACATCGGTACATGGTCTGTGATTTAATGAAGGAATTTGAGTAGATTTTTTTGGATTTAGCTGGGAATTTTAGCCAAATATGTATAATACAATATGAAAGACTTTTGTAGCACTAAAATCTTCGAAATCCCGAGTTCGGTAGAACCAAATGATTTGGCATACTAGAGATCAGTGTTGTACAAATGCTGTCAACAGATGTATTAAGGAGCAAAGGAATATAAACAGTGTTAAACAATTTAGTAATGTTTTAATTGTTTTGCCTGTATTATTCACATACTAAGTGTGTATAAATTAATGTTATGGTTAGTTGAGCTTGGGATTACCTTTGGAGTTCTGTTCTTAAGAAAGTTGGAATACTTACTTGTTATTATTAATATTTCATTATTTTGTGTGTGTGTGTGTGTATAATGTACAATATAATACATGGATGCAAGCACGCACACATGCACGCACACACACGAATGAGTAATCAATCTAAGAATATATAGTTGTACTTTGCAGTGACTATGGAGGGCACGTGTATGAGCTGCAGTTGTTGTGACAATGTAGTTGTTGTTGCAGTGACTGAAGTTGTTGCAGTGACTATGGAGTTGTTGCAGTGAATATGGAGTTGTCATTGTAATGACTATGGAGTTGTTGTTGCATTGACAATGTAATTGTTGTTGCAGTGACTATCAAGTTGTTGTTGCAATGACTATTGAGTTGTTGTTGCAGTGAGAAAGCAGTTATTGTTGCAGTGACTATGTAGTTATTGTTGCAGTGACTATGGAGTTGTTGTTGCAGTGACTATGGAGTTGTTGTTGCAATGACTATGGAGTCGTTGTTGCAGTGACTATGGAGTCGTTGTTGCAGTGACTATGGAGTTGTTGTTGCAGTGGCAAAACAGTTGTTGCAGTGACTATGGAGTTGTTGTTGCAGTGACTATGGGGTTGTTGTTGCAGTGACTATGGAGTTGTTGTTGCAGTGACAAAGCAGTTGTTGTTGCAGTGACTATGGAGTTGTTGTTGCAGTGACTGTGGAGTTGTTGTTGCAGTGACTATGGAGTTGTTGTTGCAGTGACTAGAGAGTTGTTGTTGCTGTGACTATGGAGTTGTTGTTGCAGTGACTATGGAGTTGTTGTTGCAGTGACTATGGGGTTGTTGTTGCAGTGACTGTGGAGTTGTTGTTGCAGTGACTATAGAGTTGTTGTTGCTGTGACTATGGAGTTGTTGTTGCAGTGACTATGGGGTTGTTTTTGCCGTGACTATGGAGTTGTTTTTGCCGTGACTATGGAGTTGTTGTTGCTGCAGTGACTATGGAGTTGTTGTTGCAGTGACTATGGAGTTGTTGCAGTGGCTATGGAGTTGTTGTTGCAGTGGTTATGGAGTTGTTGCAATGACAATGTACTACTAATGGATTTGTTGCAGTGACTACGGAGTTGTTGTTGCCATGACTATGGAGTTGTTGCAGTGATTATGGAGTTGTTGTTGCAGTGATTATGGACTTGTTGTTGCAGTGATTATGGAGTTGTTGTTGCAGTGACTAAGTAGGGCACATATACATCAGAACTGTATAGCAGAACTATTCTCTGACCACTTTGAATCTGTCTTTACATTAGTAGATTATTAGTTACCCGAATATTCCCTCCTTTCAATGTCAATGTGTTTTATGATGATGTCATCGGGGTACTAAGAACCACCGATGTAAACAAAACATGCGGTCCTGACACTATATCAGGTGTAATCTTTAGGGAATATGCCATCAAATTAGCAGATCCACTAACTGTACTTTTTAATGTCCTTAAACTGTAGAACTTTTCCAACTTGTTTTAAAAGAACAAATGTTGTTTCTGTGGAGAAGAGAGATAAACCAAATGTGTGCAACTACAGACCTATCTGTCTTACCGCTATTTAGCAAAGTTTTCGAGAAAGTGGTATGCGACTCATTGTATGAACATGTCCATAACACAATTTCTAGCAGCCAACATGGATTTGTGAGGCATAGAAGTATAGTATCTAATCTAGCGTGTTACTTGGACACCATTTCTGAATCTACTGACAAGAAACAGGTTTATTCTGTTTATTTGGACTTCAGTAAAGCCTTTTATTCAGTGTGCCACCCATTGTTAATCATATGGGCAATCCTTACAGTGGTTGCTGTCTTACCTTGTCAACTGAAAACAACATGTGGTCTTCGAAGGCAAAGACAGACATCTGACTAGAAGCCGGTGTTGTCTGGTGAACCACAAGGTTCACAAATTGGACCACTTCTGTTTATCTTGCATATTAACGATCTCATTAATCATGTTGATTCATGTCATGGTATGCTGATGATCTGAATCAATACAATATATGGAGCTGTTGTTGTTGCAGTGACTACATAGTTGTTGTTGCAGTGACTATGGAGGGCACATGTATGGAGCTGTAGTTGTTGTTGCAGTGACTACATAGTTGTTGCAGTGACTATGGAGGGCACATGTATGGAGCTGTAGTTGTTGTTGCAGTGACTATGGAGGGCACACGTATGGAGCTGTAGTTGTTGTTGCAGTGACTACATAGTTGTTGTTGCAGTGACTATGGAGGGCACATGTATGGAGCTGTAGTTGTTGTTGCAGTGACTACATAGTTGTTGCAGTGACTATGGAGGGCACATGTATGGAGCTGTAGTTGTTGTTGCAGTGACTACCTAGTTGTTGTTGCAGTGACTATGGAGGGCACATGTATGGAGCTGTAGTTGTTGTTGCAGTGACTACATAGTTGTTGTTGCAGTGACTATGGAGGGCACATGTATGGAGCTGTAATTGTTGTTGCAGTGACTACATAGTTGTTGCAATGACTATGGAGGGCACATGTATGGAGCTGTAGTTGTTGTTGCATTGACTATGGAGGGCACATGTATGGAGCTGTAGTTGTTGTTGCAGTGACTACATAGTTGTTGTTGCAGTGACTATGGAGGGCACATGTATGGAGCTGTAGTTGTTGTTGCAGTGATTACACAGTTGTTGTTGCAGTGACTATTGAGGGCACATGTATGGAGCTGTAGTTGTTGTTGCAGTGATTACATAGTTGTTGTTGCAGTGACTATGTAGGGCACATGTATGGAGCTGTAGTTGTTGTTGTTGAGGTGACTATGTAGTTGTTGTTGCAGTGACTACATAGTTGTTGTTGCAGTGACTATGGAGGGCACATGTATGGAGCTGTAGTTGTTGTTGCAGTGACTACATAGTTGTTGTTGCAGTGACTATGGAGGGCACATGTATGGAGCTGTAGTTGTTGCTGCAGTGACTACATAGTTGTTGTTGCAGTGACTATGGAGGGCACATGTATGGAGCTGTAGTTGTTGTTGCAGTGATTACATAGTTGTTGTTGCAGTGACTATGCAGGGCACATGTATGGAGCTGTAGTTGTTGTTGCAGTGACTATGTAGTTGTTGTTGCAGTGACTACATAGTTGTTGTTGCAGTGACTATGGAGGGCACACGTATGGAGCTGTAGTTGTTGTTGCTGTGACTACATAGTTGTTGTTGCAGTGACTATGGAGGGCACATGTATGGAGCTGTAGTTGTTGTTGCTGTGACTACATAGTTGTTGTTGCAGTGACTATGGAGGGCACACGTATGGAGCTGTAGTTGTTGTTGCAGTGACTACATAGTTGTTGTTGCAGTGACTATGGAGGGCATACGTATGGAGCTGTAGTTATTGCTGCAGTGACTACATAGTTGTTGTTGCAGTGACTATGGAGGGCACATGTATGGAGCTGTAGTTATTGCTGCAGTGACTACATAGTTGTTGTTGCAGTGACTATGGAGGGCACATGTATGGAGCTGTAGTTGTTGTTGCTGTGACTACATAGTTGTTGTTGCAGTGACTATGGAGGGCACACGTATGGAGCTGTAGTTATTGCTGCAGTGACTACATAGTTGTTGTTGCAGTGACTATGGAGGGCACATGTATGGAGCTGTAGTTGTTGTTGCTGTGACTACATAGTTGTTGTTGCAGTGACTATGGAGGGCACACGTATGGAGCTGTAGTTATTGCTGCAGTGACTACATAGTTGTTGTTGCAGTGACTATGGAGGGCACATGTATGGAGCTGTAGTTGTTGTTGCTGTGACTACATAGTTGTTGTTGCAGTGACTATGGAGGGCACACGTATGGAGCTGTAGTTATTGCTGCAGTGACTACATAGTTGTTGTTGCAGTGACTATGGAGGGCACATGTATGGAGCTGTAGTTATTGCTGCAGTGACTACATAGTTGTTGTTGCAGTGACTATGGAGGGTACATGTATGGAGCTGGCACTGGAGGGAGAGAGGTTGTGTAAGGTCGGCGACTGTCGAACTGGGGTCCAGTTCTTCGAGTCGGCCATACGTGTCGGGACGAACGACCTGAAGACACTCAGCGCCATCTACAGTCAGCTGGGGAATGCATACTTCTACCTGACGGAGTATGGCAAAGCCCTCGAATACCACAAGCATGACCTTAACCTTGCACGGTAAGGCAGCGTATATGACACTGATTTATTTCTTCATATATATTGTATCCTTCTCTGGGGAATTGTTGCACTGAGGTAGAGATGGTGAGAACCTTACATTATTTACCCCTGTTACCCTTTATAGGATGTTTACCTCCCTTGGCACACACAGAAGTATTTCTTCATAAAGACAGACAAAATGGGATTAATGAAATTGGCCAAGTTTTAAAATATTAGCAGGTGGACCTCATTGCTCGTGATTGACCATTTAGTGCCCTAACTGCAGGACATCTGTGCTCAACATGAAACTAAAAAACAAATGCATATATTCAGGGGGGAGAACTTATATATAGCAAAACTTAAATAATGAAATAATGAATAATCATTGGAAAATAATATTCTAAGAAGATTACGGATACTTTTAAGTGTCCTAACAGAAAAAACATCAATGTGTGAGATTGAGAAGCAATATAAATTATACAAACATACATACATACATACATACATACATACATACAAATATTGCATTGTAAAGTATACAATAGCAATTAATAAATACCTGGGTAAAAAATTGCTAAAGTAAAACATTTAAATACACCTTACATAGGAAATGGATCTGAGATTGATTAAAACTGCGACTGTTGAGTTAAAATTAAGAGTAGGTGAAGCAGTGGATGTTTTGTGGTGTATTTTGATAAGGATAATGATAAGGGCAGACCAAGCTACCATAGTGATAACGGTAACAAAGAGAGGAAATTGTTGCACAGCCTAGGACTGGACACTGGTGCCAAATCAAGTAGTCAAAGCTAACCAGAAACTCAACAATGACAACCAAGTAGTGGGGTTCATCCTCACGCGCCACGGGTCGCTGCTGCTGATTACGTCAGTGCCAGCCAGCAGTACCCCTCTGGCTGATCGTTTTATGAAACTGAATTTAAGCTTAGCCTATGAAATCGCTCACTAGATCAGTGGTTGGCGGCAGGTCAGGTGGTCATAATAAAACTAATTTCAACCAACCGTGGCTCGTGTTACATGCAATGCTTAGGACGTAGAAGCAATTATTCGAATACACAATACCGCTCAGCTGCTCGTGCTAATGAGCGAACAGGTCATTATATATTGGGATTCCCAGAAGTCATTATCCGTCTTCAGATTGGGGCAGGTTATTTGCGTCGTTCTCACGGGTGACATAGTCGCGACTGGCGAAGTCAATTACTAGTTTGACTCGGCTAACTTCCACACTTCGCATAGGAGATCTGCCAGGGCCAGTTTTGTATGGCAAACAGCCCTGGCTTGCGAGGATGGTCATGTTATGAATCATCTCAGAATGTCGTTGTCCGATATCAGATTAAATTAATTTTGTTTAGGGGACGGGGGTCTGAGGCAGTTTCATCTGGTATCGGACATCGCTTCTGAACGATCCTGTTAATGTATTGGTATCATCATATCAATGTTTACACACTTTCATCTGAGGTGGGGGCGCCTAGGCCAGATGAAGGTAATTTTGTCTGATATTGAACATCAACGTTCTGATATGATCAAAGAAATCATTAATATTGTATAATAGATCATACAGCACAACTGCTGCAAACCTTGCACAAGAAGTTTAACCGTAGAAACAGGAAACTTGATTAAATGTATGTGTGAAAGCTGTCAATGTATTTGTTCACAGGACTGTAGGAGACAAACTTGGAGAAGCAAAGGCAAGCGGTAATCTAGGAAACACACTCAAAGTCCTCGGAAAGTTCGAAGAGGCCATTGCATGCTGTCAGCGCCACCTAGATCTCTCGAAGGAGATTGCCGACCGGGTGAGTTTATTGGCTATAGGCCACCAAGCTCATAGCGGTTACGTTTCAAAATATGGAAGGTTAATTTTGGTGTATAGCAAAATACAGACTTGCCATTTCTGAACAATGTCACTAATGTTCACTGAGGTTCACGTTCTCCTGCTATTTTTCTGCCACAAAGTATCAAGCATATTGTCAATACATTTCAAGGGGACAGACGACATGACCATACCTGTATACCCACATCTTATCAACCCTCCTACACATCATAACCAAATTGTTAACAGATGTTGCTTGTGAAATGAAGGCAGGGCTGTTGTAATATTATTATGTGTTTACCATGATAAACATGTGCATACCCTGGCACTCATGTCAACCATTGGGGTAAGTCCGGTGCTAAAGTGCATATTTGGGGTAAGACCACATTTAGATTTTACATAGGCGGCAATTGTAACGTTTCCTTCATTTCCTGCCACATTTTTCTTACGATTTTCTTGAATATTTCACAGCATATTTAACCTCCATTGACACAAGTGCTGTGGAAATTCTCATACCCCTAAATTTCGCCCCAATCTCGTGACAGATTTTGAAATATTGGTGCGTACTGCAAAATAGCCACTGTGCGAATACGCGAGCGACTAGCGTATATTTATTGCTAGCTTATGAAAGACCTAATGCAGTAGTACATTCAGTATTAACTGGACTAACATGTGCCATGTCAAAGTGCTCGAAAAAAAATTCACTCATCACACCAAAATGGTATTTTCAAGGGCACTCTTGCAGTGGGTAATGGTGGATGAATCCTTAATGTGGTCATCCCTATTTCTACTTACTTTGGTCAGTCCTCTTCATGCCATGTAGGGCAGCAACAAGGGTCCTCCACCTCTTCCTGTCTACAGCCTGTGTTGCACTCTGGCTTAGATGTAGTTGTTTGAGTTATTTCTATACAGTCGTCCTCCAGAGTTTTTTGGGGCTGTCCTCGTTTTTTGTTTACCTTCAGGTGTCCATGTTAGTGCTATTTTTGAGATGCTGTCGACTTTCTTTCTTAGGACATTAGCCAGTCCATATTTGTAACTTTACATAAAACTGTTCTATCTGGTGTTTTGGCTGCCATGTTTGCCCCGCTGTGTTCTGACCCCGTTTTGTTGCCCTTAGATCGGCGAGGCGAGAGCGCTCTACAACCTGGGCAATGTGTACCATGCCAAGGGTAAACAGCTGAGTCGCATTGTCCATCAGGATCCAGGGGAGTTTCCCCCTGAAGTCAAGGAGTCACTACAAAAGGCAGCTGACTACTACGAGTAAGACCATCCCCGCATCTTATAGTGGCACTAAAGATGCATCTGTTTACAAATTATTTTAACATTCGACGATCGTAATTAATTATTCATACATTTACTTTAACTTATTTATTATTATAATTAATCTGTTGTTATTATTTTAAAGACAATATAGTTGATTTTATTTAGTAGTAATGATTGCATATTTTAGCATATTAGCATTTTAAAATATGTATGGTTGTATATAGTCATTATTAATTTATTTTTATAGTTTTCCATGTAACTTGTTGAATTTTAGCATGGGTAACTATGCTTGCCACGTCTTTGTGAGATACTAGATATGCTCCTCGGGTTACTATTTAGTGGCACTGAGCGTTGTTAAAGTACTCTATGATCATAATTAGAATTAATTCGATTTATTAGTTATTAAGTTATGATTACCTAGCATTCTAAAATCATGAGCAACCCCCATGGGTTAAAAAATGACTTCCATGTCCAGTACTATTTAACCTCCCCTTACATGGGTTTGTATGCCTTAGTACTGATAATGATAACCTTCTATAACGCTCCTCAAAAACATGAGCTTAGAGGTGCATTGTACTTGAATCGGTAAACATGAAATCATGAAAAGAGACATAAAAGATATTATCAGAATGAGAAACCGCCAAGGATTTGGGGTAGAAATTCAGTATAGAAATATCTGACTGTTCATGCAGGAAGTAGTTGTGATGCTGTCTCTACTAATAGAGAGTTCCTCATGTGTAGTGTTGGCGGTGTGTTTCCAGGAGCAACCTGGAGATTGTGCGAGAGTTGGGCGATCGGGCAGCCCAGGGTCGAGCTTGTGGTAACCTTGGCAACACGCACTACCTGCTGGGTAACTTTAACCTCGCTGTGAGGAACCACGAAGAGGTAGGTCTAGGCAAACCTCAGAATTTATGTTTTTATTTCCCCAACGACAGCAATTTAATAACAGTGTATGTCATCGCATGTCTTAATTAAACTGCACTAAATTGATGGATTACTTTCATGTTTGTATTATTTCTATTTACTTATTTCTTGTATGCATCACCTTTATTAACCATGTTTACTAACACTGCTACATTCTCTTTCTGCTCAGCAAACATAAGAAAATTATCCAATGTATTTATTGATACTGGACAATAAATTCATGTTATATTGTGTCACTGCTACTCTCTCGTCAAACTATTCTGACCAAAAAATCATTGAAATATTTATAAAAATCCTAGAACGGTCATGGGACTCCTGTAAACAAACTAATGTAATAGAAATTCTAAAGAAGAAAATGTAAAGAAAGTGATGTAAAGATATTAACAAAACAGAATAATGTAAATAAAATACTGTAAAGAAATTAAAAAAACATAATGTCATGAAAACAATCACAAGAAAGTAAGTCTTTCTTTGCCTGAAGAACTTTCA
Source organism: Escarpia spicata (assembly GCA_963995525.1). Lineage (NCBI taxonomy): Eukaryota > Metazoa > Annelida > Polychaeta > Sabellida > Siboglinidae > Escarpia > Escarpia spicata. Next base: position 12,110,536 of record OZ023217.1, read on the forward strand.
TTTTGTGTAACAAAGTATATTTTCGTGTAAGACAAAACTAATTTTATGTAGAGATATATTGTTAGGAACATGAACGTATGCAGTGTAACAATGTAACAGTGTAACGGCTTGTGTTACAGCGACTCGCGATCGCGAAGGAGTTTGGAGACAAGGCAGCAGAGAGACGCGCCTACAGTAACTTGGGCAATGCCCACATATTCCTTGGCGAATTTGAAGTTGCAGCAGAACATTATAAGTATGTCATATCTTGAATGCGGACATCAGTAATTGATAATGATAATATATGGTGTTATATAGCGCCTGGATTCATTTATACTTATTTTTAACAGTTTTCTCTCTAGAAACCATTGAATATTTAAAACAAATTTCTATTTTTTATCTGTGGATTATACTATGACAAAATTGACATCAGAAGATATTGGAACAGCAGTTTTGATTGAAGTATATTGCTACATGTTGCTGCATTTTGATGCATTTGAAAAAAGGTAAATGCCATTGCAAATTTCATATAGAAAACACATATTACGTGAAAATTAAGTAAACATCGATTTTTTGAGATTATTAGTAAAAGGTGTGTTTTTATTATGAGTGATAATATAACATTGAATAAACAAATAGATTTAGCATGAATATCGTCTTGTTTATAGTTGCTGACATTATTTGGTAAATCTTAATAATCAGCTTTTGTGACAATTTTGCTACCGTGGCCTTTAATTATCACCGCTTTCTGTAGAACTGTACAAAGGAAGCGGTCAGTATCTAATATAATAAAGACATGTGTTACACAGGAAGACACTACAGATTGCCCGTCAGTTGGGCGACCGTGCGCTTGAGGCCCAAGCCTGCTACAGCCTGGGCAACACGTACACACTCCTCCGAGACTATGAGCGAGCCATAGACTACCACGTGCAACACCTACAGATAGCGAAGGCCCTCCATGACCTTGTGGGAGAAGGGAGGGCGTGTTGGAGCCTCGGCAACGCACACACGGCCCTCGGCAACCACGAGGAAGCCCGGCAGTTCGCCGTCCAACACCTCGAGATATCAAAGGAGGTGGGCAGAGCAGGATCTGTGAAAATTTACGTGATTGCCGCAGAATTTTAATCTAATAATATATGTACTTTTGAAATAACTGATGACGTATTTGGCTCTATACAGGTGGATACGGAAAAACAAATCATGCTCATAAACGACAGTCATGCATTGGTTCCGGCACAAACCTAAGCTGTCAGGTATAAGTTGGTGATAATGACGACCAAGAATCTGGTTGCTATGATAACATTCTGTCCAACCTTTGAGGATTTGATGTTTCTGTTATCCCCAAATAAGCAGCCGTCATCATAATAAAGGTCACCGTACGCGTTTTTAGATTGGTGACGAGACAGGTCACGTGACGGCCAGGATGAACCTATCTGACCTCAACAACATTCTCGGTCTAAGCAGTACCAACAGGTAGGTTATGTCACTTAGCATGTACTTGTCACTGTCTGCTTTCTACATACAAACAATGTCTCTGATAGATCGATTGCTGTCTTTATTTTTACATGTAGTTTCTATCTGATCAGACAGAAACTCAAATACTTTAATTTTTATTTCCCAGATTCTTTCACAAGTAGATTTGTTTATATGATCAGCATATTAAGTAATTTTGTTGCAAAATTGAGTAAAGAGATTAATTTTTTTGCTCTGATATTTTATTCGGTTCTATATTAACACTTTACACAGATGAACTTAAACACCAATCATTCCACAGGGTCCGTGAATTTATGTTCAATCAGTAATTCCTATTAAGCCAAAATGGTTACTGTCATAGAAGCTATGCAATGGTAATTAGATAGAAGTTGGTAGGTAAGAAACAAGTAGCCATCTGACAAATAGACTGACTGTGTGTGTGTTGTTGGCTAGTTCTGACGACACAGTTGATACGATATCAGAGCAACAGGCACGCATGCGACGTCGCAGTATGGAGAACCTGGAGCTGATGAAAATCACGCCAGACAAGGTCAGCATTCTCTAGTGCTGTGTATTGTGCAGAATGCAGTTTTTGTGTGCACTCATGAAACTATAATCGAACTAGCATGTGTGAGTGCGTGCGTGCGTGCATGTGTGTGTGTAGGTGCGTGTGTGGTGTGAGCATGCGTGCAATGTTTTCCTCCTAGAATATGCATCTCGGGTAGGTAACACACTTTCAGGGAATAATCTATGACTCCTCGGAAGAAAAGTAACGACATTATTAAAAAAAAATTCCTTACTGGTGAAGGGTTTTGTAATGGTTTTAGGGTTCGTACAGGACGTTAGACAGACATAAATCTGTTGCTAACCACTCGGTTGGTTCGCCGATCAGTTGTACATATCTTACATTGCATATCATATCGTAATAAATGTCACTGGTGAATGTTCCGTGAAACTGTCTTCAAGTTTAACTGAAAAAATATTGGTTTCAAAACATCATAAAAATACTGATGCAAATGTAAGTACACACAAAGACACACACTTGTAGTCTCTTTTCTCAAGGTCAGTTTTTTTTATCTTATCCTGAATAAGGTCACTTTCTGTGTTCTCATCTCCAGTATAGATCAATCTTCAGCTATTATTTTTACCTGACAAAGTCAGTCTCCGTCGCTGTCAAAATATGGTAATTTTCTCCAGACGAGGCCAGAATCCTCCTTGAACTAACCGCAGAATACAAGATGGCATCTAAAACTGCGGACATCAAGAACCTGAGTGACTCTTGTGATGATCTCTATAAATAATTGAATTTGTATGAATACAACAGAAAGATGCGAAGAGCAAGGCGGTGAAGCTGGCCAACTCAAAGATGAAGTTACAGAAAGCTGCGAGCATTGCGACAGAGCTTCCCCAGTGTATGCAGGCAGACAAGACTGGCTCTCAGGTACATCACTGTAGGAATAGCAAGGGCTTAGCCAGAGACCCGTCTGCCCATCTTCAAGACTGGCAGATGACTGGCTAAAATGGGTAATTACAACTGATAAGACTGGTGGAATTTAGACAGGGCCAGCTGGCCACTAGATTAACTAATAGTTCCAAGTCTAGGGACCCATACTAATGACTATCTTTCGCACAACTGGTAGTGAAACAAATCAAATGGATCAGTATTAATTAAATAAATGGCTCAAATGACACAGGTTTGTCACTGAAAAAAAAAAACTTGCAAATAATGGCTGTGTATGGTTCACGCGCTAAAAGACATACTTTTGATTAATTCAAGACTGGTCAAACATTATTTCTGGTTAAAGGTCTGATGATGTGATTTGTTGACATACTAGTAAACAACGTTGAGGTATCACGCATGAGTGCTCGTCACACAGAAATACCACTTCTTGATCTGTCACAAGTGCTTGGGTTTCATACATCAAATGACGAATACATCGCCAAGGTCTACCAGAAAAATATTTTGGTTTCTGGTTACCTGACCGATCCTATTAAATGTGACCAAATCTAGAAATTCTTACAAGGAAAATACATAATTTATTTATAGCATTGTATAAACCCAACACTGTCATAAAAAGAAATCCTTGTCTCGACCCGTTAGCTCTCAAAATACTGGAAGTATGTTTTTTCTCATATTGGTCTGAGGAAATTGATAGTGACGTCTTCATAGAAACATTACCAAGAAAATGCAGTGGAACCTCCATGTTAGGGTCACCCTCAGGCCTGGACACAACTGACCTGAATAGCAAGGTGACCTTATTTGTGAGACCAGTTTCATATACTTTACTTTTACAGAAATAATTTGTGACTGTCCCAGGGTGACCTTAATTGCAAAGTGGCTGTATTACTGAGGTGGCCGTAAAGTGAGGATAACTGTTCTCAACTGCCTACCTACTTAAAACTATTCCCCATCCCCAAAAAAGTAAGAAAAAAAAGAAAATTTACCCAACCTAACATATACCGTATTTATTTATTTTACTAAGCATACATGCCCTAATTAATGTACACCCCCTTTTAGCACCGTCTGACAACGTGACGGCGATCACCAATGCCAACCATGACTCTTGAATCCATCATTGCAATTTAATTTCTACCAATGTCGCACTAGATTCAAAGATCAGTGATGAAACAAACATAAACAGGTCCACCTAAGTTATCAGACTTTACAGTGTTCTGGTCTCCTGTTGCTCACGTGTGGATGCATAAATCATTTGCCAGACACGTCTGCTCAGATGGCTGTAACCAGGAACCCCAGAAAATGGCTGTACACCCCTGTACGCTTATTTGAATGCAGAATTTGACATATTTTCTCGTCTCAGATCTTTATTAAGCTTACTGTAAGCTCAATAGAACGAACACAGTAATTGGAAACACAAATATTTTTCTGGTTGGCCCAAGCTGTACCTAGATTAACCCTTCCACCCCATTGAGTGAGTGTATGTGTTACAGAAGGTGTTATTGGATGACGACAACTTCTTTGACCTTCTCAGTCGCTATCAGAGTCGTCGCATTGACGACCAGCGGTGTTCGTTCCGCCTGCCAGGGGGTGCCAGTTTGTGTAGCAGCGAAGCGAACAAGGAAAATACGGAACCAGAAATAGGTGAAACAGTGCTGCCAGTCGATGTCTTATGACAATGTTCTAATTGTCCCGTTTTTTTGTTTTGTGCATCTTTCAGTGTTCTCTGAAATGGCTGGTTAAGTTATGATTCCACATGTACAAGAACAGTATGCGGATTGAGAACATTTTCCTGTCTGATTCCTGTGCACATGCAATTAGGATAACTACATGGAGCAATTAAATTGTCCGCATCCACGTGAAAAATGAATCTGTACATAGGGAATCACTACTATTAATTTCCACCAAGTATCTTATCTGTTGTTTTGTATACAAAACCTGCATGTCATGTTCTTACGTATGAAATCAGCTATACTCTGATACTTGTTTAATTAAATCTATGAGCTAAATAGTTTTTTCAGTAATATAAAATTACGATATTGAACCTTAGGTCAAGTTTTGTTTTCAATTAAATTGAATAATATAAATTTATGCTGTTATTTGGAGTCATTTCTAAAAATGTTTCACCATTTCTGTGTCTTTAAAAGTACAATTGCACCCTGCACCCATCCCACATCACATCGCGAGCTGTTTTAGAGATGTTGGTTCGTGTTTCCAGCTGACGACTTCTTCGACATGATAGCAGGCATCCAGGGGTCACGCATGAATGACCAGCGAGCGAACCTGTCGGAGTTCCCCGGGCTTCAAGACAGTGAGGTCGTGATGGCGCCTTTCATCGCCGAACACATGATAGTGAATCACACGTCGCTCGACGACCAGTTCTTTGAAATGCTCATGAAGTGTCAGGTTGGTGGAGTGTTTGTTCTAACGTTTCTCGCCCTCCGCAACGTTCTGATAAAGGGAAGCTGTCCGTTTGTTTTTATCATAAAATCATGTTATATGTTATAAACTGTATATATTATACTCATCACCCACGTTTTACTGAACCATTTTCTTGATGTAATTTAAATGTCTCGAGAGGAAAGAGTTTTGTTTACATGGCAGTGCATAGCTTTTGAAGGCGTGGCCTCGGGTCTGAATACTAATGAGATGCATATGTGCATCATGCTTTGTGTCGTTACGTTTCTCAGAATTATCCGAGCTCATTATCCAGGGATTTGAGGACAACACAGTGATTTTTGTAAACATTGAAGTTTCTGAAATTCTGCATCGCCAAAACATATTTGTTATAATCATAACTTTAGTACCAGGTAAAAAATAAATGATTATGAACGAGGTGTCACATAATCAGTTTGTGAGAAAATATGGTCTGGATGTCATCAAAACAGAAAGCAGAGATACTAATTTCGCCCTGCTACTAGATAATTACTGGGTGGCTGAATGTCCCTGTATATTGTAGATATGCATTCTTCTATCAGAGTCTTGCAGGCCTGTGGCTGGTTTCGTGAAGCTGCTAAGAACGTTCTTAATGCTAAGATCATTGCCTTTATGAATGACGCATTTAAAAAATATAAGCAAACATGTGACGGTAAGTAATTGTGTAACATTAAGTACGCTTCATGAAACTGGGCCCTGGTGATGATCTTTTGAACTCCTGTGCGGAGACTATAATTCAGTCTGTCTGGGACTTGTTTCTCCGTACAAGATCAAAGATGCTTTCTGTGGCAGCTGCATGCGTTGTAATTAAGTTCCGGGCAGGCGCTTCCAAGAAAGGATAATGGTTTGCCCTATTTCTATCAGACACCTGGAGCACAGTCTGCTCCATATACAGACACCTGGAGCACAGTCTGCTCCATGTACAGAAACCATGTGAAAACAAACTCTTTAATTAAAATCTTTTTTACAACTTTATTGTTTGATGGTAATTGCTTGATCTGATTCACAAATTTACTAATGTACTAGAGATTATTACGGTAAATGTAAAAATAATGATTTGGGGGATGCGGTCTGTTTAGGCAATCTTGTGGTAAGCTTTCATCTTTATGTGGGGTGCATTGTTAGAAGATCGGATTCTCAGCCTAGAGAACCTGGGTTCGATTCCTCTTTCTGCCATGTTGAAGCTTCGACAATTATGTTCACTTCCTGTTGCCTTAGTTCACTCAGCAGTATAATAATAAGATAAATTGTGTTGCTCTTAAATCTTTGGAAACCAACCTCAAAGGAGCAGCACGGCAAAAGGGCTAGTCCGTCTCAAAATCAGTAAGTAGTATCCAAGCTGTTAACAGGTGGATGGACACCGACAGTAGTGGATGGACACCGACAGTAGTGGTTGGACACCGACAGTAGTGGATGGACACCGACAGTAGTGGTTGGACACCGACAGTAGTGGATGGACACCGACAGTAGTGGATATATGTGTACGAATAATCTTCGCATAGTAATTGCAGTTTGAGTTAAGGGTAGCCACTACTCGAAAACGCCCATATAACCAATATGCCATATCTCTGTTAATATTGAACATATCATAATCAGATTTGGAGCACTGATTAGAAAAATGAATGGTATATGATGTGTGAAATATGGGCACGTTTGGTTGTATTACCATGGCATTGAACGTTTCACGTGAGATGGATTTTCACATCCTTGACAATTATTCTGAGCTAACAACTGTACGTGTGATCATGCAACTGTCAAGAATCATTAGCTAGAATACTCCTTTGTGCAATAAGGTAGTTCTGGGCAAGGATATCTGACTTCAGTGACTGTTATTCAGGTTTGAGCATTTTTGAAGACGTCATGAAAAAAGCTCAAACCTAAAGTCCCATCTCACAACAGTCATTGCAGTCAAACTTCCTTGCCCAAAACCACCTTATTGCACAAAGGAGTATTCTAGCTAATGATTCTTGACAACTGCATGATCACACATACAGTTGTTAGCTCAGAATAATTTTCAAGGATGCATGCCACTCTATCACACTAGAAATGTTGATTGTCATGGCACTGCACAAGCAAATGAGCCCACATTCCACATATCATGTACTATTCATGTAACTAATTAGTACTCCAAATTTGGCTAAGATATGTTCAGTACTAACAGAGATATGGCCTATGGCCGTTTTCAAGTAGTGGCTACCCAGAAAAGTTGAGATGGTGCTCATACAAACAGGACCTGAATCTGTTTGTGGTTGTTTTAGAGTTCACGCCTAGAAGACCAGCGCAGTAGTCTACCCAAGGTCGTCGCTCCCACCGTGCCTGATGAGGACTTCTTCAATCTCATACAGCGGGTGCAGTCAAACCGACTCGACGAACAACGATCGTGCATGCCCACAGTGCCAGTGGTGACACCTGGTGTGGCTGCCATTAACACAACGAATTCATCGTCTTCGTCAAAGAAGAGGCAAGCGGAGTCGCACAAACTGAAGGGAAAATAAATCCGTGTTCGGTTCCATTACGGAGTTCGGGGGTAGAACGGGCTTTCAACGAGATCGGTAGACGCTGCCTTTGAACGGTTTAAATATCCAGGGTTGCTTCACACTTCGGCAATGCTTCGTTTAGTTCACTGAGCTCCTGATCGCCTGTGTCATATCACTCAACTAGGTACTCCCGTGTATATATTATATGTGAACTGGTAAACGTTAGGGTTTTAGGAAACAAGAATTCAGTGTCACATCATGTGATGTGACGTTCAAACAGATGTCTCGTAATCGTACGCAAGTAAGCATTCTGTGAAAGGCATCATTCGATGGTGTCTGTGATCATGTGACTGTAAATGATTAGTACAGACTTTGTGGCGTACTGTTGAGTTAAAGTGGCTTTATGCACCTTTGATATAAATGACAAATATATGACAAAATATAAATGGCACGTCCATTATCAACAGGAGTTTTTTATCCTGTATCTCCAAAATTCCATAACAGTTTTTGATCTTACATATATTCTTCTTTCCCCTATTCTGAGCACTTGTCACATATGCGGTTGTACTATTGGTTTTAAAAGCCGTCTCACTGCACCATTTTCCACCTGGAAACATGAAACCCAAATTGTGAGTGAAACTGAAAGAACTATAGTTAGTTTTGACTGAATAATTTGTCAGTTGAAGGCATTGCGTAGTTGGCTTGCAGGCTAACTAAACCATTTACTTGGCATTCTAGGTGCAAGTAAAGGGTAGTTTTAGAAAGGATCACTAACGCAAAATAGGTTGTGGTTCTCATATGGAATGAAATGTTTCATCGACGACGAATCGGCCGATACCTGTCAATAAATAATCATAGATGCAGTATTATCCACAGTCTGGTTGCGTTCATGCACCTCAAGAGGGTGCAATTGTTGATGATGTTTTAGCGAAGTTACAAGATCGACATTTGACAGCATCCTTACAAGCCAGGAGTGGTGGTGCACTACCCCTGGCAGATCTTCTACGTATTGTATGGAAGTTACAAGATCGACATTTGACAGCATCCTCACAAGCCAGGAGTGGTGGTGCACTACCCCTGGCAGATCTTCTACGTATTGTATGGAAGTTACAAGATCGACATTTGACAGCATCCTCACAAGCCAGGAGTGGTGGTGCACTACCCCTGGCAGATCTTCTACGTATTGTATGGAAGTTACAAGATCGACATATGACAGCATCCTCACAAGCCAGGAGTGGTGGTGCACTACCCCTGGCAGATCTTCTACGTATTGTATGGAAGTTACAAGATCGACATTTGACAGCATCCTCGCAAGCCAGGAGTGGTGGTGCACTACCCCTGGCAGATCTTCTACGTTTTGTATGGAAGTTACAAGATCGACATTTGACAGCATCCTCGCAAGCCAGGAGTGGTGGTGCACTACCCCTGGCAGATCTTCTACGTATTGTATGGAAGTTACAAGATCGACATTTGACAGCATCCTTACAAGCCAGGAGTGGTGGTGCACTACCCCTGGCAGATCTTCTACGTTTTGTATGGAAGTTACAAGATCGACATATGACAGCATCCTCACAAGCCAGGAGTGGTGGTGCACTACCCCTGGCAGATCTTCTACGTATTGTATGGAAGTTACAAGATCGACATTTGACAGCATCCTTACAAGCCAGGAGTGGTGGTGCACTACCCCTGGCAGATCTTCTACGTTTTGTATGGAAGTTACAAGATCAACATTTGACAGCATCCTTACAAGCCAGGAGTGGTGGTGCACTACCCCTGGCAGATCTTCTACGTATTGTATGGAAGTTACAAGATCGACATTTGACAGCATCCTCACAAGCCAGGAGTGGTGGTGCACTACCCCTGGCAGATCTTCTACGTTTTGTATGGAAGTTACAAGATCGACATTTGACAGCATCCTCGCAAGCCAGGAGTGGTGGTGCACTACCCCTGGCAGATCTTCTACGTATTGTATGGAAGTTACAAGATCAACATTTGACAGCATCCTTACAAGCCAGGAGTGGTGGTGCACTACCCCTGGCAGATCTTCTACGTATTGTATGGAAGTTACAAGATCGACATATGACAGCATCCTCACAAGCCAGGAGTGGTGGTGCACTACCCCTGGCAGATCTTCTACGTATTGTATGGAAGTTACAAGATCGACATTTGACAGCATCCTCACAAGCCAGGAGTGGTGGTGCACTACCCCTGGCAGATCTTCTACGTTTTGTATGGAAGTTACAAGATCGACATATGACAGCATCCTCACAAGCCAGGAGTGGTGGTGCACTACCCCTGGCAGATCTTCTACGTATTGTATGGAAGTTACAAGATCGACATATGACAGCATCCTCACAAGCCAGGAGTGGTGGTGCACTACCCCTGGCAGATCTTCTACGTATTGTATGGAAGTTACAAGATCGACATATGACAGCATCCTCACAAGCCAGGAGTGGTGGTGCACTACCCCTGGCAGATCTTCTACGTATTGTATGGAAGTTACAAGATCGACATATGACAGCATCCTCACAAGCCAGGAGTGGTGGTGCACTACCCCTGGTAGATCTTCTACGTATTGTATGGAAGTTACAAGATCGACATATGACAGCATCCTCACAAGCCAGGAGTGGTGGTGCACTACCCCTGGCAGATCTTCTACGTATTGTATGGAAGTTACAAGATCGACATATGACAGCATCCTCACAAGCCAGGAGTGGTGGTGCACTACCCCTGGCAGATCTTCTACGTATTGTATGGAAGTTACAAGATCGACATATGACAGCATCCTCACAAGCCAGGAGTGGTGGTGCACTACACCTGGCAGATCTTCTACGTATTGTATGGAAGTTACAAGATCGACATTTGACAGCATCCTCACAAGCCAGGAGTGGTGGTGCACTACCCCTGGCAGATCTTCTACGTATTGTATGGAAGTTACAAGATCGACATATGACAGCATCCTCACAAGCCAGGAGTGGTGGTGCACTACACCTGGCAGATCTTCTACGTATTGTATGGAAGTTACAAGATCGACATTTGACAGCATCCTTACAAGCCAGGAGTGGTGGTGCACTACCCCTGGCAGATCTTCTACGTATTGTATGGAAGTTAGTTGAATCACACTTGTAATTTATTTCCTAAGTCACAGCAGTACCACCCAATGAGAACAGTGCTTACACCTGTCTGATCTGCATTTCAAGTTGAAGTCTCGACTTCAGGGAATCCCAATAGTGATATTATTTGGGGTAGTAAAACAATTTGACATAATTAGCAGCGCCCCCTTGTGCACGAGGATACTTGACAGCAACAATCTCCCACACTAAATGTTTAACAAGATTTTTAACAAGATTGCCATCCAGAGAATTAACTCTAGGTGGCAGGTGGACAAGGAAGCCCTTTGGCTTATCGAGAGTCTGACCTTTTTATCTATGTGTATCCCGCCCTTCTGAGGTATGTGTCGATTTTATTTTTAAATATTCACGCTATTAGCACCCACACAATCAGCAGGTAATCTATTCCATTCATTTACAGTCCTTTGTGAAAATGAGAACTTTCGTTTATCTAATCTACACTGCTCCTTTGCTAATATAACTTCATGTCCTCTAGTCCTTCTATCTTTGTTAATCCTTTGCTAATATAACTTCATGTCCTCTAGTCCTTCTATCTTTGTTAACTGAGAAAAAAATATTTATATCAATATTTTCATAACCATTCATTATTTAAAAAAAACTTCTATCTGATCTCCTCTCAATCTCCTAGTCTCTAGTGTTGTTAAGCCGCATTTTTTAGGCGTATTTCGTAACTAAGATCCCTCAGTTATGGTATCATTTTAGTTGCTCTCCTCTGCACTCTTTCTAGCATATCTATGTCCTTCCTGCGATATGGCCTCCACGCTTGAATACAATATTCTAAATGTAGCCTAACTATTGTTTTGTACAGCGGTATTATTACCTCTTTTTCCTTGTACGTTATGTTTCGCCTAATTAATCCAAGGATTTCATTTCCCTTTGAAGCTGCAATTCCGCACTGCTTGAAACCTTCATATCAGCACTAATGGTTAACCCTAAGTCCTTTTCTTTTACAGTAGTACTTAGTACAGTACCCCCCATTATATATTCTACTTCTTCCTTCCCATGTCCTGCGTGGCGGCACATTGACATTTCCCAAAATTGAACAGCATTTGCCACTTTTTAGACCATTTGATCAACTTGTTAAGATCATCTTGTAAATGCTGTCTATCTCCACCATTTTTAATCCTTCTAAACACTTGTATCATCCGCAAATTTCAACACCGCTTGTTATTTCATCATCCAAATCGTTGATATATATTAAGAATAATATAGGTCCTAGTACTGATCCCTGTGGTACCCCACTCAATACCGATTTCCAGTTTGAAGCCTCCCCATCAACTACTACACATCTTCTGTCAATCAGCCATTGTTCTATCCAGTTTATTATACCATTCCTATGCCATGGGCATTTAGTATAAGCAGTAATCTTTTATGTGGTACTTTGTCGAAAGCTTTTTGAAAATCTAAGTAGACGATGTCTACTGGTGATCCCTCATCTACCCACTTAGTGATGTCTTCAAAAAAACATAACATATTTGTTAAGCATGACCTCGCTTTAAAAAACCCATGTCGAGATGGGTTTATCAAGTGATGTTTAACAAGAAAATCCACCATGTGATCTGTAATTAGTCTTTCTAATAATTTGCAAATCACTGATGTTAAACTCGCTGGTCTATAGTTCTCCGACTTGTTTCTCAAACCTTTTTTAAATAATGGTATAATGTTTGCCTCTTTCCATTCTAAAAGAACCACTCCCTGTTGCAAGCGGTATGCTAATTTGATCTACAATTTCCAATAGTAGTTTGGGCGGAATCCCATCCACTCCAGGCGATTTATTATCCTTCATAGCCCTTATTTTCTTAGCTACTATTTCCGGGGTTAAAATTAACTGTCCTAAATAGTCTGAATCTCCCCCCTTCAACTTAGCCTCTGGTACTGGCAGTGAACTAATCTTCTCTGGTAAACACTGAACTAAAGTACTCATTCAGGTCTTCTGCCATTAAGAACCCCCTGATATTATATTACCAGCACTATCTTCTAGAGGACCAACCTTATCTTGAACTTTCTGTTTGCTTCGAACATACGCATAAAAACTGTTGCTGTCATGTTTTATATTACTAGCTAATTGTTATTCATGACTTCTCTTTGAATTTCTAATTTCAGCTGTAGCTTGGTTTAGTGCTTCTTTATAAATGTTGTAGTCTTCATCATTTCCAGTACATCTATATGACTTCCACATCATTTGTTTATACTTAATTTTTCTAATGGCTTCTTTCGATAAGTGTTTCTTTTTGGACCGTTTCCCTTGTTTTTTGAAGGGTACAAATTTACCGACTATGCACTTCATTTCACTCTTTAATATATTCCAGCATTCTGTTGCTGTCTTATTTTTCAGTGTTATTCCAGTCTATCTTTGCTAAATATTTCCTCATGTCCTTATACACCCCTGTACCTTCCTTTGTGGAAATTTCTCCTATACTGCTTTTTACTATTCCTTTCTGATTTTACTTTGATGGTAAAATGTATCTGGTTGTGATCACTACTCCCCAGTGGCTCACATATCTTGACATTGTCAACTAATTCAGTCTGTGAGGACAAAACTATGTCTAACACATTCTCACCCCTTTTAATAATACAGTCCCGTTTGCTTACTTCCCTTAAAGGGTTTTGCTATTGTTGAATGTTGGCCTACTACAACTATAAACACTAAACCGTGAAGTCGAACATGGTTAATTTAGATGTACCTGGTACTTTGATAAGGAAACATTAATAGAATTTGGGAATACTGATTATAAAGTTCAAAATTAACATTTGGAAATGGTGGTTTGCCTGTGTAGCCTGGCATAAAGTGGTGCCATCTAGTGTGAGAAGTGGGTGACCAGAGAGGGACTTGTTGCTACTGAAGACCGATTTATGAGACGGGGACGGGACACTGCAAGAAACTATACAACAGAATATGATATCCTCAATGATACCAGCCTGTGTATATAGGTTGGAAACACACAAAAATAAAGTGCATATTATCAGCCCAAATACACACGCACACTTGAACATAATTATGCACACACAAACTTGAACACTTTCAATTCTTGTTTATCTGCACAGAGAAAAATATGCATTTGTATTATTTATTATGTACAGGCATACAGTGTGCATGCATATTTTATACAAGACAATATAATTAATATTAAAGTCTATCTTAATATGCTATACATATCACATACAAGGTGCACATCCATCGAACAATGGATAGCTTCAACATGTCTATACAATCCACCTCTAGGCCTGCGTGTGGATGAAAGTAAGTATTCTAGCATGTTTTGCACTTTGTAATGCATGCAATACCTCCCAGACTTCTCGGAACATTATATCCCACTCAGCTGCACTAGAAGCAAAGGTTTGCCTTGTACTGAAATTTCTTTAAACATTAAACAGAAACTTCTCGGACTTCCATCAACGAATATGGTGAAAGTAGAAACAAAAATTAAAACAAAATGTAAAACAACATGGCACCATCGATGTGGACACATCAGAAGATCTTAAAACAGAAAACGATTGACCAAAGTTAAATGATTCTGATGTCAGAAATTCCACAGGATTGTTTGCACTTAATTGCCACGTGATGAATGAACACGATTCCTCATAGTAAGACAAACATGTTTTTAGCTGCCATGTAACCCGCTCAAAGTGTAAACAAACGGCCGAACTGAGGCTCACCAAAGAGGCCACACACTTCGACCCTTTTAATATAAGCAACTGATGAATAACTCTGCTTGTAGATATTTACAGCCAACGAGACACAATACAACTCAACATAGACTACATTGCTTTATGACACCTGGAGTTTTGATTATGAAAACAAGACATCTAGGCCAGTGTAAACATGAATTTCTTTGTGGTACAAAATTTTGCTTAAGCTGCTGATTGTCCTACATACATGTAACTGTGTGTGCATATTTACGTGTGTACATCTGTACAGTATTGACACATGACTATGTGCACTAACAGGCCTGCTAAAGCACTACTAGGTTTGGTGTCAACAATGACATTGTCAACCAACATCTTGTAAAGCACATCAGTAAAACAACAGTTATGTACATCATGTGCGTTGTATCCAAAGTTGTATGCTCAAACTTTCATGTACAACATGCACATCTGACCTTGAGTGTACATGTACACTTGACTTTTCACGTAGTGTGTACACCAGACATTTCATGTACAATTTGTGCACTCAACCTTGCATGTACAACATGCACACCTGACCTGACAAGTACAACTTGTACATACAATTTGTATGTACTACATGTTCACCTCACCATGCATGTACAACTTGTACAATCGACGTTGTGTACACAACTTGTATAATAACAATAATACTTTATTTTGGGCTCTAAGTCCATAGCACATTGTAACAGTAAAATGTATACATGCAGTTTGTATTTAGAGTGACTAAAACAATTACTAGTAATGGCATAAAACTAGAAATCAACAACGCAGCATGGCCCAAGCAACTCCCTGCTACAAAAACTGGATTTCACCTGATTATTAAACTCAAGACTCAGTAACTAAGATCAAGCATAGAAGTTACTAGACAAACCTGAGACATTTTTTTTTGTAATTTGGCTTTGCGTAATCAAAAACTACAAAATGAAAACAGGCAGGTATCTGGCATTCTACTGGCTACTGTTTTTTTTTGTATTTCACCCTTTTCTGGATAAGCCCTAGACAGCTGTTGTACCTATGTTGAGGCATAGGCCTACCATAGTTTCTCTTCAATAATAAACGAATATCCGATTTACTTCCCATTTAAGACAGCTCAAGATCCATTGAATCACAAATGTGTTCACAACTCCAGTATTGAAAAATTCTAGATCTTCTGCATTATTATAAACCGCAGTTTGCTGCAATGAGTATGGTTTGATGATAGCTATTACATATCCCTCCAAATCTCGGTAAGAAATAACCCCAAAATCCTACAAAAACATCAACGACCACCTACAATTTTGATTATTACTGCCTAAACAAGTTCTGGAAGATGTTTCAGCTTTATACTTTTTCTTCTCAGTACACAATTTTAACCGGGTGTCTGATAACAAGCAGCCACACTTTCCCGTAGTACATATCTAGGTCTTCAAAAATATAATTTATATACTGTTGCATTATGTAACAATTTAACTGATCCCACAAAATAATTCTTTTAAACTCTGCCACTGTACAAGACATGTAACAAACCGAAAAACCTGAGTTCAGTAGACAGCTACTATCGACTTTCCCGTGAGGTTTCTTCAAGCTTAAATCGTCACCAGCCACTGCAGCTCCATCTGGTGGCTGCACTGACAATCACCCACCCTGCCCGGGTGAACGATGTATGATGGAAAGCCAGTAGATTTTACATTAGATGCTTTAGCTTATCAAATGAAAACTTGCTATGACACAAACGCAACTTACAAGGACGAATGCTTAGAACTGACAATGCCTTGATAATAACAAACTGTCGAGACTGATCAACAATAAACATATCCATGCCACATAAACAAATCATTTTTACAACGAAGCAAGCCATTTCTTTGTTACTGCCGGGTTCCATCATGCAACATCATAACTTTTTAAGGGCTGCATAAATTTGTTGGTAAAATTACTGTTCTTTTACATGCCTACAAATTACCCCCTCACCCCGCCCCCCGTCACCACCCCATATTGCATTGTGTCTGCTGCTTAAAGATGCCCCACAACATCGCCGAAACAACCTGCGTTGCATCAGACTCTTTGCATCATAACCGTATAATTAATTTCAAGTATGGCAAATCGATATTATTTACATAACGGTCGCGGTCGACTGACCACGCAATCACAGCACTGCTCATCACAATTCTATCAACATCACATAGAAACCCTCATAAAATCTGTATCCAAACTCCCCATAACCCTGTCCAACAAGGCTGATATTAACAACATCGCCCACTTCCCAATAACACATTCCCCCATCATTAGATGTCCACACCCACCCGCAGTGCCAACGTCCCTGTAGTGTCACCTGGTGGATTGTTATCACATTAAAGTGTCCCCTGGTGGATTATTACCACACTAAAATGTCCCTTGGTGGTTTATTACCACACTGAAGAGCTGCCGACATATTCCTGACAGCAAAGGATCACCCATCTCAAGTAACTATTACTATTTCAAAAAGAAAGAGCCAATCCTTGGGCAAACTGTGCATGCGCGCTGAATCAGACCAACCATGTTAAGGATCTACAGAGAGGTGTTATCACATGACCACAACAGCGAACAGCCATTCCGGCCTTTCCCACACACAATGCCGATTTCTAGTTCCTTTTCGAACTGCAATCCGGCAACACGATCATATATCCAACACAAAATGTGACAGACAGCCTGATGAAAGTTTAACCAAACACCAAATCCATCATCATGCTCAGACTTATCGCAATACTGTCTTAGTAATGATGGTTAAAATCGGTAAACTCTTTCCTGCACTCCTTACACTGATCACATTACAACGCTTCAATTAGCCCAACTTCACGGCGACCGAAACTGTTCATTTGCCCTCGTTTGTACCCCACTCCCTCCTCCCTGTTCTGGTGTGGGTGGACCCCTTAGCGGCCACGTCTCACCAGTGGCGCCACCTGTGTGAGGTGCACCCGCTGCTGACGTCACCGACAATGACGCTGATCGCGGCGGCGGTGGCAGTGGCGTCGACATTATCGTCGTTGGTGTCTGCGGACCAAACGTATGCTGCGGTGCCTGCGATCCAAAGAAGTTCTGCGACTGTGTCGGCATGGCAACGGTCGTGGTGGCAACCACTGTCGTGGCACTGTCGAATTGTGTCTCGGCCATGATCTTCTGTCGGACTTCCCTGATCTTCAGCTGCAGGCAGATCTTTGTAGGAAAGATGTCCTGGTGGCTCGCTTGGAACACAGCCGTCGCTTGCCCTGTCAGCCACAACAAGCAACACGTCAGTATCTCATGCGTTAAATCCGCAGCAAAACTGTGGTGGAGTAGCACAAATAATCGAATGCAGTCTACCGATTATATGCGTTACTCTGCCACCGTCTCTTCCAATTCCAGGTGTATGCAACTCTCGAAGATACAATTTGGTATTTATTTAATGATTTTAGCATTTATATTTAGAACCTACTTTTTATACCAATACTACTTTGAGTTATAAAACAATAAGAAGGCATATATTTACATTGACAAATACAAAAAGAATATAAATGAAAAAGGGCGAGAAGTTTACCCAAGCACATAACTAAAACAACGGTTTAGTACACGTGTAACTTGTACACCCGACCTGTAATGTACAACTTGTAAACCAACAAACCATTGGTCTCATAAGAGCCCCCAATGACATATACTTTATTTATACTACCTTATTTATACCACGGGATAATGTAATTAAATAAATCCTATCATTTGCAATAATAGATGTACATGCGTGCAGAAAGAGTCATACAATTTTAAAGGGAGTGTGTCCATTATTCGGAATTAATAACTGACAGTCTGCTGAATTTGTTGTCTTGAATGTTGGAACATGATATTGTGGGAACATTGCGATTACACTGAACATCAAAAGGCTTTGCGGTAAAACCGGCTGGATGCCGTTGTATTGGTTTACAAAAACAGAAGATGGTTGTAGAAGAGGAGGAAGACAAAAGCTGGGATGGATTGTGAAACAAGATTTTTATGGTGAAAGTGTGAACAGGCAACAATGGATGACCATCGCGGAAAACAGAAAGCGATGGTAAACAAAGCATAAGCTAGTGAGTGACATGGACCCCCCCCAACCCACCCCACCCCCACAAAGGGGAGAAGATTGTCCTCACAATAGTGGGAGAAGGCTTGGGAAGAGACAAACCTGAGGGAAAGAGCCCCTGCTCCTCAAACAGTTGCATCACCAGCTGTCGTCTCTGGTCAAGGATACGGCGCAGAGACGAGTATGCTCCCGGGGAACTTGGGGTCTTTGGGGTGCGGGGCGATTTCACAAGGTCACCATCACTAAGGTCAACTGAAATTACACGATGAAACACTGCTTAATTTCAGGAAACAAGATTACAGTTAATACTGTCTAAAAGCATTAGTTGCTTCTGCTGTGTATCGAATTTGAACGTTTGATTTTAGTTACAATTTTGGTCATTTTGTCACCAATGAAACGTTTCAACAGTAACCTCAGTTGTTTTTGTAGAAGATACAGGACAGCCTGGTTTTTATTTTAATGAGATATATTTTTGAAGATTGACAAAATGCGATTGTAGTAACATCTTAATAACAAGAAAGCTCTCAAATCTACTGCGAAATTCTGGGCACAGCTGTGAAATTCTATACAATACAATCACCAACTGAATCAATGAAGAATGACTGGTATTTATTATAGAAATGTGGTACTCCAATGCAAATAAGGTCACCTTGGGACAGTCCCAAGTTATTTCTGTAACAGTGAAATATAGGAAATTAATCTCGCTAATAGGGTCACCTTGCCATTCAGGTCACTTATGTCCAGTTCCAAGAGTGACCTTAATAGTGAGGTGCCACTGCATAATGTGATTATAGGTGCACCAAGAAATTGCTACAGAAACAATACACTTGTACACACGCTGTATCACTTTGCAAAATACAAAAATGAACATACAAAATCAACAAGAACTCACCAAGACTGGGTCGTTGCAAGGTTGCGACCTCTGCAAGGGCCTCAAGGTTGAAGTTACTGCCAAAGAAGTGTCGGTCATCGATCTTGGCGCTGCGTGGCGTGCGTGTGTTGGGTGTTGATTGGTTGGAGCTTCCCGGCCGACCCCCCGCAGTGCTCGGTGTCCCTACAGCATCCCCACTGTCCATCTCCTGCGCCAGCCGCGTGTCTGTCATACAAAATTTGTTTCCATCAAAAATGTAACAACAACACAAGTTTAATTAAGGCAAAAGTTAATAAAAATTTATAAAATTGCAGAGTTAAAACATGAATGCAATCATAATGATGTATTTTTGTTTAATAAACAGTTTTAGATTAACATTAATAAGAGTATAAATGCATAATTATAATATATATATGATAATTATGTATTTATTTTTATTAATCCTAATCTACCTGTTTATATGTATACCTTCGAATGCAGCAACTGAAATAACCATGACGACAACGACACCACATCATTGTCACTCACCGACAGAGAGCCGTCGCTTCTTGCGATAGCTAGAGATGATGTCCCGGGGACTCTTGGGCAGGGGTGTGCCCGACTCAGAGCTGTCGGGGTTGAACTGGGGCAACTCCTCAAAACGACGCTCAAAGTCAACCTGCTCTAGAACTCTGTCGAAACAGATAACATTGAATTTAAAAAGTTCTTCTACAGCGCAGTATCCAGTCTTTGGGACTGTTCAAAGTGCTTTACACTTTACTTCCTGGGAGACCTATTCAATCGAACATCATCTCTACTTCTATCGGAAGCATTCAGCCACGCTGCAATTAATGCACAAAGATTATTCGTACAAAATATCCACCTCTGTTTATAGCCAGGTACTCATTCATACAGCTGACTGAACTGGAACAACTTGTCCAAGGTTCGACACTGCAGCACAGGATTTGAACCTGGCTCCCTCGATTGAGAGCCTGATGCTCTAACCACTGTGCCGCTGTGCACCACAGCAACCAATGGAATGTTGGCGTGTAACAATTATCAACGCATCATGATAGTCAATGTTTTGGTGCAATACTATCGACAATACATTTAACTATCGACAGTTATCATCGATAGGACACTAAAGTCTCCATATACAATTGGTAAAATCAATGAGCAGATCATACATAATCATTACGCATTCATGTGAATGTTCCAATTTCGAGAAACAGAAATGGCAGAAATGAGTCAGCATTCGTAGTGGATACTAGGCAGGTCTGTTTTTCACAAAATTAATTTGATTAGCCAAAAAATCTAGTTAATGAGGCACCTTTAATTTCCTTGTGGCAATGTGTCTAGATTTATGCATTCGGTTGTCCATAAGGTACATTTATGCAAGCACCAACACAAGTCATGAATAGTGATGAAATAAGGCCAAATTAATGACGTTTATTAAAGAGATTAAGTTAAAGAGAGAGAAATGTGGGCTCTACATCCCAAGGCCAGGCCTGTGACTGAGCCCATACTAGTCTCCTGTACCTCTGGATGACAGAGCCCACATTTCGGCATATACAACATTAGCAGTATTGTTATAGATATATAAAACAACATCATTACTACTGTAATCACAGTAGACCTTATGCACTGTACCGTACTAACCAAGCACACCATTCATTCACACTAACTATAATCCCAACTACCTGCTGAAGAATTACACTATATAAAGATTTAGCCTAAACCTATAAGTGGGGCCATTACGCCCAACTTACTAAAATCACCGGTGGAAGAGAAGCGAGATTTAGGGGGTGGGAGTTTCTGGGTAGGTGTTACAAGTAATTTTTTTGAAATGTTGGTTTGTCGAACTGTCGATATCACACAGATATAGCATTAATTAGTCAGCCAGGTATATTTCAAGTTTGCCAACAAAAAAACTAGCAATGTGCTATTGCTTTAATTTTATATATTACATTTTACCTGTAAACAACGAATCAATACAAATATGCAACAAACGTAACAATTGTTACAGATGTATATAGGGGGTCTTTGTCAAAACAAACAATTTTATGGGGGCGAAGCATGCCAGCACTAAGAAGCATGACAAGGGGGGTGGGAGGGGTCTCAAAAATTTTCACAAATATCATGCCCCTTACCTCTCCATTCCATCATCAAAGCGTCGCTTCAGGACGCCCTTACGTGGACTCAATGTGCTTGGAGATAGTAATGCCTTCCCGGTCACATGACTGGGGAGTGGAAGTGGGGGAGGGATCTGTCTCTGTTTCCCCTCCCGACTCTCCGCGGGAACCTGAGAGAAACATTTCCGTCAACTGGCATGTTTAACCACCATTCAGAAAGCATTTCTCCAGTCATCCAAAATGACCCGGGCATTGTTTCAAGGCCAGATTAATGCAAATATGTGCCTGTTATTGAATCCTATTAAATCGAGAGAATGTGCTGTGAGTGAATCATGTGATATACTCGGGTTGCATGAATGCAAATAAATAAATAATTTTTGATCCGACTCAAGTAAAATTTTCACTACATTTGAAGAACTAATTCCTGGTGTAACTAGCCAAGTATGTGACATATATGTCAATTTATTACCCAAATATGAATTGCTAAAGTTTGACAAAAATAAAATACTTAAATAATTTTCAACAATTCATTTTTTTAAATATTTTTCATTAATAATTAGCGGTTACATGCTGCGTATGAAATGTTCATAAATTACTATGCTACAGAATGGAAAACTAATTAAATGTCTATGGTAAATAAAACTGAAATAATTTAAGTTTTTCAGAGTGCATGTATTTTCAAGATTTTATACAAAATGGCGTTCTTTGTGATCATAGCCGTCATCCCGTCTGAACTATTAAGTTTGTGTTATATTAAAAATGCGTAATCATAGTACAAAACATTCCCCTTCGATGGCAGCGTTCGTTATAAACTCGATTGGAAAATCCCATAAAAGTCCGAATTACTGGAGTTCGACATAATGACAATGTCGAGAATTACAACAAAGCTAAAAAAACACCACCCGCTTCGTTGCGCGGCGCATTAATATTTTTTTTACAACAAAATAGACCGCTCAAAAGTTAGCATTTAATCGTAGAAATCGCCTGCGGACGCGTGTTTTGGAATAACTCCTGGGTGCTTCCATGTTTATGCCTGCAGCAAATGTTAAACTTTAATCTCATTGGCTGAAAATCACCATTAAAATATTCACTGCGTGGCGTAAAAGAGGGACCGGAAATTGTGTGTCGCTGCATTCGACTACACAACCGCGTGGTGGTTGGTGCTATTTAGTCACTGAAATCGCCATCATATCTCACTTTTGATGCTTCCCAGTGAAACTTCAATATTATTATATGCTAACTGCCGAAATAAATTGCCGTTATTGGATGACACTGTTTCGCAATACCAGTTTAAATGTGCCCCTGTATTCGGGTTGATTCGGGCGTTCTGGCCGTGAGGCATACTCGGGTTGATTCGGGCGTTCTGACCACGAGAGGGTTAACCTCGCCCTTTTCATAAATCCTAGCACTTTGACACGAGCTTCAAAAAACAATCCACCCAAGAAAGACAGGACCACGTCTTTGAGATCTTTACGATATATAATCTGGGGAGTGTTTCACTATGATAATGAATTCATAAGGAAATCCACCACTAAACAGAATCAATTGTTAAATGTATATGGAGCTTCTTCAAAAGGCAAATGGTTGCTACAGTATCACCGAAGACATTATTTATTTGATACACGTGAAAGTGTCCCAGTGGCGAGCCCTGGTGTTGACATTACCGGTCAGGAGTGAGATTGGTTTTAATGAACAAAATCAGGCTATGAGCTCATAAGAATGTCAAGAAAGGTCATGTGTGCAACAAACAGATTAATTTAAATGTATTTTACTTATATTGGATGTCTTTGAGCAGTCATTAATGTTTAATAATAATAATGATAAATAATAAAATTTTTACAACAAATAAATAAAAAATACATTAAAAACGTCAATCGTCCTAAACAAATGTAGTACACCTGCCCTAAAGTCGTAATAACGTTGACACCTACAATTGTCCACTCCCACCTACCAGTGACGCTGCAACGGTCAGTGTTGGCTTCTTCTCCCTCTTTGGGCTGTCTTTCTTCCCCAGCTTCAGCCCGCTTCCTGCCACCATCTCCTTGTATCTCTTCCCCTTACACGCCCGCTGCAGCTTCCCATCCGCGTCCCCCTCTGAAACGTCGTCCGGCGCTCCCTGGTCACTTGAGTGGTTGCCAGGCAATGGGGCAGGTGGCGCCACTGTCTGGTGCAACTTTGCTTCACTGGTCTCTGAGGGGGCAGCACCGAGTAGCGCTGTTTGCATTTGGTTCACTGCTGCAGAATTCAACAGGCATATTATATAACATTATGTATGTGGGTTGGGTTTCCATACTTAGAGTAGATTTCTGAATACAGTAAACATAAAACCAGTCAAAAACAAGAAAAACCTTTCACCTTCGAATGACGATACAATATAGAAAAACACTCGTCTCACCTAAAGATGCTGTTGACCTTTGTAGTGATTCGGTTGCCATGGGAACTGTCGCCATGGGAATGGTTGCTACGGCGGCACGTAGTTTTGTTGGTTTCTGCTGCTGGAGCATGTTGCCGCTGATCCTGATTTCGCCCCAGCCACCACTCGTTGTCACTGTCATCGTGTTCTGCGACCGCCCACTGGTCATATCTAAAAGACGAATTCGGTCCGACCAATCGGTAATGTAATCACAGAATTTTTCATCCTGGCACATAGATTCCACATATTTGTGACCTGTCGGTACTAAAGTCGCAAAATTTTGAAATGGGGTGTTGTACCTTTCTGGATTGTACCAAGCATAAGCTTTAACCCTCTCATGGTCAGAACCCCCGAATCAACCCGACTCCCACTCACGGCCAGAACGTCAGAATACGCCCGAATACAGGGGCACATTTAAATTGGTACTGCAAAACAGTGTCATCCAATAACGGCAATTTATTTCAGCAGTTAGCAGATAATAATATTGAAGCTTCACTGGGAAGCGTCAAAAGTGAGAAATATTGGCGATTTCTGTGGTGAAATAGTGCCAACCACGTGCGGTTTTGTAGTCGAACTCAGCGTCACACAATTTCCGGTCCCTCTTTTATGCCACGCAGTGAATATTTTAATGGGGATTTTCAGCCAATGAGATTAAAGTTTAACATTTGCTGCGGGCATAAACATGGAAGCACCCGGGAATGTTTCCCAAAACACGCATCCGCAGGCGATTTTTACGATTAAATGCTAACTTTTGAGCGGTCTATTTTGTTGTAAACAAGTATTAATGCGCTGCGCGACGAAGCGGGTGGTGTTTTTTAGCTTTGTTGTAATTCTCGACGTTGTGATTATGTCGAACTCCAGTGATTTGGATTTTTATGGGATTTTCTAATCGAGTTTATAACGAACGCTGCCATCGAAGGGGAATGTTTTGCACTATGGTTACGCATTATAAATATAACACCGACTTAATAGTTCAGACGGGATGACTGCTATGATCGCGAAGAACGCCATTTTGTATAAAATCTTGAAAATATTGTACTTGGTAAAAATGAAATTATTTCAGTTTTATTTACCAGACATTTAATTAGTTTTCCATTCTGTAGCATAGTAATTTATTAACATTTCATATGCAGCATGTATCCGCTAATCATTAATGAAAATATTTATAAAAAATTAATTGTTGAGAATTATTTAAGTATTTTATTTTTGTCAAACTTTAGTAATTCATATTTGGGTAATAAATTGACATATATATACATACTTGGCTAGTTACACCAGGAATTAGTTCTTCAGATGTCGTGAAAATGTTATTTGAATCGGATCAAAAATTATTTATTTATTTGCATTCATGCAACACGAGTATATCACACGATTCGCTCACAGCACAATCTCTTGATTTAATAGGATTCAATAACAGGCACATATTTGCATTAATCTGGCCTTGAGAGGGTTAAAATGACGCCTCATTTGTTGAAATACATTGCTAAATTTGAAGCAAACTTCAAAAATACAATGTTTTGAGAAACATGTATTTTATTACTTTAGGTTTATTTGTTAAGGAAAATAAACTGGACATTCAAAGATGAGACTATAAGGTGTACGTTCTGTTAAAATCACAGAAATGATTGAACATGACCTGGACAGCTATTTTTGGTTTGTATGCAGAATAGGCCTGTGTCACTTAATACCCGGTTCACTGGGGCGGGTCACGTTTATTCTAATAATAAGAACAAAACATATAGTTAAAAAATTAATGTCATACCTTTAAACGACACAGAATGTGTAACATACCTTGACTGGAGGGGGCACCACCAGGAGCACGGGCTGGACTTGGTGTGGTTCTCTGCACTGCCACAGCCGCCTTAGGGGCGAGCACCTGTGTGGTCATGAGACTGCTGGGAAGGGTCGTGACAATCTGGGAGTTGGGCGTGAGAGGGAAGATGGGTTGTTGCTTGGACAGGGCCTGGGGTTGGATGGCTGGAGAGACGGGAAGGAAGGCTGAAACAGAAGACGTGCAGCCAATATGTAGTAGTAATAATATAATCATTATCAATAAATAGTAATATATTTCTTATATGGCACGCCATCCAAATAATTGTTCTGGGGCGCTGCACAAAGGTTATTATAAATAAATTAATACACAAACCACACATATTTTGAAATGCTAATGTGGTAAAATATGCTATCAATACTACTAAAGAAATCTACTTAAACAAATAAAATAAATACATCTGAATTAATTATTCACACATTTATTCTAATTTATTTTTATTATTATAATTCATTTATTGTTATTACTTCAACAGCTTGTATAAAAAATTAATTAAGATCATGAAATGTTACTATAACTTGTAAACAGGTGCGTCTTGACTACAGTACACAGTACACACTAGCATGGGGGTCGTTCACATTGTCAACATTTATTTGTACAGAGCACATGGAGGGGGTTTGAAGCCCGAATACTAATGATAAAATGAAAGTCACATGTAAACTGCATAACCATTATGATTGTAAGTAACCACAGCGACAATGCAGCAAATGTAGCACCCTTTGGAGAAACAGGACACCCGATATTAGGATGATAACAACCAGACCCCTGTTAGTATGACCATAGCAACAGTACCACTGCTAGTGGGACCATAGCAACAGTACCACTGCTAGTATGACCATAGCAACAGGATCACTGCCAATATTACCATAGCAAAAGGACACATGCTAGTAAGATCATAGCAACAGGACCCCTGCCAGTATGACCATAGCAACAGGATCCTTGCTAGTGTGACCATAGCAACACGACCCCTGCTAGTATGACCATAACAATATAATCCTTGCTAGTATGACCATGTCAGCAGGATCCCTGCTAGTAGGATCATAGCAACATGACCCCTGCTAGTATGACCATAGCAACAAGACCCCTGCTAGTAGGACCATAGCAACAAGACCCCCTGCTAGTAGGACCATAGCAACAAGACCCCTGCTAGTAGGACCATAGCAACAAGACCCCCTGCTAGTAGGACCATAGCAACAAGACCCCTGCTAGTAGGACCATAGCAACAAGACCCCTGCTAGTAGGACCATACCAACAAGACCCCTGCTAGTAGGACCATAGCAACAAGACCTCCTGCTAGTAGGACCATAGCAACAAGACCCCTGCTAGTAGGACCATACCAACAGGACCCATGCTAACAAGACCATACCAACAGGATTCCTGACAGTTCGTATGCCTTTGTGAGCACTTTCTACGTGGAATCCCTGTCCTGCTGAGATATCTGGTAAGATGAACACAATGCACAATCAAAATCATGATGATTTTACATGTACATATTTTGCCTTCAACGTCCGATAGGCTAGAGTTGCTGACTCTCTTTGGAGTCAAATCACAACTCTCCTTCCTACCTGTGTTCAGTGGAGTCAGTGGAGTCACAAACGCCTGCACAAATGTTTGTTCTGCCTTCGTTGCACCAGGTGTCAGCACTGGCAAATGAGGTAGCGATGTCGGTGTTCCTGGCTGGATGTAGGCAACCCTAGAAACAAATACGCAGTGTCATGTGGTTG
The DNA here is from genome assembly GCA_963995525.1 of Escarpia spicata. NCBI lineage: Eukaryota > Metazoa > Annelida > Polychaeta > Sabellida > Siboglinidae > Escarpia > Escarpia spicata. Next base: position 12,138,149 of record OZ023217.1, read on the forward strand.
CGTTGTCACATGTAATGCCAAGTTTACAATAACAGTATCAAGCTCTGTGACATTGTTGCATCATGTAAAATAGAATACTTGATTGTAGGCAGATATGCAATGTAAGAAGTTTTAAATTTGATTTCAAGTGTTCGTCTAGTGATTAGTCAAGCTGCTGACTAATCAGTGACGGTCAAGCCTATGTCAATAGCTGATCATTGCTGTATTGACTGCGTGCAAGCGGTGAGCAGGCCATTCACTCTCCCCACTGCCATCCCTGTACCTCACTTCTGCCACCTCCAAATTGATCTTTTTTGGGAAGATATCGCCTACCAGTGTGAACAAATTCTACGACGACACCCAGAAAGCACGCAAGACATGGTTAACGCTCCAACCAAGAACATGTACGACAGAAAGGTGAAGGAGGCTGGAGAGATGAGACGCCATTGTGAACATCGCTGGAGAACGACCAAAACTCGTAGTTTACCGGTAGCTCTATGTCGAAGCCCGCAATGCGCATGAACAGTTTGCATAGCCAAGGCTAAGAGTAACTACTGTAAAGACACTCTGCAGAGAGCTGACAACAAATCGACGTTCCGGCTTGTCAGGTCCCTCGGGGCTGAACAGAAGAACATCTATCTGGACTCTGAATCCACTGAAGGTGGTTGCTGTAAGTTCACACAACACTTTACTAAGAAAGAGCAACAGCTTCAGGCAGAGTTAGAAATGATGCACTCCTCAAACTCACCAGCAAAAGAGAAGGCATGTTTCAATGAACCTCTCGTTTTGCTCGTGCCAACATCGGAAGAGATACACAGTATTGTGTCTGGATTAACAAAGACCTGTGAGCTCGATCCTCTGCCAGGCAAACAAATTCAGCAGTGCCTGTCATCATTGGTACCAGTTATTACCGCTAATACCAACAAGTCATCTGAAGAAGGAACAGTGCCAGCATCTTTAAAGAAGGCTCGTGCTCAATATTGAAGAAGCCATCTGTGGACAATGACATGCTGCATAACTACAGACCTTTCAGCAGTCTGTCTCATCTGTCCAAGGTTATTGAAAAGATAGTAGCACAGCGATAGTCTGATCATCTTGACTCACAAGATATGAATGAACCGTTTCAGTCGGCATACAGAAAGGTTCATTCTACAGAAACCGCATTTTTTTAGTCTGCAGTGATGTCCGGGTGGCTTTGGATCGCAAAAAAGGCACTCTGCTTGTGCTTCTTGACCTGAGTTCAGCTTTTGACACGATTGACCACACTATTCTACTCAATCGGCTCAGCAAGCGCATTGGTATTCACGAGCACGCTCTCCAGTGGATAGCGTCATATCTGCAAGACCGCAAGCAGCGTGTTGTGATTGGCCAGAGTGCATCTGAACATCACATACTTAATACAGGAGTGCCGCAGGGATCTGTCCTTGGGCTTGCAATGTTCTCCCTGTATGTCCATCCAGTCGGCGATGTCATCAGAAGGCACGGTGTAAAGTTTCGTCACTATTCTGATGATCTGCAGCTGATGCATGTGTTTGCGCTTAATCCTGGCCCTACAGCATCTTGAAGTCTGCGTAATGGAGATTCGGGAGTGGCTGATGTCTAATTATCTCAACCTGAACGACCAGAAAAACGAGTTCCTTCCGATTGTCCCACTGTCTGCAAAGAAGTTAGTAAACGAACTTAGTATCAATGTTGGTGGTTCTCTCATCCGAGCTGTGCATCAGATTAAAGACCTTGGTGCCGTCTTAGACTGTCGCCAACACATCAGCGATCACATGGTCCTGCTACTTCGACCTACATCACATCAGCCAAATCAACAAGTTCCTGCCAAGACAGATGAGGGAGAGAGTAGTCAACGCATTAGTGACATCAAGGCTCGACTACTGCAACTCCCTTCTGTTCGGCACCATGGACAAGAACTGTGTACGGTTACAGCGTGTCCAAAACGCTGCAGCCAGAATGATTGTGTGGGTGCCCAAATGCGCAAGCATCACGCCAGTGCTCCGAGACCTACATTGTCTGCCGGTACGGGAAAGCGTTCGTTCCAAGGTCCTGGTACTCATGCACAGAGCTGTCAACAACTGTGGGCCTATGCTTGTCTGCCTCTACGTGCCCACCAGGTCTTTTCGGTCAGTGAGAAATCGTCAACCTATGAGACCGCGAACAAGATGTAAAATCGGAGACGCGAGTTTTTAAAAACTTTTAAGGCAGCAGCTCCGGACCTCTGGAATGATTGACCCGTATCAATGCGTGAACTAAATAGTGAAGCAGCTTTTAAGTGCGCATTAAGAACACTCTACTTTAATCGATATTTTAACTCCAGTAGCCGCAGCAATCCTGGATGTGCGAAGTGATCTACTTGTTTTCAATAGATCTAATAAACAGCGAGACAAATTTGAAGAGCACTTTTAAACTCTCTTTTATTTTAATATTTTAACTGCTATAATGACTTTTAGACTTGACATTAAGCTTTAGTTAATTATCATTTGTTTATGTCACAATATTAATTTTAATGTTAACTTTTTTATATTGTATTTTATACTTAATTAATTACTTTTTAATGTATTACTATTTGATATGTAAAGCGCCTTGAATAGTTTCTAACTAGAGTTGGTGCTACATAAGCATATTTATTTATTTATTGCCACCTTGTAATTTGTTCTTTGATTTAGTGTTACTGTTAGATCGTAAATTTGAAGTTCTTTGCAAGTGACATAAAACTTCCCCAAATGATCAGCTTCAGGTGATGGTTTACGTACATCAAAATAATCTCAGAAAACATGCATTGCAAGCAATCTTCTAATGTCCATGTAGCGAACGGTTCAAACCCTAAAACCAATCAAAACCATTACCCCATGGGGAATTCAGAGAAAATAATATTCTGAAAGTTTGGTGTCCGGAATGGAGAAACATATTAACATACCCACCCACACATGTCTTGATTACATTTAGACTTTACTTACTTGTTTGTGGTTGGTAACAGTATTCGGGGCGACTGGACCCCCTGCAGACCCTGAGACTGACTGTTGACCAGGGTGAAGTGTGACAGCCCGGACGTGGTCAGCATCTGTTGACCGCCAATGCTGACAACCGCAGTGGCTGCCGGTTGAGCGGTCTGACCCATTGCGAGAATCTGTTGACCGGGTTGACCGAGGGTCATGAACCGGGGGGTCACGAGGGGGTGGGAGGGCGAAGCCGCGGGGGCGGGCTGAGTGAGATTGGGGTTGACCATCTGGAGGGTATGCTGTCCGAGATTTATCGGCTGCTGCATGATCAGTTTCTGTTGTATCGTGGGCTTCGCCATGGTAACGGGGGCGGAGGCGACTTGGAACCTTGCAGGCATGAGCTGCGGCTGCGGGGATGCGACGACGCTCGGAGACTGCTGCAGTACCGGCTGGCCCTGGATCGCCAGCTGGATGCTCCCGGCATGCAACTGGGAGTTCGGCATCGCCATCTGCACGACGTTCTGCACCTTGCCGTTGGGCCCGGTCTGCAGCGTGAACGACGGCAGGATATATTGGACGGGAGTCGGCGCTGCGCGCTGGATGTTCGCGAGAAGCGCAGCAGGCACCGGCTGCACATGAGGTGGGGCCACCTGTGCTGTGGTCAGGCTCTTCACCGCTATTGGTGCGTTCATCAGCGTCGTCCCGATTGTCTCGTGCATGGGCTTCGGGACAGTGTTCACAGTCGTGATCGGCGTTTTCAAGATCGTAAGCGTCACTGGCGGGGCGACTGCTGCAGGAGCTGCCACCTGGGGGCGATGTACATTGAGTGCGACGGCCATCGGGCTAATGCAGACCGTCGGCGTTGCAGGCGACGGAGGCTGCGGAACCTGCGGCTTGACTGGCTTCGACGCTATCGCAATAGGCCCCACCATCGGGCGACTGCCTCGCACCATACTGCCACCTACCAGCGGTTTTCCGGCAGACATGGTCTTCGGCAGACCTTTCGGGACTTTCTGCGTCATCTTGCTGAGAATGATGCCGTGTCGATTGTGCTGGCCCAGTCCAACCTGCGTGTTCGTCGACAGTATGATCCCGTGTTTATCCGGCTGAGTCATCATCGTTATATTATGGATCGTCTTCACCTGACCCGTGCTGCCACCTTTCAGTCGCATCTCCGAACTGTCAAAGCTGTAGCTTCTCTGAACCCCAGCAGGTGTCGCCACTGATACCGCCACGTCGCCCTTTGCACTAGCGGCCTCTGTGGTGGAGTTCTCCCCAACCCTCAGCCGTGGCATGTGAGCCTTGAAGACAGCCCCAGTGGGGTGAAACACCGACCCACTACTGCTTGGTCGAGTCACATGTGGTGCTGCCCTCTCACTCACAACTGCTGCATTACCCGCCGTTGCATCAGTCTTCAGCTGTGGCTCTGGTTTCAAGAGCATCGGTTTCGGTCGATAGGGAAGATCAGTCGAACTCAGAGGTCGCATTACCGGTGAGAACCGTTGCTGCGGAAATGCTTTGTTTTCGATGAGTGCCTCATCCTCTGATTGGCTGTCAGTCTCCGAGTCCGACACATGTTCCTTGCAGTTCAGGTCGATGCCACCGGCATGCTCTGGCTGATTCAACTCTTCGTCTAAAACATGGAACATTACGACGACTTACAATGGTGAAAATGTGCATCAATTCAGGAATCGAATGATTATGAATTTCTTCTTAACAATTACAAAGTTAATTTGCTATCTACCAATGGGTATCCTCACTTGGTATCTTTGGGAATTGAAGGGTTTAGTTCTAGTTCCTCTCGCTAGATGGCATACTATCAGGCGAGCAGAAGAACAAGTCCCACAATTCAGTTCCTGAAGGTTGTCGATATAGCGCCGTGGTGCAGTGGCTAGAGCTTCGGACTCTCAACCGAGAGAACCCGGGTTCGAATCCTCCAGTTCACTCAGCTGTATGAATGAGTACCTGGCTATAGACAGTGGTGGATATTTGTGTACGAATAGTCTTCGCGCATTAATTGCAGCGTGGCTGGATGCTTCCCAGAGAAGTTGAGCTGGTGTTCGATTGAACAGGTCTGCCAGGGAGTAAAGTGTAAAGCGCTTTGAACAGTCCTGAGGACTGGATACTGCGCTATATAAGAACTTAGCTTTACTTTACCTTTTTGTAGAACATAAGTTAACTACACAACTGTGTCAAGCAGAATGTAAAGATACTACTTTTGAATTCCACAGTACAATGTTTACAAAATCGCTTGGATAATTCTGTGGGCATGATGATGTGCTGCATGGTACACATATCTATCTCATTAGTAGTCAGACCTGAGGCAATGCCTCTGAAAGGGGTGTGTTTTCATGTAAACACACTGTTCCCTCCCGATACAGTCACATTTTAATAACAAATGGTTCAATAAAACACATTTGGACAGTCAGTATAGTTCATTAAAACACATTTGGACAGTCAGTATGGTTCATTAAAACACATTTGGACAGTCAGTATGGTTCATTAAAACACATTTAGACAGTCAGTATGGTTCATTAAAACACATTTGGACAGTCAGTATGGTTCATTAAAACACATTTGGACAGTCATTGTGGTTCATTAAAACACATTTGGACAGTCAGTATGGTTCGTTTGGTAAAACACATTTGGACAGTCAGTATGGTTTATTAAAACACATTTAGACAGTCAGTATGGTTCATTAAAACATTTGGACAGTCAGTATGGTTCATTAAAACACATTTGGACTGTCAGTATGGTTCATTTGGTAAAACACATTTTGGCAGTCAGTATGGTTCGTTAAAACACATTTGGACAGTCAGTATGGTTCGTTAAAACACATTTAGACAGTCAGTATGGTTCATTAAAACATTTGGACAGTCAGTATGGTTCATTAAAACACATTTGGACAGTCAGTATGATTCGTTTGGTAAAACACATTTTGGCAGTCAGTATGGTTCATTAAAACACATTTGGACAGTCAGTATGGTTCATTAAAACACATTTGGACAGTCAGTATGGTTCATTAAAACACATTTGGACAGTCAGTATGGTTTATTAAAACACATTTTGGCAGTCAGTATGGTTCTTTAAAACACATTTGGACAGTCAGTATGGTTCGTTAAAACACATTTAGACAGTCAGTATGGTTCATTAAAACATTTGGACAGTCAGTATGGTTCATTAAAACACATTTGGACAGTCAGTATGATTCGTTTGGTAAAACACATTTTGGCAGTCAGTATGGTTCATTAAAACACATTTGGACAGTCAGTATGGTTCGTTAAAACACATTTAGAGAGTCAGTATGGTTCATTAAAACACATTTGGACAGTCAGTATGGTTCATTAAAACACATTTGGACAGTCAGTATGGTTTATTAAAACACATTTGGACAGTCAGTATGGTTCGTTTGGTAAAACACATTTTGGCAGTCAGTATGGTTCATTAAAACACATTTGGACAGTCAGTATGGTTCGTTAAAACACATTTAGACAGTCAGTATGGTTCATTAAAACACATTTGGACAGTCAGTATGGTTCATTAAAACACATTTGGACAGTCAGTATGGTTCATTAAAACACATTTGGACAGTCAGTATGTTAAAATATATATAGCTTATAGTACTAAATACTGTACAACATGCGTTTACCCTAAAGAAATGAGCAGACAACCCTCCCTTTAAGTAGGGAACAGGGGTTTAGCCAGAGACTTGTTTGCCCGTCTTCAAGACTAGAAAATATGACACAGGTTTGTCACTGAAAAAACTGAACTGGCCAGTATTTGCTGTGATATACTTTTGATTAATTCAAGACTGGCAAATAATTATTTCTGGCTAAGGGCCTGGTGGGGAAACATAATGGATGCCACCATACCAATTGTACTTCCATCTTTATCCTCACAGATGATCATGCGATCATCATCGCTGTCATCCCCATACTTCAGTATCTCGTAGCGGGACTGACGTGGAGAGTTCCTGTCCTGCTCCCTAGGTGTCACCTCTGAGCTGCTGTATGACACCACTGGCTGCATCTTTGCGGGGACTGAAGCTGAGTTGTCTTCTTCTTTAGCTGGTTTCGTTAACATCGACTGGCCTCCCGGCTGGGTCGAACACATCTAGAAGTGATGTGTATAGTGATAAGATATTACTAAATAAAAGATTTATTTAACACATAAAAAGGCAGTCGAAAAAAATATATCAATTATAAATATGGTTATTTCATTCATTGTGTAATTTACATTATTTAACTTAAATATATATTAATATATACACATATATATTATATGTAAATATATATTTATATATATAACTATAATTTGTATGTTAAAAAAGTCCTATGAATATCGCACAAACTCATATATAAGTTTAAAATTAGCATTAAAACTTGTGCTGAAATTATTGATTACATAAATATGCAGTAAACCATTCTCCAATGGCGCGGTACATACCTGAGTCAGTTCAGTGAGCGCCTGCGGAACCGTGGCAGGATGGGTGCCATCTGCTGGCAGTATTGACAAGCTCTGTGACCTTGACTTGAGATCAGCCAGCGGGTCTTTAGTGACTTTGGGGACGTTGTCAGAAATGCTCGCAAATGCTGCTGGCGTATCTGCTGAAATGGAAATCAAATGTAGTTTTTTTGTCACAATTTATTATTAAAGAATTTATATCAAGATTGTTACCCTAAAAACAATAATTTATCTTTTGTGTTCTTTCTAGTTTATGTGATCCTTCTAGACTAATGCGATGTGGAATCCTATGCCAATCCTACTCATGCTAATTTCATAGCCAAAAACAATCATAGCACATTTGCATGCCGGGCATATATTTGAATATTATAACATAGTGTTATATGTAGCTGCATGAATAATTAACCACTTCTGTGTCAGACTCTGTGGCCTGATATATGTTGCACCGTCGTCACAAGATCCAATCGATCGAAGGCATGTCCTTTAGTGCCACTATGGAAACGCTATCCAATTCCAGTTAGTCACAATATGTCTAACTGCAGTGCATGCCCCTCTTGCTGTCAATGTTTAATTCTGTGTTTAATTAAATGACATTCAAGTTTTATTTAGTTGATGACACTAACCAATTGTTGTCTCAATGCAGAAAACAGCCAACAGCCAATGACTCATTTATTGATGACAATCGTGAAGTAGTCAAATAACCTTTACTTCCTCTGCTGTTCCAGACACACACACGCATGCACACACCAAGACACATACACAAGCAGATACACCCGCAATCATCAAAACAATAAAATACAGTAATACAATCTACTAACTCAAACTTGCACTGAGTGGCCCAACGTTGTCTTCGGATGACCCTTGACCGTCTAACTTCCTGTCTCCGCCCGTCGACTTCTTTCTGTCTTTGGAACACCACTTCCAGTCAGGATGTGCCTTAAAATGAGCTTCTTTCACCTGGACAGAAACAATGTTAAAAAGGTAAATAAACACACATTAATTCGTGAAATCTTGTTTAACATCCAATTTTTCCAAGAATAATTTTAGTGGCTAGAATTTTAATGGACCACCATATTTTCCACAGTTGTTGATGTATATTAGCTGTCTTCATGGATTATCAAGTTGAGCTATTTCACAACTCATTCACAAGGTGTTAGCCATGTTGCTGTGATGTGAATTCTTCCCAGAGAACTTCTGAAGTAGAGAGGGTTCAAAAGACTAGGTCTGCCAGGGGGTGATGTGTAAAGCGCTTCGCATAGTCCTAATGCATATTTGAGTAGTTCTGCATGTACACTCCATTAAAGTGATTCTAAAAATTGGAATCTTCACATGAACACGTAATATGATGACGCATTTGTTTTTGTCTCGATGTTGTCGACTTTCCTTGTTCTCTCAGAAACCACAACTTCAACGGCTTGTCAGCCGCGCAGTTGGTTTGGGCAAATTACCAGACATAATCATCAAAGTGGATTCTTTCGACCATTTAAAGAAATGGACGCATCACCAATCACAAAACTGATGGGACATGACCGAGACAGATATTTTTGGCTCGTCTGCAGAACAGGCTCGTGTGATTTAAGACCTGGTTCGCTGTGGCGGGCCACGTATCTTCAGAAACAGTGTGGGGAGAGGTGGTCATGCGTTAGAGCGCTGGACTGTTGATCGAGGGGACAGTGGTTCGATTCCACCTGCCGCCGTTTCGAAACTTAGGCAATTTTGTTCACCTCACGTTGCCTGTGTCTTTCGGAAGACACATTAAAAACTGTTGATTCCCTCTATCTGGTGTCTATGCCAGGGGAAGTAAATGATCCTACACAGGGTGTCAATGCAAAACCTGAACTCACAGAGTGGTGGTCTCTATCTCTAACCCACTGGACCTTGCTCCTAGCAGCCGGTATTGCTTCCTGGTCGGGCATGTGAGAGACGCCCCGCAAGCAGTCAGTGTATACACTGTATCACTGAATCCACTAGATCCTTTATGAATGTACATACATAGATAGGTGATAAAATGAGAACTGCTTGACTCACATGGAAGGCGAGGTCGTGGTACTTCTTTTTCTGACTGGGCTGCAGGGCGTACCACCACTCGCCCAGGATCTTGCTCACGGTGCGGTTGTCGTGGTTTGGGTGTCTCTGGTGCACGAGACCACGGTGGCGCTTACTGAAGATCATGAACGCATTCATCGGCCGCCGAATGTGGTCACGATCGTTCCGCTGGAATGTATCAGAGTCAGCAGCTCATTTATGTTTCGCACAGGGCGTACGTCTATCAGATGTAGCAGGAATGTATTCATTAGTGGAAATGTTCATAAAGCTGGAAGAATAATTTAAAACAAATCTTCTTTATGGCACAACAAAGGGTTAGACTGGGAGGGTGCTAGAACGGATGCCAGAGAGAACGACAGATGTGCGCAGTGGATAAATGAGGCCATCTGGAACCGCAAAAGCAATACCAAACATGAATTGAGACGACGGGGAATATGGACTGAGTCACATATGGGACAGCCTCCTCACCATCTAATAATCTAATCTAATAATTACCATTCTATATCTGTAAATTAGGTGCTATATTTTAAATATTTAATTAATAGTTAATTTTTTTTATTTACCATTTCAAAAATTATTCAAATGTTCTTATAATGATAATATAATGATTTTACGTTAATTTGATTGTGTACAGCACTTTGAGCATTTTATTAAAAAAGGCACAAATTAATATTATTATTATTATCTGGCGAGCTGAGGAAGAACACATCAGTTGCTGTTGAAAACTGACAATGACTGTCAATACGTTGACTTGAATTTCAATTCTTAGTTTTGTCATAAAGAACATTTGTTTTAAATAGAAATCTTTGTGTTTCGCGTCTGCATACCTTCTTAGGACTCTTGGGGTCCTCCTTGAGGGCGCTGAGAGAGCGGGTGCGACGCTTCGAGTGGGCGACGATGGCGGGAACTGCGGGCGCGGCCAAGTCCATCACAAACACGTCATCATCCTCATCTTCAGCGTCCACCACCGGGCTGCCTGTGAAATAGGATCCGGTTACAGCAACTGAATTTTGAGCAGTGTGTGTGTGTGTGTGTGTGTGTGTGTGTGTGTGTGTGTGTGTGTGTGTGTGTGTGTGTGTGTGTGTGTGTGTGTGTGTGTATATATATAAATCAACTGTATATATTCAACTATTATACATTAAATGTCTAATAAAGAGATAACAATTATTGGTTCGTGGACTTCATTTCTATAGATTCGTGAAAGTAAACTGTTTTGTTTTTGCATACATGTGTGTTACATATATGTGTGTGTGTGTGTGCGTGCATGTATGTGCAGTTTGTGTGCGGTGTAGTGTGCATGCGGTATGTGTGCGGTGTGTGTGCGGTGTGCGCGGTGTGTGCCCAGGGGGCCAGTAGATTTGAAAAGTTACTGGCCCGGATTTTGTTACCGTCAAAAATACGCTGATACTGAGGTGCAAAACATTATTAGTCTTTTTTAAGATTTTACCAACAAAGTTGTTAGAAGTTTCTATACACATATTGATTGTTCAAAGTGAGATGTCCAAAGCTAACAATATTGTTCAAGTGTGTACTCATATATACAGTATTTGCCCAGTTTAAATAGTGTGGCCAGTGTGACGACAGCTATAGTCAGTCGGTAGTTGAGTTGACACTGCTTTCTTGTACAGGTCAATCAAGGCATTAAACTATTTCACGGTTCATTCGCTAGGTGGCAACACCCAAAATAGGTGGCCTTCATCTTGCCCTTGCTGAGGCAGCGTTACATTTGATTTCTGTCACTTTAGCCACTAGTTAAATTTGGATTTAAGCTGTATTCCTTTCATATCATATATCTAGAGAAGAAAAAGCGTGCGTCATTTTTAAGTTGAGGCAGCTCCCAACTACCGTACAAAGTGTGTCCCAGGGACGTGGCAGGACTTAAAAATGGCATCATAAAAACCTGCGCTGCCGGTGGCTAGAAAATTTATTTGATGTCTTTGAATGCCGTCGTCTGTATGATAAGTGTGGGAGTTTGGACTCATTATTGATCAGAATTAGTATCTACGTTGTGTTTACAATGTCCTATAACTGAGTCGAGTCTAAGAATTCTGGCGAATTGCATCTGATAAGGTCATGATGTTACCGCCGCTTCATCTCACCGGCAATCGAGATCCGGAAACCAGTGGCCCAGCGGGCCAGTCAAATATAAGAACTAGTGACCCGAACTGGCCCGACAGCTTCAAAAAAGGCGCCGGGCCATCAGGCCAGTTTTAATGTCGAGGCCTGGTCAAACTCAAAGTTGTACCAGTCATGAGAAGTGTACTTGCCCTGAGACTAATATACTGATCTCCAGAGAAGTGTAGTTGCCCTGAGACTAGAGTACTGATCTCCAGAGAAATGTACTTGCCTCGAGACTAGAGTACTGATCTCCAGAGAAGTGCACTTGACCTGAGACTAGAGTACTGATCTCCAGAGAAGTGTACTTGCCCTGAGACTAGAGTACTGATCTCCAGAGAAATGTACTTGCCCCGAGACTAGAGTACTGATCTCCAGAGAAATGTACTTGCCCCGAGACTAGAGTACTGATCTCCAGAGACGTGTACTTGACCTGAGACTAGAGTACTGATCTCCAGAGAAATGTACTTGCCCCGAGACTAGAGTACTGATCTCCAGAGAAGTGTACTTGACCTGAGACTAGAGTACTGATCTCCAGAGAAATGTACTTGCCCCGAGACTAGAGTACTGATCTCCAGAGAAGTGTACTTGCCCCGAGACTAGAGTACTGATCTCCAGAGAAGTGTACTTGCCCCGAGACAAACAAGATGTCCCGGGAGTAACATGACTTAATACTTCCAAAAGGACTAGACCAGTTGAGTTACTCTGGCTTGCCTCATGTTGAAATACAATGATGACCAACTTTTGTTGGTTTCTAAGCGTCAGTGCTTCCTCTGGATTGTTTCACTGATATTGATCTCAAAGACAATCCACCATTGCACAGAAACCATTCTAGTGTTTATCGCATGATGGAAAAACGATCACATTTGCACTTCTTAGAAATGCCTTTCTCTTTTGTATGGAATCCTGATTAGAAAGTGGTGTATCGTGTTGTTTACTACGCCCTGGTGCCACAACAACACTTCTGCAACATTGCTGTACAGTCTCTACTCTATCGACCATATCAAGATCACATGTACACTCGAGATTTAATGAATAGACATGAGTGAACTAATAAGGTTAAAGGTCAACTAAAATGGCCGCCTCTGTCTCAATTTGCCGATGTCACAATCAAAATATTGCGTGTAACTTCCGTCAAGCTTCCTTAAAGAAGCAACTTTATATTAAATTTATATGAACCCTGGTTAAGTATTATTACTATTAATATAAAGGAATATAAAAGGTAAGTTCTTATTTAGCGCAGTATCCAATCCTCAAGACTGTTCAGTGCTTTATACTTTACTCCCAGGCAGACCTTTTCAAACAAACACCATCTCGACTTCTCTGGGAAGCATTCAGCCACGCTGCAATTGATGTGCGAAGAATATTCGTACACAAATATCCATCACTGTCTATAGCCAAGTACTCATTCATACAGCTGGGTGAACTAGAGCAACGTAGAGTGAACAAATTTGCCCAAGGTTCAACACTGCAGCACAGGTTTCGAAACCAGGTTCTCTCGGTAGAGTGCGAAGCTCTCCCCACTGCACCACTGAACTCCATGAATTGGCCATGTATTCTGGAAATTGCTGGCAAACCTGGATTTCACAATGGAAACCTGCTTGAAAAATACTGTCAATCTATGGCCCCATTTCTACTTGCAATTTAGTCCAGCCCAGATCGAAACCAGAGTTGTGTGTCACAGGTGTGAATGCGCAATCAGCGTACGGTCAGACCAGTTCCACTTCTAGACCAAACACCTTCCCACCTCTAGAATTAGTCTGTGGCAGGACCACGGGGCATTGTTATGTTGGTACCATTTCAAGGTTTGCACGTCTTACACTTTTGACATAACCATGATAATGGCTATCTTTCTCCTGCCAATTGTATCCTGCAGCGTGTGTGTTTACCAAGTGAAACACCTACATTACGTAACGTCAAACTGACACAGTTTATGGTGGTATCAATTTGTTTGTATTGTACCATGGGGATCGCTGCAACACTGAACATAGTGGTTTTCATGCGAGAACACAGTTAATTCAACAATATTTAATTAATTTTGTACTTGCATTCTTAATGCATAGATGTGTATATATATTTTACTTGTTGATACTTAGATATATATTTTTTACTTGTCATTGCCTACCAGATATATTAATTATAACTTATCCTTTTTAAATTTTCCTATGCATAAATTAACATATTGTTTCACTACTCTTAAAACAGGTTTGTGTATATTTATAGATTTTAATGATGTATGTATCTGGATATGTTTACATACATATATATAAAACATATATTATATTATAATTTTTATGCACAACTTTTTTCATGTACACCTGCATTTAAGATTATCTGAAATAAAATACATTACACTTTTACCACTTGTTATTAACTAATTTTAATCCAACTGTGATTCCAGTTATAACTTATCCTGTTACAACAGATTTGTTGGAATGAAATCGGTTGCACCGTAAGTGTGAATGCGCAAAGATCAATTTAAATAGCCTTCGAGGGAATCTTGAAGTATGTTCCATAATTATTAACAGGAAGTTCCCTGAATCAATTCTACTCTGTCCCAATTTGGCCAGGCAGGGGTGAACATCAAAGCAATAAGTGTCAAGATAAGCAATAAATGCCTTTATCAACTGTTTACAAATTAAATGTTTTGTTTACAATTTGAACATTTCATGTACGCAACTTGCAAACATTGATTTGGGCTTAGTAAACACAATTTTACATGCAGTATACCCTCAACATATTTACTCTAGAATTAAGAACAATACGTAAATAAATTGCATCTTTACGCACAGTACATATGTTGCAATACCACCACTGTCGCAATGTCATCAGAATAGGTCACAACCATTTCATATTGCACGCAACACCGAAATAGGATCAGTTCTATTTTAAGCGACATCATCGCGGTGCACAGCAACAATGGACAGTCTACACGAGATGCCTACGATGGAAGCTGGACATATGCAATGGCATCAGCTCGCAGGATTTTATGCAGGAACAATTTTTTACCATTCCAAAAATGTCCTGATATATGTGGGTCTGCGTGTACACACACACACACAATTCAGTGTCAGCTTGTCACATGTGATGATATCACCTACTGTAAATCCAATTTTAGACCATTTTAAGACCACCTCAGCTTTGACTTCACATTACTGAATGTGGTCTATGAATTTATTTATTAATTATAGACCATGTTTCATGTGCAAGTGATTCATTGGACCAGTTGGTTTATATAATTTCTCTTTTACTGTCGTGAAGAGAGCTGATGTTAAAAACTGATAAATTTGACTGTGAAATATGTAAATTATTTGTGTGTGATATTCAGCAAGTTGAACTTTGTACTATAACAATGCTGCATGGGTATTATTATTAAAAAATAATTGTGTAATATGCTGTGAAGTGCTGAACACTACATTTTCGGATCTGCCATTGTATCAAATAAAATATATTATTATTATTATGCACAGTTGAACCTCACTTTACAGTAACCTCAGTAATACAGCCACCTTGCAAATAAGGTCACTGTAGGATGGTCCCAAATGCCCATAACAGTAAAACATAGTAAATTAGTCCCGCCAATGAGGTTACCTTTCTAATAAGATCATCCTGTGGGTGACCTTAATAGCAAGGTATGCCCATCGGGAGTAAGCTTAGATGTGTAGAAGATAGACTTACCCAGGTCTCCCTGACCCGCGGCTTCCCGGGGAGCGGGAAGAGCCTGCCCCGCGGCTTCCCGGGGAGCGGGAAGAGCGTGCTTCAAGACGGGCATCTCAGACGGCTGAGAGTTTGTGAGGAAAGGAACAAGAGAGTGCCAAGGGAAGACCGGGATGCTTCCTGCGTCTGTTGAACTGGAGGCTGCGACAGTAGGAACATGACCTAAAGGAAGAGACAGATCCTTCATTTCTTCTGCTTTCTCGCAGCCCGGTGGGTTAAGCGATCATCTCAGAACGCCGATGTTCAATATCAGATGAAATTATTTTAATCTGGTGTCAACCCCCCAGACCCCCTCACACGACTGATAACAATAAACTAACAGTATTAGTCAGAAGCGTAAAACATCAATGTCTTATGCCAGAAGAAACTACCTCTGACCCCCCTCCCCTAATAAAAGTAATTTCATCTGATATTGGACATCGACATTCTGATATAATCCCCAAAATGGGGGTGGTGGAAACATGCCAACTGCAGCTGAACCTCAATTCATGGTCACCTCTGTAATAAAGCCACATTGCAATTAAGGTCAACCTAGAACAATGCTAAATTATTTCTGTAACGGTAAAGTATACAAAGTTAGTCTCGCTAAAATGGTCACCTCTCCATTCAGGTCACTTGGCCTAGTCCCGAGGGTGGCCTTAATAGTGAGGGTCCACTCTGATGTGTGTGTGTGTGTGTGTGTGTGTGTGTGTGTGTGTGTGTGTGTGTGTGTGTGTGTGTGTGTGTGTGTGTGTGTGTGTGTGTGTGTGTGTGTGTGTATTTGTTTTATGTACAGACTTCAATCTCCAATTTTATAAAATTTTCAAATACTTTTTTTACAGGTTTAGTTACCTTTTTACTTCTAATGAAAATGTCACTATTTCCTGGGTCATGACGAAAAACCTATCAAATTATCTTTGATAATTCCTAGGCCCCTACTGGCCTAATGAAGATTAATACAAAATTAGATGGCAACACATTTCACATCCCCTACGGCTGATTTCAGCCAAGACTGACGTCATACTGAACATCACAAGTGTGGTCTGCATATGGGAATAAAGCCACAATTTCCAGTTATCCCAATTGTGATGTGAATAATAAATAATTACATTAATTATGGACAAACACAGCATGACTGACGAGAAGACAAAGTACCAGCACATAGACACTTTTATCCACTCCGCAGTAAAAACAGTCATCGCTGTGTTTGGCTTAAAACATGCAGCCGCCTATTGACTATCTGACTTATTAATTATGATTGAGGTTTTAGTTTTTGCCACACAAATAAAAACTTGGAAAAAACACTACAATTTGCACAAATGAAAACCACAAATAGGCACAGACCACAAATATGCATACCATAAATAGACGTACTCCACAACTGCATTGTTTTACACACATCCACAAAACATTACTTCATTCTTGATCCCATTACTACAAATACGGCCACGGAACAGTCAGTTTAAATTGTAATGAACACAAGACAACTGTGAAAAACAAATAAAATTACGTGGGCCACAACCAGGGGGCCATGTAATGATTCTTTCCCCCCCAACCACCAGGACCTGACTAATTATCAGCAGTGATGTTTGCACAATTCCAGGGGCCAGCTGATCCAGGGCACTAGATATTAACGCCTCAATAGAGACAGCTACATGGCAGTAGACCCTAGAAAGGCATCATCTAGGGTCCAGGGCCAGCTCTTGTCTAATGGGTCACAACATGTTTACGCCTCCCACTACATGGCATTCTGAAAGAACTGATTTTGAAGTCTCGCACCACTTTTTATTGCGTCTCTTTGAAACAATGTATCACAATCCACATGAATCATTTATGCAACTATGACCATGTGCCATACTTTAAATCCGGTGTTGCGCTTACATTTATCCGGGCATTACATTTTATCCGGGTGATGTTTATGTGCATATGTAAGACATAATATGTCACCAGTAGATCACGTAGTGATAAATAATATCCAGGAGTTAAATATGTTTCGTTTGTTGTCATAATACGAGCGTTATAGTTAGAATAAAAAATTATAATTTGTTGTTTCAGATTCGTGACCAAATAAAGAGTATGTCACGTGATGTGTGCGTGGAGAGGAAACTGTTTTACGACAGAAATTGTTTATGTCTGTGGGAAGCAAACATTTTAGAATTTTTGTATATAATTTATATAGACATATGTATAAATATATATATATATATATAAACATACATAACGCCCAGATAAATGAAAGCACGACAGTCGTAGCTGAGGCTAAATATATTCCCCTAGATAAGCGCATGTGCAGAAATGTCACCTGGATATTATTTAATGCCCAGATAAATGTAAGTGCGACACCGTTTACATAACCAGATGTGATTATATGTGGACTACTATCATTTTTTTTCACAAACCAAAACAATTGATTACAGACTCATAAACCATCAATTATACCAACCCATTAACAATTATTACTTTCACAGACCCCAAATAATCAATTACAGACTCATAAACAATAATTAATCACACAGATCCATAAACAATAAATTACACAGATCCATAAAGAACAAATTGCACAGACTCATTAAGAATTAATTACAGACCCATCCCAAACAAATAATTACAAACCCATAAAGAATTAATCACACCAGCCCATAAATAATTACACAGCCCCCAAAACCATGAAACATCAGAGTTGAACCCCCAGTAGGCAGTGGTCATTCAGTATGGTCTGGCTAGTGTTCTCTGGACTCTGATTACTTCATCGGACCCTCAAGCCACTTACTTGTGCACTGACCTCATCTGACAGTGACCAATTGGATAAACACACTAGATAAACACCACAACGAGGAGACAAGAAGCTGACCTGGTCACCTTTTTTCTAGTCTTCTCAACCTAGTCCCATTAACCAGGTTCTTCTATCAAGTGTTAAAGCCACACCGATACAGTAGGTGTCTGGATTGACAACAAGTGTTGTGAGGACCACAGTCAGTGTTATAAGGACCAAATCATATTGCCATAAGACCAGGCTACTGCTACACGGACTGAAAGACTGAGTCAATGCTATAAGGACCAAATTATTGCTATAAGGACCGAGTCATTGATGTAGGATCGACTCTTTACTGTGAGGACCAAAGTCAATGCTGTGAGGACCAACAATCAGTGTTATGAGGACGAAGCACTGCTATGAGGACCGAGTCATTGCAGTGAGGACCGAGTCATTACTGTGAAGACCAATGTCAATGTTGTGAGGATCAAGTCATTTCTATAGGACCAAACCATTGCTAGATGGACCAAGTCATTGTTGTGAGGATCCACATTCACTATGACGTCCAAGCTATTGCTATGAGGACCACGTCATTGTTGAGAGGACCAAAGTCAATGCTGTTATGACCCATAAACTGTGTTGTGAAGACCAAGTCATTACTATGAGGACCCACAGTCAGTCCTATAAGGACCGAGTCATTACTCACGATACATCCTGGTGAAATACAAACCAGGCTTCAACATGTCATTCTGACGCATGCTTACATTTATTATTGACCTGCTTTATTTGATAGAACTGCTAATTATGAACTGATTGTTGTGAACATTTGCCTGTTTTGGCAGAGCATCAGGAATGTACGAGCGTGTGTACACACAGCAACCTGCTAGCTTGGAGAAGTCACATAACAACTAGCAACTGCTTCTAAAATTCAGACTCAAACAAATTAAAAAATAACAAAGTTCTGTTCCTGAAATGTTGTTGTAAAGTTGTCTATTTTCTAAATGTATTTTGGGACAGTATTAGCTTTCCTTTGCACTAGGCCAATGAATCAGTACACTTATTCAAAACTAACAATTATTAGTGTAGCTGATGTCACCCTCATTAGCAGTATATACCATAACCTTGACTGGTGTCACCCGGTGTAGCAGAATATACCATAACCTTGACTGACGTCACCCTCAGTTGCAGTATATACTATAACCTTGACTGATGTCACGCTGTGTAGCAGTATATACCATAACCTTGACTGATGTCACCCTCAGTAGCAGTATATACCATAACCTTGACTGATGTCACCCTCATTAGCAGTATATACCATAACCTTGACTGATGTCACCCTCAGTAGCAGTATATACCATAACCTTGACTGACGTCACCCTCAGTTGCAGTATATACTATAACCTTGACTGATGTCACGCTGTGTAGCAGTATATACCATAACCTTGACTGATGTCACCCTCAGTAGCAGTATATACCATAACCTTGACTGATGTCACCCTCAGTAGCAGTATATACCATAACCTTGACTGATGTCACCCTCAGTAGCAGTATATACCATAACCTTGACTGATGTCATCCTCAGTAGCAGAATATACCATAACCTTGACTGACGTCACCCTCAGTTGCAGTATATACCATAACCTTGACTGATGTCACCCTCAGTAGCAGTATATACCATAACCTTGACTGATGTCACCCTGTGTAGTAGTACATACCATAACCTTGACTGATGTCACCCTCAGTAGCAGTATATATCATAACCTTGACTGATGTCACCCTGTGTAGTAGTATATACCATAACCTTGACTGATGTCACCCCGTGTAGTAGTATATACCATAACCTTGACTGATGTCACCCTGTGTAGTAGTACATACCATAACCTTGACTGATGTCACCCTCAGTAGCAGTATATATCATAACCTTGACTTATGTCACCCTGTGTACTAGTACATACCATAACCTTGACTGACGTCACCCTCAGTAGCAGTATATATCATAACCTTGACTGATGTCACCCTGTGTAGTAGTATATACCATAACCTTGACTGATGTCACCCTCAGTATCAGTATATATTATAACCTTGATTGATGTCACCCTCAGTAGCAGTATATATCATAACCTTGACTGATGTCACCCTCAGTAGCAGTATATATCATAACCTTGACTGATGTCACCCTCAGTAGCAGTATATATCATAATCTTGACTGATGTCACCCTCAGTAGCAGTATATATCATAACTTTGACTGATGTCACCCTCAGTAGCAGTATATATCATAACCTTGACTGATGTCACCCTCAGTAGCAGTATATATCATAACCTTGATTGATGTCACCCTCAGTAGCAGTATATATCATAACCTTGACTGATGTCACCCTGTGTAGCAGTGCATGCTGGAATCTTGCCCAATTAACAACCGACACCAGATCAGATACTAGAACACTCAACTCTTGTGCCTTTGTGAGCAAAACCAAAATGCCCCGACTGTGGCCACAGTGCCTTGATGGAGGCAGACACACTGGTCACTCGGGTGTCTGTTAGATTAGAACTGACCAGACAATTTGGCACCTGCGGCATTCACCCAGGCAGTGCTGGACATTCACCTGTCATGGTCAAGTTCTTAAATGCTACGGGGTTGTCGTAATTAGCGATACATTATCCTGCTTGTTCTTGTTACGACTATATCAGGTAATCACAAGTCCAACAATTTATCTTCTATATATGTAAATGGCCTTTCTGACCCCATGGATAACAGCACATAACATCTCACCAAATAAACCTCTGCCTTCATGTCTGTTTCAAGGTCCGATATTTCATAAATTGACTTGTAGCTTTCTCCAATGCCAATAAATCTGTTTTCCTTAGCATAATGAACAACATTTTCTACACAGTAATTTGTGTAAATGCATGACTGCCTCATGTAATTGAATTGTGGCAAAGAGAAACAAACAATTATAGATTCTAAGTGTCACATAAATAATAGTATGTCTAATGTCAGGAATGTAACAATATAAATTACAGCATCAAACATTTGATCCATTTTACTAAAATTTAACTGCCATATAGGGAATGTGTTAAGGAGGAACGTTTCATTATGGACTGTTAGCACTGGAAAACTAATAGAAAATATGTTATTATATAATACCAGGAATGTACAGCTGAACCTGTCTTAGGCAATTACTCTCATGAGCAACCACCTGTCTTGGGCAACCACCCGTCTTGAGTGACCAAAATCCTAGGCTTGGATTACTTCTAACAGTAATATACCTATCATGAGTCGAACACAATCAACAACCACATAAAACTAGTCATGAAACCACTTTTTTACCCACTATGAGCGACCATTATAACATGTCAACAGCTGAAATATGATCATCACTGGCTTTGAAATAACTAATTGCACAGTGGAAAATTACTGCAGGGTCCTAGTATTTTGTGTAATGCAAAAAATGCTACAATTTCAATTTCCACTGGAAAGCCCCCCTTTTGATAAGCATCATGACCCATGATTGGCTGGTGCGTTCACATCCTGTATCATCAGCAGTTTATTTACACAGAGACAGACTTTCTCTGCATTGTCTTGCTTAAATTGAAAAAAAAACATCATGTGTGCAGTTCAAACGAGAAGAACTAGCAGGGAAAATGTATGCCCGTCAAAATGTTCCATTGGCAAATAATTTAATGGTAACATTGCCTTCGCCTTCAACCATGCAGAATTCCATACAGAACTCCATACAGAATTCCTGGCACTCCACTCGTTCCCGAAATCAAGCGTAATGTACAACAAGTGCACCTTCAATAGTGTAACTACAAAATAATTATACAAGGGAATATTATATACACAGGAGGCTACTACTAATGTCTTGTTATATGTCAGATGGAGTAGGCCTGTACCTCTAAATATTATGGTTTTATACCTACAACCTGTCGTGTGTGACCACCTGTCTTGAATGACTGCTTCAACTGTGCAGAAGGGGTGGTCGTTCAAGACAGGTTCAACTGTACTTGTGCTACTACTCATGGGAGTGAACTTATACTCGGCTTCTAGCAATGTAATCGTACTTGTGCTACTACTCATGGGAGTGAACTTATACTCAGCTTCTAGCAATGTAATCACACTTGTACTCATCCTCAGCTTTCAGCAATGTGCTCGCATTAGTACTCATGAAAATGTACTCTAACGAGTATTATGTTTGACTGGCTCAACTCTGATGTTACCATGTAACTACGACGATAGATAAACACAATCATACATGCATGCACGCACACATACATGCACGTATACTCCTGCAATTGTTCCTACTTCCAAGTGACAGCCACCACTGTAGTCGGGTTATCACCTGTAAGCTGCAGCGCGGTTACTAAGCATCGCCCACGTAGTAACCAACAAACTGCAGTACAGCAAAAGGTCAGTAGCTATTAAAAACACCTGAGCCTCGCAATGACAGCTCCAGTTGATATCGTCTTTACAGTCGGCATCGTGCTCATTGCAAATGTGAACACTGCAGAATTTCAGTCCAAAAACACTTGCAGCAACCAGCAGGAACAGGCCCTTAGCCAGGATTGTGAAATTTTCCAATTTACATGTTTTAATTTTTCATTTACTAGTTGTTCTCATGAAAAACCCTGTTACACATGGATTGGTGTCAGAACATGGTGAATATCAAAAAATCTCCAACAGCATCCTGCTGAACGCTCTCCGAAAACCTCCAACTGCACCCCGAGGCTCGCAAAATACTCAAACTTCAACTACAGTCCTGCATGCACTTTTACACTTAGTACAAGACCAGTTTGATGGTAACTAACACTGTTTTGACCTTGTTACTGGGAAGATAAAACCACGTTATGAACTTATGGTCCAACACCAAGATCATGGCAACTGAAAAAATATCTTGTTAAGAAAAGACCAAAAGACCCGTTATTTAAAAATGGAAAACGTGTTGTGATTTTCTATAACCCATTTCAATATTGGGACTACGCGTCTCTGACTGAGGGCCTGGCGACTAGAAACCAGAATCGAGGACCAGTATGAAGGCACGCTACGGAAAGACGAAAGCAAAAACAATATTTATTAATTAATCAATATGGACAATAAATATGCATCTTCATCCATCCATCACACTGCTCCAACCAGACCCCCCAAGCTGTCCCCGTAGAAATTCCTGTATGCGCTGTCAACTTCATTAGCATCCCAGCATGTGATAGGAAGTTGAAAAAAATTAATCCTGCCGGCCGACTGAACCGTGCTTCTTCTGCTCTCAAGAATGTTTATGCTAGATGAAGTAAAAAAAAGAAATAGGGCATACAAGTTATTTTGTAGCCCAGTTTCAGGAGACTCTGCAGCAACAGATCCTACTTTAACTATTTAAAGCAATATTGTTAAAAGAACTGTATCTAGATCTATCATTGGCATCATGTGGAACTGTTTTATACAGTTCTTAATATAGACAAAAGTAAAACAAATGTAATTTGCCAAGGTACTGGTATTGACTCAAATTAGTTTTACATACGTATGTCATAGACTGTGTCTAAATAATGTTAATCAACCTTTGATGAAGATCGGATCACCAAATACAAAATTTTCACAACAATAATTATTATACTACCAATTTATGTAATAACTGATTCTAAATTGTAATATGACATCGTTAATAAACGCACACAGTTTACTTTTGAAAGTTTGTATGATGGTTTTTTACACTCCAAAAGGGGTTAAATGAAACAATAAAATAATTTGTAATTTGACAGGTAGGTTGACAAAAAGTTGTGCAGGTAATGATGTTTGACCAATCCAGTCAATAATAATTGATTTCCTATGCAATCATAAAAATTAATGTTCAAAAGTACAGGTACAATATATATCATAACAAATATTATTAAAAATACACACAATTCCAATAAGTCCCATAAATAGTGTCATGCATCAATGGCAACTTTCCCAAAAGCTTGGTAAAACTCAAGAATGAAGAGAGAGACCATCAGAAAATTACCACTGACTATACCAAAGAACAGATCCTAGAAAAAGCGTTACTCTGGGAACCCAAGTGGAGTACATACTACAGAGGTCGAGAAACAAAAAATCTTAGGAAGACATTATGAAGTAGAGAACAACCGAGAGAAGAATGTGAGGTCAGAATGAAATGAGTCAGCGGCCATGATGATGTTACATTGATGTGTTCTAAGAATGTAAAGAAATGTAAAAACATAATAAAAATGTAATTGTTTTTATTTTTCATGAGTATAATTTACAGAATTCTTATGAAGTAAGATACTTCTTACATATGCACTGTCTATGTTTCCATATTCAGTATAGCCACAGCTATTTAATTTTAATATTACGACTCATTAAAAAAACTTAACTAACATTTGCAAAGCCAAAGACTAAGAAATGTCTAAGGTCATAACTAAAAAATCTCCCCTTCCGGCATAATGAACTGGTCTACACTTAAATTCATTCAGGCCTTCATTCAAAACATTCATGGCATCATGCCATGGGTCTTATTTTGGCTATTCTACGTTTGGGTATTACTAGTTTTATTCCACAAACTGCAGTAGGCTTTCAAATAACTGGAACCATGATTGATATTTCACTATCGGGCCAGCGTTGCTCAGCTGTACCGTAGTAACACACCTGTTGTTGCATAAACCAATCAATGCCCCACGTGGCGTATCGCCAGTATCGGTCCCGCCCTCACCCGGGGACATGTACGTTATTGTTTTGTTGACGTCAGTGTGTATTTTGGGTAGAGCCACAACACGAAGCATTTTTTTTAAACGTCTCTGTGCTGTCTCAGACTATGATATTTCGCGCGCTGCTGAAAAATGTTGAACTTTATTTATTTGCAATGATGCCCAGAAGTACACGCAACACAGAGCCTGAATCATTGACGACGCAGTTACGACTAAAAAGCAGCGCCAGAACCGAGGGCATTTCGCTAGTCAATATCGTAAACACGACTTGGCGAACAGGACAGTTCACGATCTCCTCAAGTTTACCACTTGTAAAATAGGGATTACTAAGTTGTTTTCACGGTGTACACGAGGTGATTGAAACGCAGCATTATCCATGAACATAGTGTCGACCGACGACGAAAATGGCGACCCAAACAAAGTGCGTACGCGGATTATTCTGCGACAAACTTTGCTTTCGACAACGCAGTATCGGCCGGCGCGATCAATGGCTGGACGCATAAATTATGGTAATCATACGGACTCTGATTGGTGGCTTCGACAACGCATCATTTGCGGAACGATGTCTTTCAGCTGATTGGCTGTTTGTAACTGGGTCACCCAATCAGCGACGAGACAGTTTCCCAGGTACCGGCCGCGATATAAGTAAGCACGAGACGAGTACGCAAGCTGAGGTCGCATTCTGATGAGTCGGGAGTACAACGCGAGACAAAATAATTACACAAGCACGTCGTTGAGTGACTGACTCACACAATGCGCGACCGCTTTTCCTGTTTGTCGCTGGGCTGGTGTGCTCTGCACACCCACCTACGCGTATAGGAAAATAATTCGTGTAATTTTACTGCAAATAATTTATTTATGTAATTTATAAACTATATAAAATAGGTCACTTATATCTGCCTTGATGTAGATAAGAGTTTACAACGGTCTACAGTAGTTTTGTATAGTTATTGATGCTGCTTAGAATCCAAGAGAATTGACTGTTGCACAGTATAATATGTTGTGGTCATTGGAAAGATCATAATTGTTTAATCTATCAAAATAAACATTAATAATACAAATATATGCAGTTAAATCAGATAGTAAATTTATATGCACCATTGAGCACACAGCCACCCAAATCCACTGGCATGACTGATGAGGGGGTGGGTGTGACAGGAAACTGGAGGTGGAAGGTTGGTCCTAAAAGTTGGTAGGCGGTTGACCTCAAACACAGATGGGAAGTGGACTCAAATAAAAATGGTGAGGTTGGGCTCAAAACTGGTGCGAGACAGGATGTTGGCCCCAAAATAGGTCGGATGGGACGTTAAAAAAAGACACTGTCACCCTCCCATGGCACAAGGTGAGACGATAACAGTCAGGTCAATGTTAAGCATGTGTACCCCATAACAGTTACATTACATGTACTAGAATACTAATATAGTGGTGCTAAATTAATTAATTTGGCACTATTTTCTAAGTACTTATAATTTATTTTTTATGTCAAAAAACAAACATTGATAGCCTATGTACCCGGGTATTATCCGATATAAATACAGAAAATAATTTTAAAATAAACCCAGAAGGTATAAAATATTTAGCCGCTTTTTCTCTCAATAAAATTATGAATAGTTATTCAAATAAGATTATAAAATATTTAAATACAAATGTGGGAATCAATTAATGCTCCTTATGTACATGGATACACTATTCATAAAGATGCTGCACATCAGTATGTGCAACATTTATCACCTTTTTAGACTTAACTCTAGGCATCTTGTGCTGCAGAATGAATATCTGATAAATTATCAAATTAATATAATTTGCCCTCTTGTCTGACTTGTAATATTATTGAAAGAACAGTGTAATTAGTTCTAAAATTAAAGGAACAGGTTATTTGCTGAATGTGTGTGTGATAGCAGCTTAGCAGTGTGAATATGTTTAAAAACAAAATCGACAGATAGCTCAGGACAGGATACATCTATACAAAATGTTTGACTCTTAATAAGCTAAAGACTGTCCGCTTGCCATCTGGGGTTGATTTTCTGGGTGGTAATTTTGTTCGTTCTTGTAAACTTGTGAGTGTTATTTCTAATCACAATGCAAGATTTTTAGTAAGTTGTTTTACCTGACACCTATAAAGTAAGTTATGTAATAAGTCAGCATTGCATCCTACCAATTATGTTCCACCAAACGTGACAAAATAATAACCAGAATATATTGCAATAGAAACTGTAATCTGACGCTGTGCATAGACAAACGATATTGCAGGTTTGAAATGTATAATGTCATCACACAATTTCTGACAACGAGCAAGCTACAGCTGCCTTTCATCAGATTCATTATTATGTCAAACATGGGTTGTGTAATACATTTAATTATTCAGTGTTGCATGGTCAATTACATGGTAATTGGAATTGAAAAGCCAATTCCAGTTTCAGATTTGGTGCTGTGTTTTTAAAACCAATTGGAACTGATGAAAATGTAATTGGATCCAATGAAAGAACTTTAAAAAATCACATTTCAATTACACTACATCTTGGAAGATGTCCTTTCTCTTAAAATGTACCCAAAGTATATCAAACATAGAACGTTATGTTTAAAATTACATCTAAGATGCACACAAACTTTTTATTTTGCAAAGGCTTTGTGTATGGTTGCTCTAGGATGCTATTTTGATATGGAACTGATCATTTATACTTTTGCTATTGGTATTTTTTATGTGGATTTAGACCAATTGGTAAGTAAATAGAATTGATATTTTTGTAACTGATCCTCGTGTCTGGTTGTTCATGAACAGTCCACCACGCCTTACATAACCATGAATAATTATTGCAGCTAATTCATGTTTTATATCCTAGTTCAGTTTCATCAGCAGTGCTAGCTGTGAATGTCCACAGAAATATGTTACAATATTTATACACTTTTTTTATATAGATACAGAACATGATTTTTCAATAAAAAACTCAGAGTTTGTACCTACATTGTTTGTATCATTACACAATATCAATAAGTATGTTAAACTTTTACAAAGCAAAGGGAAAGCCTGTAAAATTAAAATTAAACTCTGACTGACATGAAAAGAAACTGAAACAATGATTCACTTTTCCCAACATGCAACTGCGAAAGAACAATCCTACCAGATATCTGATACAGCTGCTGCAGTGCAATCCAAGTTATCAGATGAGACATCACAAAGCAAGGATCTGGCACAGGGAAGAGGGAGCATTGCTGAGAAAAAGTCAACATTCCTCCTGCGTTTATCACAGCACAGAGATGACAGGCACGGTGAACAACTTGATACCGGAGTTCTTCTCCGTGACATTTAAAAATTTACGTGTCCACAGATGTTTCATTATCATCACCTATTGTCATGTCTTCTGCGATCACGACCCTCCAATTTCCACGATCATGCCTGTCCTTGTAACAGCCAGGAAGACCTACCACTGACTATTGACATTTTCTGTCATCCTCTGCTTCTCTTCCCCTCAATCTTTCTCATACCATTTGTCACAAGATGTTCTATTTTTACTTTCACATGACTAATAAATCATGTGTGTTGTTTCCTAATTTTGCAACCAATCTTCCTTTCACTTTCAACATTTGCTAGTCTAAGAATTTCTCCACATTTCTGTTCCCCATAGTTTTGTCTAAGCTTTCTTCTCTAGAGCCACATTTCTGTTGCTTCTATGGTCTTTCCTGATGATTTACTCATTAACCACATTTCACCATCATACACCACAGATGTTTAGTGCACTGTTAATCCTGATCAGATTCAAGGTAGCAGCATATTCACTATTCTCAAAGTACTAACATCTATAATATTAATATACATGTATTATATACACACTAACTTTGGGTACAGTATAGTTGTATCTCCTCCGTGGGTCGACTGGCCTCATTCTACGTTCATTAAATTCCTTGGACCATTGCCTTCAGATCTACCAATTGGCGATCTACCAATTGGCGGTCTACCAATTGGCGATCTATCAATTGGCGATCTACCAATAGGCAATCTACCAACTGGCGATCTACCAACTGGCGATCTACCAATTGGCGATCTACCAACTGGTGATGTATTAGTAAAACACAACTCGAGTAGTTATTTTATAGTCATTTACTGATGTGTCCGTGATATATATTTATATCTGCTGCAGAGACTTGGAAACAGTGGGTGAATTTAATGGCCAAAGGGCACCACTGTGGCTTTATATTCGTCTTATTGTCGCCGTAATTGGCGACAGAAGAAACTGAACGGTCAGCACAAACAAATGCAAGATATAAATGTTGCAGTAATGATAACTGACAACTGCTGCCTTTGGTTTGTTTGCTGCACAACGAGTGGGTGAAAGCAAGTCAGAAATGTAATACTTCACCTGGCTGCAATATTGTAGGCCCACAAAAGAGTTGTAGATTCTTGTCACACGTGAGCGATTTGGCTTGTGTCAGCTACCAGAATGGATATTTAAACTATACAGGTGCTTGATGTAATTAGCTCAGAACTTGCTGACGTGTAGCCCTTCAACACAGAACAATGACAGGACGTTGTGTGTGTGTGTGTGCGTGTGTGTATGTCTGTGTGTCTATGTGAAGAACCCAAAGGCAGGCTACAGAAACACTGTTAAACATGTGTCTGCTATCATCAACAAAGTTACAATACTTTACCTGTGTCTTTCCGAAGAGATAATAAAGCCATTTCTCTCTTCTCCCCAGTGTTAAAATGTGCAAGGGGAAACAAAAGATCCCACAGAGGGAAATGGAAAAAACCTACTGTCAACTCACACTCACAGAGCCAATAGTTTTATCTACAAAACCCATGATTCATAATGATGCATTAGCTGCAGCCAAAACGGCCTGCTGCCAATTTGGTCTTACACTGTCATATCAGTGTAACTTAAGTATTGCTGTTGAAGATTTGCCAGTGCAGGATACACCAAAGAACCTACACAATGAGATTAATCTCCTGTTCCCGAGTACTACAAAGAGTGTTGTAATATACCTGCCAACCCTCCCGGATCTGGTTGTGTTAACTCCCGGCATGACGGAAAAAAATACCCAGATTGTAGCCTGACAGGGGTGCACTTGGACATTTAAAGTTTTAGTTACCCTGAAGAGGGGTGTGGTTGGAGATTTTGGGGCACCTCAGGTGGGTGTGCTTTCCAACTTTCTTTAAAATTCTCAGATGTGAAAATTAAAAACTGTCGACAAATGTCAAATCAGTAACTGTCAAATTATGGTTTCACATATAAATTTGCATAAATTTCTTACCTCTACCACATTTAAATTCTTCAAGTAACACACCATAACTCTAAGTCCACATTATATTTAAATAATGTGCAATTTGTACACATATTAACATTGTTCACTTTTCAATCCAGTTTTGTACAGCATTGTCTTGCAGTTTATATAATATCTAATTTTAGCCAATTCTTTGTTTACTGTATCTTGATCAAACCACACAATTATCACTTGTAAATAGTATTGATCTTCACAATCCATCTCGATTTAAATCTATTTTATAATGTAATCTTTTAAAGCAATTTATACATATTAAATATGATAATTTAGATTGTTTCCCTTTAATTTCTCCCTCCCCGATATTGTCCAATTTCAACAATTTAAATGTTTTCAGGGACTGCAGAAAGATGAACCCAAAAATAATGCTAAAGAGTATTATCAGTTTACTGAGCATTATTATAGATACAAGTTTTATCACCTCACAAATTATATAAATGCAAATATGATTTCACAACCAACCAACTACCAATAATCACCTTTGTTTCATCGAAACAAATAATGCCAGTTACTGGACAGACAACATTGTAGATCCGGCTCAACATTTAACTATTGAGAAACAAATAATGCCAATTACTGGACAGACAACATTGTAGACCCAGTTAAATGTTGAGCCAGGTCTAAATATAACAACGTAACATGGGCATGCCCGTTATATTTGGTTACTTTAAATAACACGTTTCCTTCAGCCAGCTTGTGAGATGTCAAGAAGACGCTGGATATAATACGACTCTGCTGTCCGTCGCTAGGTTCTGGGTTATATTTAGCCTGGCTGCGTGGAGACGGCATATGTAATAAATGCCCCATCAATGGATATTATGGAATACCCAAAGGATATGCATCACTATGAGAACCTACTAGGCTGCACCAGCGTACTTGGCAACCGACATGCATATGCATATACATATATATAAATATATATATATATATCTGTATAGCATTAATAATAAACAACTTTAAATTCCATTTGTGTATCTCCTACGGTCGTTTCCGGTATCTGCATGCAGCGACATTTGTGGAGGAATACATGTGAATTCTGTTCGCAGGACTACTTTTCTCAAAAATTCTACAAATCACAGTAATATGATACAAAATACAAATGCATACCATGTAAATATCACATCACCAGAAACTATACATTATAAATTACTGTGTCTAGACTTAGAAGAATAACAAGAATTTTAGATGAACCCCAAATTATACAACAAAATGGCAATTTTTGGCAGTACTGAAAAAAGATCAAAGTTAAAGATCATTGTTGTAAAGCAAATTTATTTAATCACAAAAGTACTTGTGCCACTGTTACTACACAGAATAACAAATCCAGATAATACAGAAAAATAACATACATTTTATTAAAATTTGGGCAGTTTTAAAAATGTTGTTAAAATGTCGGTGAATCAGTGATCGTCCATCAAATCGGAAGACTCGGAACCGCTACAAACCACACCTCTGAACACTATATTATAATTATCACTACTTTTCAACGACCAGTAGACACGGTTACCCTGGCTATGAAAGAGCATGTCAACAACAGCAGCATTTGTTTGACAGACAAAATCTTCAAAGTTAACATTTTACAAACCCAACCAGCCATACCAACAACAAACTTTCGAGGATCAGCTTGACAAAATAGCAGCTCAATTTTAAAGAACCATGAAAATGACACAGAGGTTATGATTCACACAGGCAGCCATGGAAAATGTATGCTTATGAAAATATTATGGGTACAGGCATACGTAAATGTATGTCACCTGAAAACTCTGACATGCAGTCATGCATTCACCAGTTACATTTTAGTGTGTATACATTGGTTCAAAACCTGCCCATCTGCCAGAATTATTTAAGTTTTTGACTACAGGTAAACTCCCTTTTAATTCAGTAACTAGAGCAAACTAACTGGCACAGCTTTCTAAATAGGACATCATAGTTGCAAGGGACCAATCTTTATCAAAGGCATAGAAACTTTATTTATTTTGCAATGCCCCATACGAGGAAGAAATTACAACACTGATATATATATTTATAGTTTTCTCCCGCCAATTCAGAAGGTAATGAAAATAAAATTGCCATACATGGGCATATATGCTATCAATGTAATTATAATGCATTGCCAACTCACCAGGGGGCATGTTAACAGCTGGCGGACCAGATGCAGGTGCTGTTTCCGCAGTTACCGCTTCCCCAATGGGCATCACAGGAAGAAGCGCCACAGGCGAAGGATGCTGGGAAGACATCATGGCCGACTCACCGAGACTGATTTCTGGCACCCCCGATGTAGACCCCCGCGGGGTTGCGTCCTTTGACCTGTCGGCATAACCACATGCTTCGCTTGACCATTGTCCATCTTGACCTTTGACATGGTGACCTTCACCGGGAGAGCGTGACGTGGATGCTCCACGTAACGAGTGCTGTAGGATGCTGTGTACGACTTCGCTGGTGTCTGCACTCATGTTATGTGAGATGGCAGTGTGTGCCTTCATGTAGGGCAGTCCGCCGGCCACATGTGCTGCCGCCACAACATCCAACGACCCGAACTTACGCGGTGACATCACATCCGAGGTACCACAAGATGGCGTACGGATGTCGATTCCGGAATCGGCGCGGTGAGCATCGACCTTTGACACCATCGGGTACTGGGTGAGTTCGGTGGGCGTGGAAAAGTTGAGGTGGGTTTGGAACGATGGAGCGATGGTGCCAGCAGCATAGCGTGGCGGCACCGGAGAAGCCAAGTCCCCTTGACCCGCTTTTGGAGTACTCGTTCCCCATCGGCGTGTTGGTGATGTCATCATTGAGTGATGAGGCTGGATGGGGTGCGGCGATATCGGGGTGAACGTCGCCGAGGTGGGACGGTATCCATGTGCGGAGGGAGAGGGCGCCACGTGTGCTACGTGGGATGTCGTTGGAGAGAAGACGGGCGTCCCCGAACGCGACCCGCTTAGCGACACCAACATGTTGGCCGCTTCCGTCTCGTCAAAGCGAGTGTGAGTGTGCAGTCTGCGCTCGCACTCCATCAGTCCTAGTTCTGCCTCCCTCCCTGCCTCTATCTCCCACTCAATATGTCCCTCCTTCATCTCCCCCTTGCGCCGGCCGGGGAACGTCAACGCCTGGCGTAGACTCTTCCCCTTGAGGGAGAGATGGCGAGAGCAGTATCCCCGCCGCTGCGACTCCTTTGTACAGCCCTCCTTTGAACATAGGCGGCGCCACTGTTTGCCATTGAACTTCTTACGGATACCCTTCGGTGTTGACACAACGTCACCCTTCTTGTACTTCTGCGTCGGGTTTGGGGAGCGTGATGCACTTGATGTGACGCTCTCAACCGACTGTACACTCTGACTGCGAACGACCTCCGCACGACTCATCACTTGTGGCAGAACCACTGGGCTCTCCTTATTGTCCTTGGATGACAGTGACGAATCCTTCGAACCCGGTTGTGTCGACCTTGACCCCGGGGTCGTGCTTCCCGACCGTGGCGTGCTCAACCCGGATGAATCTATTGTCATTGTGCTAGTTCCGCTGGTGCCCCCACCGCTGTCACTTATCCGCGTGTCGTGCTCCTCACTCGCCGACTTTACTGGAGTCACCTGATGGGACGGGGTGACATTAGCCTGCGATGTGATGCTCATGATTTCTGCCTCATCCAGGTCTTCATGCCATGGAGGCTGCAGCAGACGTAGATTGGCCCGCGACACCCATAAGGGGGGTGGGTTCGTCCCCGCATGCTGGTCCAGAATGACGTGATACAACACAGGCGGCTGTGTTCGTTTCTCCACCACCCGACCAACGTGGAATTCATTCTCTTCAGCGTTGACACGCACGCACACCTGCATGCCGACAAGCACTGACACCGCCGGCGGACTGTAGTCGCTGATGATGTCATGCTGTCTCAAACTGAGGACGTCAGCGAAGTACGTCACATCGTCATCACCGTCAAATAACACCCCGACGTGTCGGTCAAGTTTGAGCGTCTTGATTACCCCGGGGAAGTAGAGATTGGGGCGCCGAGCTGCCAACACCCTGTGCCCCTTCCATTCCTTCAAGTCAATCAGTGGTCGCCGTGTCGTGACCGGCGCTGGGACCAACATCTCGACAGCTGGTGGCGCCACCTGCTGGAGCTCTATCTCACTAGCCTTGCGTTTCTTCGGCGGTTTCGCTATGGTTTTCTGCTGTACAATGGCGGCCATGTCGTGACCAACAAACTTGCTGTGCGCTTCATGCGCGGGCGGCGCTGCACTAACAGTGGCGCCACCAATGGCATGCGGTCCAACAATGCTGCTACTAGAGGGCGCTGCGGGCTGGCCGAATGGCATTACATCGGACGTGCTTGTTTCATGCTTTAGTTGCTCGGCAGGTTGAGTGTCAGTGGCGTGTGGTTGTGGCTGCAGGATTTCTTCGGTCATCCGTTGAGGTGTGCTGCTTCTGCTGTTGCTCTTGCTACTCTCCCCGGATGAGGCACTCCCGTCATCTCTAGACGGCTGCTTCAGATCCTTCCGACCCCGGCTCTTCTTCTTCATGCTTCTACATACGGCGGCTGCACGGTGTCTCGTAGTCTGTCTTGTCTTACCTGGAAACCAAGCAAAGCTGATCCATTAACCTGTTAAAAATCTCTAAATTATACATGCAAAGTGCAAACTGGGTGATCAATAGTCATACAGTACAGTCGTATGTTCCAGGCTTTGCTGAAAATAGTCTTATATTTGTTTCTCTATTATTCAATACTAGATCCATCCAGCCATAAAAAGGATATACTGAGTATTTAAGTAGGTATATAAAATTGTACTGTATTGATCTTTCTGTCTTTGTGAACTGTTGAATCTGGTGTGTATCTTGGGATGTTTTTATTAAGTATTGCAATTGGACATGGTACTTACTAAACATTTGTGTTTGTTTACAAACTATATAGAGCATGACAACCGAAGATGAACTATGTGTACAGTTTATTGTCTATGCTAAAATAACTGAACAAAGACAAAACTACTGACAGGTACATAGTATCTTATTGAGAAATATAAAAAAGGCCAACAAATACACTGGATGAGTACATTTCTTCCATTAGAAACTCCCAGTTAACGAATCCTATGGGATTATAAATTGTGTTGTCCAATTTAGCCAACCAAAAGTGACATTGTTTGGTCTGGATTAATGTGAGCTGTCACTAACAGAGCTTAACATGTTTAAAAACAGAGTTCATATTACACGGAAAGGGGTGGAACAACAAATAGCATTCAGTGGGTGCTCCATATTATGATGTTATTGCCTTACTGGCATGTGTACATAGATAATGGTATAACTCAACTTTCAACAAATGGGAAGCAAAATGTATTTTTTTGCAAAACTACAACCGAACGGTGTCTTGTTGCCATATTTTGTTAACTAGTGACTGTCAGTAGGTGGCAACAATGGTTAATCAGTGCTGGATGCACAGGGAAAATATGGCTACCAATCACCGTTCTGTGTGTATTCTGGGTAATATATGAATGCCCCAAAAATGTATGATGTATTACAAACATGAAAAATTTTGTACAGAATATCTAAATTTGTACTTGTGGTGAGACAAAATCATTGTAAACTATGAGTTCTACATATCTTTGACCTCTCATTAGACATTGCAATACAAGTTGACGGCTATACTACAACAATATTTAGTAGGCCTATAGTGATTAATTACATACTGCATCTTTTTATCACATCCCCAAGCAGTTAATACATTTGTTTCACGCTCCAAAAGTATCCCTGAAAGGGTTCAGTGTGATCTCCATCTCGCGACAAACGTATTCGTCTTGACAGCACACACAAGTGTTTGAATGCTGCGGTGCGGTCCCAGTCAGGCTCTGACCTAATCCTCGGATCCATATGGATTGTACTTCAGTTTGCTTTAAAAATTCCGCAACCTCATATAATTTCAACTTAATATCCGTATGGAGAGAGGACCTCGGATATCCAGTGCTGATGTGGATTCTATGTAGGTCATTTATGGGCTGGAACAAACGAAAGTAAGGCAAATCGTAGGGAATTTACGCTTCCGACTACTCAACACGCTCAATTGCCTACGCTACGACGGCGGGCCGTTTCCATTGGCCGCTTCGCGCTCGCTCGCCCGTCCACCGTCGGTACTATCGTGCAATGTCGGACAACACTTCTTGCACAAAAATGCCAGTATAGTGGCAAAGTATTACATTAAAACTACGACCTTTCATTGATGTGTCTTTCTGTCGCCACGTCCATTTCTTCAATATATGTGTCAAAAAGAATCCGTGCAGAAATGGAGTGACCGGGCGGATTCCAAGTGAAATCGTCAGCTTACAACAATGCGTCCGGGACGTAGAGAAAACGCCCATAATTTCCAAAATTGGGCGGACTGATGACAAAGCAAATCAGTCATGTGTATATGTGATAACCTTCGCTGGTCAAACGTACCTTTGTGGTGGTCATTTGCTGCGTTGATTCGTTTTTCAGAGCAAACTGTCTCGTCCACTGGTCTGGTCACTAAAAAAGGTGAATGAGCATATGCCCTTACATATCTTGTTGCTGATTGGTTGTACGATAGTCACATGGCCTCCAAACAGCGATATGACGTGTTTGATTGGTCAAATTCTCCGTTAGCTAAGCTATCACGCCTTGTATTCAATGAGGTGAATTTACGTCGTCATAATAAATATACTTACATAAACTGCTAACTAGATAATGCATTACTGAATAATGCATCCAAAAACATTGATAGTGCATATATTTTATAATAACCTTACCTGCACGCATGCATTGATGAAAATTTGGACTGCGTACTAGATTGCAGGTTTTATCTATGTTTAGTGAACCTTTGGCCAGGCACACGTAGCGGACAAAGCCCAGTCGCGAACGGTTCGAGTCTGGGGTGCCAACCAATCAACGCTCAGTGCGAGTGAATATTGATCAAGAAGCTCGGTCATGTTTGGCCGTACTTCTACGTTAGCGGTACTGCACACGTAGGCCCAACCATATGCGAACTACTCTGTCAAATGACATATTGGGCGATTAAAGGTGTACAATTCGAGTTTTAGCGTAACATAATTTTACAGTATATCAGTTATATTTACCATAGCAGCAAATTGTGTTTTGGTGAGCCATCAACTTTTAAATATTGGAGTAGACCGAATATAATGTTATTTACATAACACTACGTATTAACCTAGACCCTATTGCACGGTGACGTAGATGGACCAGTGCGGGCACACGCACGCACACACCACACACAAATAGTCACCTATCAACTTATTTGGGGAGCATTCAGCTACATTAAATTTACTGAGCGAAAATTACCCTATATCATACAATTCCGCCAAGTACAGATATGACTGCTTTTTTGTACACAATAAAAAATTGCCGAGTCAACTGGGGTTACGTAGAGTGCAAGAAATAACACAAGTTCAAAATACGACATTATGCATGGTTCGAAAAGCGGTTATCTTGATTGATTAAGCGACGGTCTATATACCAGTAAGTTGCCGCAAGCCAATTATAGTTGTAGACTTGTAGTTGCGTAGTAGGCCCCCCTACGATATCATCAGATAAGAAACCGTCCAAAAATAACATAATCGCTGCCCCTTGGCAACAAGGCACACTTCGTGCAACGTTTATATAAATACGATGTGACGATAATATTTACCGATTCGTTTGGCAGAAACTGTAGGAAATAACCATATATCATAGGCGTCAGAACCGGGGGGAGTCTTACGGGCTCAGCCCCCCATGTTGAGAGAGAGAGGGACTTAGCCCCAAAAAAATTTTGTTTGTTAATGTAATACGATTGTGACGATAATACGTGCCGATTCGTTTTGCAGAATCTGTAGGAAATGACTATACAAATTATCATGGGTGTCAGTACAGGGGGATTAGGGTTTAGCCCCTTCAATATTAAGTTTTTTATGTTAGTGATCACTATTTCAGTTGGCACTTCGAAATAAAATGTCAACAAAAATAATACTGGCAATAACATATTTGTTCCGCTAAAATATTCACCAACACCCATGGACCCTTTGTTTTTAGTGGCAAAATTGAGAACGTAATCCTGGAAACTTTTCAACGAGTGCTACACAAAAGCTCCGGGCTCAACTATCTTGATATTAATTTCGTTTCGACGCCCGTGCATGTACATATAATAATACATTTATATAAACATGCAATAATAGGGCATACGATGAAGAATGTTTTTTTACTTGTCTAGCTGGCTGCACCCGTCCCGAAAATAGACGTCTGTAGGGAACCTACTACGCATATAGATACATTATTATTATTAGTTAAAATATGATATGCTATATATAGTAATTGTGCAAACAATCGGTGCTTTATGCCCAGGCCGATACACTCCTACTAGAGTTCATGGTCGTCACGCAGTTACCGGTGTCATGTGATGACTTCAGATCGGCTCGTTGATAAAAACTTGCCAGACGCAACATTTTCTGCGATGATACTTGCATGTGGATATCGATGTGGGGATTGTTCAATCTCTACAACGGGTTCTCGTAACAAACGTGGTTTGTTTATGTAGATTTTGAAACACATGCATGGGGCTAGAGGTTTGTTTGTTTAAAAATTTTTTGCTTATATATTTGTCCGAGCATAGACCGGGGTCTATTCCCGTCAGTTTCATATGTAGACCCATTGGCGTCGGAGCGTGGTAAATATGTTCGGGGTGGGGGGGGGGGGGGCTGGGATCACCGAAATATCAAATTGCACCCCACACTCGAGGCTCCCCGAAAGAACGCACCCCATTGAGGCCCCCCGAGAACGAAACAGCTATAGGCTCTGAAAAAACGTCAACATGCACCCTCTTGAGGCTGCCCGAAAAAACCTTCAAACTCTTCAAAAACCTAAATTATTGAGAAGCTCAGTCCACCCTCCCCTTCCCACCGGTCCCGATGTGATAGTGAAGTAGCGTGCTCATATGTTGGTTCTGTTTTATTTTCACCCTGGGTCCTGTGGACTATGAGTCTTGGGTGGCTCAATATTTAAGAATTCTATATACGCCTAATTGTGTAAGCGTTCGTGCGTGCGTGCGTGCGAGCGTGCGTGTGTGGCACTGGTGCGTGTACTTGTTTGTTTGCTTGCTTGTTTTGTATATAGGCTGTGACACCGCTAGTAGACGTGTGAGAAATATATGACACCGTTGTGATAGCTTGACCTCTAAGTCACAATCGGTTCGTTTTTATATCTGATTCGCCAGATGGCAGTAGTGGATGGCGTAGTCGTTGGTTGGTTTTCGGCACGCCGTGTGTCGCTACTTTTAGCCTCATCTTGCGGAGTGGCTGCTTGAATCCGCCACGACGCCATGTCCATTGCGTCCTCCTTCACAACCTTTGCTGCCAATTCCATGTCTCTCCTCACCACGTCACTCATTCGTATCCCTTGTCATCTCGTGTGTTTGTCTTCAATCGGCAGCCTCCACGCATTCTTGATCAATTGTCCTCTCTAACCTCTATACATGCCACACACGCACGCACACGCACGCACGCACACACACACACACACACACACACACACACGCACACGCACACGCACGCACACACACACACGCGCGCACGATTACAAGACCTGTGTAGTCTATGCACCGTAGTATGCTCTTTCTTAGTTCACTGTTCCTGGGCGGGACAGACGGTAGGAGATCATATAGAAAGCTCAAAGGAAAGGGGTGAATCATAGACGTCGGAACGTGGTGACTATTAAGGAGACTGCATGCCTTTTGATGCTCAAAAAAATGTCCCACTGCACCCCGTTGGCGCTCACCAAAAAACACCAACTGCACCTCCCTTCGCAAAATACTGTTGTTTGTCTGCCTTGTTCTCTGCTGTACACGGGTGATGGTCAGGTAGAGTATTGATGAGCCTCTCATTATGGTGATTGTGATTTCTTTCAGCAACCCACTTTCTCCATATATTTCATCATCCCTGTCTTCTCGTGTGGATCGTCGTCACGCAGTCTTCCCATCTCAACTGTTGCCTTCCCCTTGTCTTCCGTCTCTGCTATATTTGCTAGTTTGCCTGCATGCACCCTTTCTATGTGGTTTGCCCACCTCATCCAGCCTCTCGCCAGTGTTCCCGTTAGGTTGCATTGCATCCCAACCTCTTTCCACAAGGCCTTCATCCTTCTTCTGCCAAGATTCCTTGAACCAAATTGTTCTCATAAATGTGCAACTTATGTTGTTGTTGTTATTGTTGTTGTTGTCTTTGTTGTTGTCGTCGTCGTCGTTGTGTTAGCGCCATCGTCTCTAGGGCAAACAGGCAGGCCGGTGTAATGCATACTCTTAGGACTTTCCCTTTAAGCTTTTTTTCTGTTTAAATATTGGCTAAACATATTTGCAGTACCCACACCAAAAATATGTGCCCCCAATATGCCCTCCCCATCAAATTCCAATTATGTTCTATGCTTGTAGTTCGTGTAACACACCACTGGAGAAAATAACTGCAAACAGACAAGAGCGGACAATAAAGGTCGAATTACAGAAGTGGACATTTTACAGAAAACCGAATAATAAAGACGCCGAAGAGGAGGCTGGTTTTACCGGTCGCCCGGTCCGGTCGGCGGAATCATAAACGTGTGACATGCGAATATTGTTTCGTCTTTCGCGCCATTTTATCTTAAAATTACATAATTTTAATACATTACATAAGTTAAATTGTTTTATAGGGTATTGCGGAAGTTGGTATTGTATATATTATAGTGATATATAATGTACGGGGACATGATGAATTATTGGAATTTTGTATTTAAAAGATGGACGATCTCAGAATACAACCCACGTTGTTATTTTGGACAGAATTTGTTTACAGTGAATGGCTTTGTGTCCTTGATCGTGTCATTGCAAGTATATATTACGAATGAGCATACACGTAAATATATTTGCCAACTTTTCAAATCTGAGAGATTCGTCAGTGGTTCAGCACGTTTATCGCGTTGTGCTGTCTCGTCGCGCTGTCTCGGACCTTATCATCGAAAGACGGGAGGAGGGATGCTGTTGGAGGTTTATTGCCATAACGTCACCGGTTCGCTTTCTCGAAGACGAGGGGGGGTACTGGGGGTACTGTTCGGAAATTCACCATATCAGCACATCTCTCGTGTTGATGCTCTGTCTCGAAGATGGGGGAAGGGGTGCTGGTGGAGGTTTTCAGAGAAAAGGGAGATTTGCCTGTATTCCGGGAGACCGGGAGATACACCCGAAATCCGGGAGACTCCGGGATTTCACAGAAGAATTGGCAGATGTACATAAATAATGCACGACTGATTTATACTGGGCACGTGTGAAATATATTATTGATTATCGGTGCATTGAATACTGCATGTGTATAGTATGCGCGCGCATGCTTGTGTGGTATACGCGCGCGCACATGCATGCGTGCATTGTGTGTATGCGTGCTTGCGCTCGAGCACGTGCCTGCACTTGTCCGCGTATTATGTTGTCCCCGTGCAGTACACAATGTTATGTAAATAATATGCTATTTGATCGGCTGGAGTAATTTTTAAAAAGTGTGGCTTACGCGCATCGGTGCATGTGTGTGCGTGCGTGCGTGCGTGCGTGTGTGTGTGTATGTGTGTGTGTGTGTGTGTGTGTGCATGTAGGCTATGTTGCTCTAGAATGTTGGGCTTTCTGGAAAGATAACCTGGTACTGAAACTATATAAATCAGTCTCTTTGGTAACACCATCGTGAATCGTGGGCTGCATTGCATCAGAGTAGGCTCTACTAGACCTTTGTAAGTTTATGTGTCCGTAGATCTTTTTGAATGGGCACAGACCGTTTGAAATGTGCCCCCGTTCATGTTACAATAAGGTGAAGCTACGCTAACGCGGCGGCAATTTTTTTGCGACAGCAACGCCATCCCCCATCTTCGATATAACAGTCTAGGCAGCCGCGAGCCAACGGAGAAGCTGAAGAAGAGCTGAAAATACGGCAGCGCGGCGAAGAAAAATGTTCAACAGCACCCTCCCCCCGTCTTGCGATGTCACAATCGAGCCAGCCGAGAAGCTGAAGTTATGGCGGCGCGGCAACGAAAAAAATTCTACACCATTTGGTTCGGCCGCCAGACAGAGGTTTGTGTGCCCCCCTCCCTAGATTCGCTTTCTAGATCCGCCCCTGCTCTACACAGAAATGACTGCCGAGTTCACCCTGAAACGTACTTCTCGATGATGTCAACAATGACAACGTGTTCACCACGTGCTTCACGCACATGTCAATATTTTGAAACTCTTCTCTCAAAAAGGCGCCATTATCGTTCGCACTACCTTGACCTTTCAACATTTGACATGGTTTACACCATGCTTGTTCCGTGTGTATTATCGTCGACGTTCTCAGATTTTTAATACAGTACTTACTTTCTAATCGACATATTATTGTATTAATAAACCTAGGCTATTGTGGTTTCTGTTGAACTGTGAATCTGTGTGTAGGTGTGGCTTCGTTAGAATACTTAATCAACAATTCTATTAATTCGGCTTTCGAGTTTCGTCAGTACCGACGGCGTCGCCACCGCATGAACTGTTC
Source organism: Escarpia spicata (assembly GCA_963995525.1). Lineage (NCBI taxonomy): Eukaryota > Metazoa > Annelida > Polychaeta > Sabellida > Siboglinidae > Escarpia > Escarpia spicata. Next base: position 12,180,620 of record OZ023217.1, read on the forward strand.
AACTTACTGTTTGTGAAAGCACAACCCTTTGAAAATGGCTGGCGTTTTGTTTGAAGATATATTCGATGTCAAAGATATCGATCCGGAAGGAAAGAAATTCGACAGAGGTAAGTGAAGCAGTGAACGGTAACATGCATTCGAATCTGTATTTCGCGGGCAACCGGCTTTTTGAATGCGGTTGGACGAATGAATCACGGCAGTAGTTGAACGCGTTTGACACCGCTAAAATAAAACATAACATCCCCTTCCCTCTTTGGCGCAGTTCCAGCATAAATTGCGTTCTGTAGTGGTCGCTCTTTCTGTGGCGACTACAGGCGAATCTTGGCCTGGTCACAGGTTTGACGTAGTGGAGCGTTCGTCGTGTGCCCACGTGTCCGGTGAAGTGAACAACAAACACGTCGACGGGACACGAATGAACAGAGCGACCGGGTCCGAGCATCGACGATGGACGTGTGACGTCCGCTCGCCATTAGAGTGGCGGGCCCTTGCCCTTGGCGTTGGCAAGTTACCACATGATTGTCGCTAGTTCCGCTGACTTAGACACGGATGCACTAGCCCTGTACCCACAGGAACGTAAATTAAGCCGTTGCCCCGCTGTTGGCGTTGTTGACACCCAATAATGGGTGTTGTTTGTGCGCGCTCTCTCAATTGTGTGAGATTCTTGAAGGGTTCTACAAAAAAGAGGGCTTATCCAACGACTTGGCAACGCGTGGCAGGACTGTTTATTTAGAATATGACCCTTCTCACACAAATAAATAATGAGAAAATATTACCATTTTGATTAATGTTACAAAATTTTTACATTTCTTCAAATTAATTATCCTATACTTGCTGTGAGACAATTTTATTAATACTAATGTAGGTAATTGGAATCCCTGTTGTCAGCATCATCTAGCTATAGCCACATCACTCGGAGTTAAACAAATTACTCATCATCTGCTGATGTCTGATACGTTTATTGATTCAACTTGCTAATTGACATTTACAGCAATATTGAGTTCATATCTCCATTACTTTAAATGTATTTAAAATGCTTACCATACAGATCTAAGATGATATCATAATTAGCAACAGTAATCTTAAAATGTTCTGGAGAGGATTTTTTTAATAACACACTTTATATAACTAATTTATGTTCCAGTTTTTTTGTTATCTGCATGACACATTCATTGATTGGCAGTAAACTACACTCAAACACATACTAACTATATGTTAAATAATAATATAATAAAAGAACATTTGTAGAGCACTGTGGCTCCATGTGACCCTGTTCAAAGGCACAGATACAATGAGAGATAAAAGTGTCAAATACAGTAAATATTATAAAAAACATAAAAACGTAGCACTGAACGTTTAAACGTACATGTATGTATGACAGCAGAGCTCTGATATTTATTATTCCACGTTAATTTGTATGGATGTTTAAAAATAACTTATTTAGTACTAGATACATTCTTAATTACAGAACATTAATTAATTGCTGTTAAATGAAGCAGTGACTACCTAGATTACAAAGAGACCATAGCAATAGTGATTATCATAACCAGAGTCCAGCACTCCTAAAGCGACCTGGTATTCATTCAATACACATGGCAAATGAGTTAAGGCATGAATCTCCGATTACAATCTGAATCGTTCCCCTATAAATCTGATGTCCCACCTGGTTTCAAAGGTTGAGTGGTGTTCTATGTGCTTCTGTGCATGTGGCCACATTAAATAATTACCGCATTAATGGCTGCAGTTAATTGAACGGTTTTGAACTACCAAGTGCATGAACCAGGTGCTTTAATGTTGATTCAAGTACACACACATGAGGATTAGATACATTTATTTGTGTTCGCATTCTACCATAGTATATAGCTAGACATTTTGTGTGTCTATTAAGAACATATTTGAAACATTGGCAGTTGGTAAATTGACTTGGTGTACTGTGCGTTATTTGACATAATTTCTACTGTTGATCTGTGCTTTAGTGGATAACATTTGAACATATAATAAAATCAGGATATTTTTAATTAAAATTGTAAAAAGACTTACTGGTAATTTGTGAGTGCACTGATTAGGTGAAACTAGCTACGGCACATCTGAGGACTTTATTATTTACATATTATATTAAATTTCACTCAATATTTTCACTCATCAATTTCATGGAGCAAATTTGCTCAGTGGTTTCATTCAGTAGTCTTTTGTTCAGCAGTCTCGATTAATAATTTTGCTCAACAGTCTTGCTCAGCGGTCACACTCAACAGTCTGAATCAACAGTGTCACTGAACAGTGTCACTCAACAGTCTCAGTCAGCAGTATCACTCAACCGTTTCAATCAACAGTTTCAATCAACAGTCTCACTCAACAGTCTCTCTCAGCGGTCTCACTCAACAATCTGAATCAACAGTCTCACTCAACAGGGTCACTCAACAGTCTCAGTCAGCAGTATCACTCAACCGTTTCAATCAATAGTTTCAATCAACAGTCTCACTCAACAGTCTCTCTCAGCGGTCTCACTCAACAGTCTGAATCAACAGTCTCACTCAGCAGTCTCAGTCAGCAGTATCACTCAACTGTTTCAATCAACAGTCTCACTCAACAGTCTCTCTCAGCGGTCTCACTCAACAGTCTGAATCAACAGTCTCACTCAACAGTCTCAGTCAGCAGTATCACTCAACCGTTTCAATCAACAGTTTCAATCAACAGTCTCACTCAACAGTCTCTCTCAGCGGTCTCACTCAACAGTCTGAATAAACAGTCTCACTCAACAGTGTCACTCAACAGTCTCAGTCACCAGTATCACTCAACTGTTTCAGTCAACAGTTTCAATCAACAATCTCACTCAGCAGTATTACTCAACCATTTCAGTCAACAGTTTCAATCAACAGTCTCACTCAACAGTCTCTCTCAGCAGTCTCACTCAACAGTCTGAATCAACAGTCTCACTCAACAGTGTCATTCAACAGTCTCGGTCAGCAGTATCACTCAACCGTTTCAATCAACAGTTTCAATCAACAGTCTCCCTCAACAGTCTCTCTCAGTGGTCTCACTCAACAGTCTGAATCAACAGTTTCACTGAACAGTTTCAATCAACAGTCTCCCTCAACAGTCTCTCTCAGCGGTCTCACTCAACAGTCTGAATCAACAGTTTCACTGAACAGTTTCAATCAACAGTCTCCCTCAACAGTCTCTCTCAGCGGTCTCACTCAACAGTCTGAATCAACAGTTTCACTGAACAGTGTCACTCAACAGTCTCAGTCAGCAGTATCACTCAACCGTTTCAATCAACAGTTTCAATCAACAGTCTCACTCAACAGTCTCTCAGCGGTCTCACTCAACAGTCTGAATCAACAGTCTCACTCAACAGTCTCACTCAACAGTCTCAGTCACCAGTATCACTCAACTGTTTCAGTCAACAGTTTCAATCAACAATCTCACTCAGCAGTATTACTCAACCATTTCAGTCAACAGTTTCAATCAACAGTCTCACTCAACAGTCTCTCTCAGCAGTCTCACTCAACAGTCTGAATCAACAGTCTCACTCAACAGTGTCACTCAACAGTCTCGGTCAGCAGTATCACTCAACCGTTTCAATCAACAGTTTCAATCAACAGTCTCCCTCAACAGTCTCTCTCAGCGGTCTCACTCAACAGTCTGAATCAACAGTTTCACTGAACAGTTTCAATCAACAGTCTCCCTCAACAGTCTCTCTCAGCGGTCTCACTCAACAGTCTGAATCAACAGTTTCACTGAACAGTGTCACTCAACAGTCTCAGTCAGCAGTATCACTCAACCGTTTCAATCAACAGTTTCAATCAACAGTCTCACTTAACAGTCTCACTCAACAGTTTCACTCAACTGTCTCACTCAGCAGTCTCACTCAACAGTTTCACGCAGCAGTCTCACTCAGTAGTCTCACTCAGCAGTCTCACTCACTAGTCTCACTCAGCAGTCTCACTCAACAATCGTATTCAATTTCCTCGCTCAGCAGTCTTAGTGATTTCATGATTACGCCTTTTTTAAATTCCCAGTTTGTTAAGGTGTTTTAATGGTTTGATGGTTCATAACAGATGTTAGACGGAAATAAATTGATTGTTCATAACATTACGCGCGGAGTGCCGATCAGTTTGGGACATTTTATGCAACTTATGTTGACATGAAAATCTGTGTCAAATTTACAAACTTCCCAGAGAAGTCGAGATGGTGTTCCGATTGAACAGGTCTGCCAGGGAGTAAAGTGTAAAGCGCTTTGAGCAGTCCTGAGGATTAGACACTGTGCTATATAAAAAACTTACCTTTACTTTTTTTACGTTTTTTACATCATAATTTATGGAAACACCGTGTGTATGTAGCTCTATCCGGAGGATGGACATCTTCTGCGTCTGTGTGTATGTAGCACCATCCAGAGGATGGACATCTTCTGCGTCTGTGTGTATGTAGCACCATCCAGAGGATGGACATCTTCTGCGTCTGTGTGTATGTAGCACCGTCCAGAGGATGGACATCTTCTGCGTCTGTGTGTATGTAGCACCGTCCAGAGGATGGACATCTTCTGCGTCTGTGTGTATGTAGCACCGTCCAGAGGATGGACATCTTCTGCGTCTGTGTGTATGTAGCACCATCCAGAGGATGGACATCTTCTGCGTCTGTGTGTATGTAGCACCATCCAGAGGATGGACATCTTCTGCGTCTGTGTGTATGTAGCACCATCCAGAGGATGGACATCTTCTGCGTCTGTGTGTATGTAGCACCATCCAGAGGATGGACATCTTCTGCGTCTGTGTGTATGTAGCACCATCCAGAGGATGGACATCTTCTGCGTCTGTGTGTATGTAGCACCGTCCAGAGGATGGACATCTTCTGCGTCTGTGTGTATGTAGCACCGTCCAGAGGATGGACATCTTCTGCGTCTGTGTGTATGTAGCACCATCCAGAGGATGGACATCTTCTGCGTCTGTGTGTATGTAGCACCGTCCAGAGGATGGACATCTTCTGCGTCTGTGTGTATGTAGCACCGTCCAGAGGATGGACGTCTTCTGCGTCCGTGTGCATGTAGCACCGTCCAGAGGATGGACATCTTCTGCGTCCGTGTGTATGTAGCACATCTTCTGCGTCTGTGTGTATGTAGCACCATCCAGAGGATGGACATCTTCTGCGTCTGTGTGTATGTAGCACCATCCAGAGGATGGACATCTTCTGCGTCTGTGTGCATGTAGCACCATCCAGAGGATGGACATCTTCTGCGTCCGTGTGTATGTAGCACCATCCGGAGGATGGACATCTTCTGCGTCTGTGTGTATGTAGCACCATCCAGAGGATGGACATCTTCTGCGTCCGTGTGCATGTAGCACCGTCCAGAGGATGGACATCTTCTGCGTCCGTGTGTATGTAGCAACCGTTCAGAGGATGGACATCTTCTGCGTCCGTGTGTATGTAGCAACCGTTCAGAGGATGGACATCTTCTGCGTCCGTGTGTATGTAGCAACCGTTCAGAGGATGGACATCTTCTGCGTCCGTGTGCATGTAACACCATCCAGAGGATGGACATCTTCTGCGTCCGTGTGTATGTAGCACCATCCAGAGGGTGGACATCTTCTGCGTCCGTGTGCATGTAACATCATCCAGAGGATGGACGTCTTCTGCGTCCGTGTGTATGTAGCACCATCCAGAGGATGGGCATCTTCTGCGTCCGTGTGTATGTAGCACCATCCAGAGGGTGGACATCTTCTGCGTCCGTGTGTATGTAGCAACTGTTCAGAGGATGGACATCTTCTGCGTCCGTGTGTATGTAGCACCATCCAGAGGGTGGACATCATCTGCGTCCGTGTGTATGTAGCAACTGTTCAGAGGATGGACATCTTCTGCGTCCGTGTGTATGTAGCAACCGTTCAGAGGATGGACATCTTCTGCGTCCGTGTGTATGTAGCAACCGTTCAGAGGATGGACATCTTCTGCGTCCGTGTGTATGTAGCAACCGTTCAGAGGATGGACATCTTCTGCGTCCGTGTGTATGTAGCAACCGTTCAGAGGATGGACATCTTCTGCGTCCGTGTGCATGTAACACCATCCAGAGGATGGACATCTTCTGCGTCCGTGTGTATGTAGCACCATCCAGAGGATGGACATCTTCTGCGTCCGTGTGTATGTAGCACCATCCAGAGGGTGGACATCTTCTGCGTCCGTGTGCATGTAACATCATCCAGAGGATGGACGTCTTCTGCGTCCGTGTGTATGTAGCACCATCCAGAGGATGGGCATCTTCTGCGTCCGTGTGTATGTAGCACCATCCAGAGGATGGACATCTGTGTCCGTGTGCATGTAGCACCATCCAGAGGATGGACATCTTCTGCGTCCGTGTGCATGTAGCACCATCCAGAGGATGGACATCTTCTGCGTCCGTGTGCATGTAGCACCATCCAGAGGATGGACATCTTCTGCGTCCGTGTGTATGTAGCACCGTCCAGAGGATGGACATCTTCTGCGTCCGTGTGTATGTAGCACCGTCCAGAGGATGGACATCTTCTGCGTCCGTGTGTATGTAGCAACCGTTCAGAGGATGGACATCTTCTGCGTCCGTGTGCATGTAGCACCATCCAGAGGATGGACATCTGCGTCCGTGTGCATGTAGCACCATCCAGAGGATGGACATCTTCTGCGTCCGTGTGCATGTAGCACCGTCCAGAGGATGGACATCTTCTGCGTCCGTGTGCATGTAGCACCGTCCAGAGGATGGACATCTTCTGCGTCCGTGTGTATGTAGCACCGTCCAGAGGATGGACATCTTCTGCGTCCGTGTGCATGTAGCACCGTCCAGAGGATGGACATCTTCTGCGTCCGTGTGCATGTAGCACCGTTCAGAGGATGGACATCTTCTGCGTCCGTGTGCATGTAGCACCGTCCAGAGGATGGACATCTTCTGCGTCCGTGTGCATGTAGCACCTTCCAGAGGATGGACATCTTCTGCGTCCGTGTGCATGTAGCACCATCCAGAGGGTGGACATCTTCTGCATCTGCGTGTATGTAGCACCATCCAGAGAATGGACATCTTCTGCATCCGTGTGCATGTAGCACCATCCAGAGGATGGACATCTTCTGCGTCTGTGTGTATGTAGCACCATCCAGAGGATGGACATCTTCTGCGTCTGCGTGTATGTAGCACCATCCAGAGGATGGACATCTTCTGTGTCTGTGCATATGTAGCACCATCCAGAAGATGGGTGTTTTGTGCTAGTAATGATAACACTGTATTTTTGTGAATTGCTACATTTTGCTTATGTGCTTTATAATAAAGGTAACAAATTAATAAATAAATGCACAAATGACAAATAATAAAAATAAAACCTGAACAAATGATCTTGTATACGATATACATCAGTGCAAACTTGCAAACTTACAAGATTCCTTTGCATCTGATTCCAACTGTCAGTATGTTAGTCATTAGCCTATGTGTGATAACAGCCAAGTGTCTGTAAACAGCTATGCCATTGTTCAAACAACATGAACAGACCTGAAGGGAGCCACTTTAAGGCTTCAGAAAAGATCTGCTTAATGAAACAACACAGGATCAGGCAAGCCAATTACTCCAGTGTATTGTCAAGTTGGGCTGGCTGCATCACTGTCTTGTACAAAGGGCATTGTTTCTGGCAGACCCATTATAAGTGTTTATACTTATAACAACAGGACAACCCACCGTTTACTGTATTGAAATTAAGTAACATGGCCAAGTCTTAAAATCAGGATTCAGTTGTAAATAGCAGATGCATTTTTTATTTATAAAAAATAGTTAATTGACATTCAGCAGTAATCTATATGATAATAGATTAAGATTACTTAGTGATAAAAGTAATGGTTATTGTGCTGATTTAGGAGTAATACAATTAGGATTATAATAATTATAATTAGTAATAATATTACTATAATAATAGTAATAGCAGTAAAGGTAATAAGTAATGAAATAAAGTACAAACAGCAGGAACAAAAGCAAACAATTCTAATTTGTTCAAAGGATTTTGCCAACATATATAACCACTAGCATTTTAGTTGTGAGCAGCATAAATATGCACAAGAAAATTATAATTGTAATCAGTTAAAAAAAATACCTATCCTCTTGTGGGAATAACTTGTTAGTTCAAAAGGGGCTCTTGATGATCATGTTTTAATAGGTCAAAAACAAGCAATCCAGCATTTAGTTGGATATTATGTGCAAGGGGGCAAAGGGGCAAAAATGGACAGGGGATAATTTAGTAAATTGTAGATTATGTCATGCATGTTTTCTACAATAGTTCAAAGTTACTTAAATGTCTCCAAATGATCAGTGGATCGTTTACATGGAACAATCGCAACAAAATATGCGTAAGACTGTAAACAATCAACAGATGATAACAAACCTTTAACTGGTATGAACCTTCATCAATATTCCAGAATTTTTAAAAATTGCCATGTTTTCTACTTTGGGTTGTAGACGAACCCCTGAAAGATTGGCGCCAGACATGCAAAGTGTCATTACACACATACCCTGATACACACGTACATAATTATGCTAGCTTGATTATAGATAGATGGCTATGATTACTTTGGTGATGTACACTTTTGATTGACATATCTTTTTGAGGTAATTTCAGCAAATATGCTTCCTCAATAAAACATCAGCAATTAAACATGATTACAATGACTAAGTATGATTAAGTATGGTATTCCTCTCTGTAGGGCACTATCATATTCATACTTACTTTGGAGTATTGTGGCATTTCCTACACACGGACACAGGAGATGGTTTCCTGAAGTATTCATGCTACGGAGTGCAGTAGCGCTGCGGTAAGAGCTTCGGACTTTCGACTGAGAGAACCCGGGTTCGAATCCTGTGCTGCGCTGTCGAACCTTGGGCAAGTTCGTGTACTCTACATTGCTTCAGTTCACTCAGCTGCATGAATGAGTACCTGGCTATAAACAGTGGTGGATATTTGTGTACGAATAGTCTTCGCGCATTAATTGCAATGTGGCTGAATGCATCCCAGAGAGATGGTGTTCCATTGAACAGGTCTGCCAGGGAGTAAAGTGTAACGTGCTTTGAGCAGTCCTGAGGACTGGATGTTGCGCTGTATAAAAACTTACCTTTTACTTTTTTATGACGTTTGTTATGATGTAAATGTGAAAATTTTGGGCAAAGCAAGTTATGTAAAACGTTCCCTACTGATTGGTCTTCCGTTTGTGTAGCTAACAAAATTGCAGAAAATACGCATAACATTGTGGTAACCAATTTACGTCTGTCTACTTCCAGTAAGAACCCTAAAACTGTAAGAACCAATAACAAACAGGGAATTAAAAGATATAGGGTGTTACTTTTCTTATGAGGGATCATAGGTGAACCCTTGAAAGTTTAGCATTTGAATTGCAAAGGATCTAGGAGGAAAATGTTAACATACATACGCTAACTTGATTACTGTTAGCCCCCCCCCATCGCAGCCATGTATGCTGGTACATGTTCCTAGTTGCATCATGTAGTCAGTCGAGTGGAACTAATGCAGTGGTTCTCCTAATTGCCAACATTAATTCAACTGATAATCTTACCTGGCTGCAAGCAATTGTACCAACTAGACGAATATTACATGCCTTACCTAGGAAGTCACCAATGTTGTATTATATAATGTTATAACGTTAATTAATAAAACTTTCTGATAGCTTTGTTCCGGTTGTGTTACTTGACTTAGTGTCATCCATCCATACTTTCTGAAAGATGTCCATGTCAGATTTGTTATTTGCAGTTATATAGCGCAGTATCCAGTCCTCAGGACTGCTCAAAGCACTTTATATTTTACTCCCTGGCAGACCTGTTCAATCGAACACCGTCTCGACCTCTCTGGGAAGTATTCAGACATGCGGCATTTAAAGCATGAAGACTATTCATTCACAAATATCCACCACTGTCTATAGCCAGGTACTCTTTCATACAGTTGAGTGAACTGAAGCAATGTAGAGTAAACAAACTTGCCCAAGGTTCGACACCCGCAGAACAGGATTCGAATCTAGGTTCTCTCGGTCGAGAGTCCGAAATCTATCAACTGTCAAAGTATGCCATTTAGTTTTGATGAAATCATTGGACAGGTTACCGGGTAATAATTTATTTTTGAATGGGCCCAGTTGGAATATGACAAGAAATGGCAGTTATATGTAATGTAGCACCAGGCTGTTCACATGTTCACAAGGTACTAGTCCTTCTCCAGTACTAGTCAGTCAATACAATAGAACGTAGGAGTGCTGGAAACAACTAGAACTAGTCACTTGGTCATGTGACACACTTGCTGAAGATGAACGTGGGATGTGGTCGAAATATTCAGATCGGAGACCAAATCATGTCTATTAATAATAACCAAGAAATCAGATCATGTCTGTTAATAATAACCAAGAAACCAGATCATCAATCCATTCAAGGAACATTAATCCCGTTGATGATTTTGTCAGGACAGGAAATTGAAAGTGTCTATATTTGGTAGCCTGCAAGTAGTTGTTTTGGTTGGATTGTCTTCATGATCGACATGTTGGAATGTTATTTCAGTCTAGTTGTCCCTAGGCTTATAAACTACCAGGAATTTATATCAGCACAATAAAAAACAGTTTCTTAATTATTGGAACTATGTATAAATTATGATTAGGTAATTGGAAATACGTGTAAATATACATGGTCAAATACAAATATATATCTTTTAATTATAACTTTAATGAAACATTATGTGTCCACATTTGAAAGTTGTTCACTTGTCTGTCATAGTAAAATTGTAGCCCATAGTTATGGAATATATTGTTTCAAAGTAAGTCTGTCATTTTCACATTTTGGTAGCAGGTTCCGTAAGATGAATTATTTAAATATGTGGTGTTTAAAACTCTGTCTTTAAATATTGAACCTAGTGGTACTTCTAGATAGATCTGATTGTTATGACTTTGATTTATTAATCTCAGCCACCAGTAATTAGGCTTGCAGTTGTAGCGTGTGATTGCAGTTAATTGCGTTTGATGTGGCAACTGGGCTACACAAGGCGTTGATTGTCTGTGTATCTGTTACCTGTCTGTTACTCAATGAGTCAAGGCTGTGACCGGAGAACAAAGCCACCAACACATGTACATGATGATACCTGCCTGTGCTCATTTGCCGCCTTGTCCAGTCACATGACGTCAGACGGCCAATCAGCTGTGAGCATGCATGCCTGGGCTAGCCTGGGCTTGAGGTTGTCTTAGGAACCATGAATGGCCTGCTGGCCTGAGTACGTTGACTGGTATAAAGGCAGCGTTGGTCAAGCCTTGACAGCATTGCCTGTTTGACAGCTTACAGAATGTCCACTCACCGATACTGGACGCCGAGCAGTAGGGTGGTGCAGGTATAGTTGGTTTTCTGGTTGTTTCAAACTGTTTACTGCAGGGATTGTAGTGGATAGAAGCGGTGCATTAAGAAATGTGCAACATGCCACATGTGGTTCAGTAATAAGCCATGTTACGTTCAACTCACAGGGATGATGGCTTCAGAGTAAGAAATGTAAAACGTTGCAAGAAAATGGCATCCAAATAAGAATTGTCAATGTTTGCAATATATATTTGTTAATTTGTTACAAGGCTGTTCTAGTTTCCGTGATCTGTGTTGATTGGAAAACTTACTTTGATTCTGAACATATTTATTTAACAGTTAGCTGTTTGAGACATTTTACAGAGTTTAACACTGGCTTTGTTCCATGTTAGTTCTTCATTCAGAAAAGTTACATATATTTTCTTAAGAATCTTTTGATTAAACTCCAATAGCGTGTTTATGGTTTAACCAATGCAGCAACTAACATTATTATAGATATTTCACTATGTGAAGTCAATTAAAATCCATAACATCTTGCATAGTCGATTTTTGAAGATCTGTCGGAAAGTCTGCTCTATATGCGAGACATGGGGTTAAATTGAAATACAACCGTTGTTGGTTGCTGGGCAGTAGTATGTAATAAATAACATTCTTGTTTGAACAGCGATGTTGGACTGGAGGGGTGTGTGGAAGTGGTTTACTGTGGAAGTGGTTGGGTTAATGAGAGCAGGGTCTAAGTGTAGATGGACCATTACTTGAGTGTAACCTGCATATGCATAGAAGTGATATGCATATTCTCTGTTCATGATGTGTCCTGTACTCTGTTATGTACACTCCTGTGTACACTGCTTGTACACGGGTGCATGCTTGTACAAGTGTGTGCATGTTCATGCAAGTGTATGCATGTTGTACCCTAAGCAGACTGAGTGTTGTGTAATGCATGCTCGGCAGTTGGTGTACAATCTATGTGTACATATTATGGAATATAATCCTGTAATGTCTGTTCCATCAGACTGAAAGAATACTAATTGATTTAAGTTTTCATAGAACAATTATATGATATTGTTAGACATTTGCATTCCGTTTTAGGGGTCTTTCCATATTATCTTCAAAATGTAATGTAAAATCTTCCGTTTGTAAGCTAACAGTTGTCATGCTGGTAACCGTCATACTGAATCAAAATCCTCATAAAAATACAGCATTTTAAAGATATGGTTTTCAGTTTTAGAAAGCTCATGGAAAATGTGAATATATCTGATGTATGTAAAAGTATGTGATGTATATGCATACAATGTGCACACCCACAGTGATTGCGTACCTGGTGTGTAGTATCTATAGCAGAGTAACACAAGACCAGACAGAGAATCAGACAGCTAATTGCCCCTTTTGTCATGGAGTGTCTGTGTATTTATAAGCCTCCCTTGTTGTGTCAGGCAGGAGGGGCAGGAGGGAATGCCCTGTCTTGACTTGTCCCAGTCTGGCCACTGAGGGGGAGCAACATGTATTGGCATGTAGTGACTATGTCAGTTACCATGGATCTTGTTTGCCCAGGATCAAGGTCAGGCTGACCAGTGGACCATCAGTTGTTTAGAAACGCTCTTTTCATCAGGGTTTTAATCAAATTTGTCTTTGTATTTTGCTTGTATAATTATATAAAACGGTGCAAGAGTGCATGGATAGGGTATGGAAATATTTCTAGACAGTTCTCATCTCGGATGCCAAACTTTCAAGGTTCATCTATGACCCTGGGAAGCATCTGTAATGATTTATTTTGTAGAAATTAAGGGTTTGTAATGGACATTTGCCATTTTCTATGGTTGACTGGAATATGTAAACTGTCAATCAACTGGGGACTTTTTATGTAACTTGCAACAGTCATAGAAAACCCTTCCCAAACTATTCTGTTCAAAATTATGTAATCTTTGTTAAATTGTTGTCACTTTTGTAGAGTCACATCTACAATTTGGTTGTAATTTTGGTTTATATTTGTACAACCACGGTTGGTTACACTTATTTATATAAATCATCTGCAACCACTACAACACTCCTTGGTCTCTCTCCCTCTTTCCCACATTTTCATTTGCTCTCTCCACAACCTCCTGTTAATATTACCCATTCCCTTTCACCCGTTGTCCTTCCCTCATTCCTTTTTCATCCTTCTCTTACACATATCATTCCATATATTACCTCTTTTTCCACACCCTCCCCCTTGACACTTACTCTCCCCCAGCCCTTTCCCTGCCTCTCTCCCTCTGTTTCTTCTCCACACACCTAAATGTGCCCCGGTTGTAACAGCTGTCAGTGTCAACCTTTACATTCCGCCCTTATTCATACATCTCTCCCTCTGTATATCTCCCATCCTCCCACCTTCCTTGTCACCCTCACTCTCTCCCCCTTTCTCCCTCCCCTCCCCTCTCCTTCTGTCCAGGGGATGCAAAAACTCTCCAAGTTTCACAGGATATCAGGTCCTATGAACGGAACAGACATTTTGCACATCATACTTTCCATCTCTCTCCCTCTCCCTCCCTCCATTCCCGTCTCTCTCCTTCTCCCCCTCTCTCTCTCACATTCTCTCTCTTCCACTATCCCTCCCCTTCTCTCTCTTCTTTTATCTTTTCTCCTCTCTCTCTCTCTCTCTCTCTCTCTCTCTCTCTCCCTCTGTCTCCCTCTCTCGCCCTCTCTTTCTCCTCTTTTCTCTCTCTCTGTTCCCTTTCTATCTGTTGTCCCTCTCTCTTCCTCTCTCTCTCTCTCCCTCCCTCCTCTCTATCCTCTCTACCCCTCTCTTTCCCTCCCTCCTCTCTCTCCACCCTCTCTCTTCTCCCCTCTCTCTCTCTCTCTCGCTCTCCCTATCTTCCCCTTTCCCGTCAATGTTTAGTCTGCACAATGAATTTACTACTTTAAAAAAAAACTTTAAAAAATACAGATATTTATGCACAACATTTTCCCCAGCGGAGGCAGTGACCAGCCACAAGCAGACCGGGCACTGACCAGCCACAAGTAGACCGGGCACTGACCACCCTGTGTTCTGACCAATCCACTCACACATACTCGTGTTGTTTCAGTGTCGAGACTGCATTGCGAGAGTGAGTCGTTCAAGATGGACCTGATCCTCGATGTCAACACACAGATCTATCCTATGGATCTTGGTGAGTCCACTTCCTGTTCCTTCCTATCTCCGGCTCCGTACATTACATCATCTGTACTCTACACCCCCTGAGAACATGATGACAGAACATCAGATCAGTTTATTGCAGATTCATTCCTTACTATAAGCATAATTCTTATATATATATATATATATTGTGATAAAACTGATAGTATTATTTTTACAATTTGATATAATATATATACAGAATACAAAATACCAATCTAGCTACTTAATACAGTTATCTGGATGTCATGGCTTGCTGTAGTTTGTCTTATCTATATTTTCTGCAAGAAAGGTAGAATGTCACATTGCGTCTTACGATACTGCAAACAATATAATTGTTTATTTTCGCAGTTAGCTTAAAATAGTATATAGATTACTTCTGATATCACATTGACACTTCAATGCACTAGTCAAGTGAATTTGTTGTAAACCCTTCACAATTGTGTATCTGTTCTTCATCCTGGTTTTCTTGTACATGGGTGAAGTCTAGCTCCTGTACTGTTCTTCCTCCTGGTTCCCTTGTACAGGGTGAGATCTAGCTCCTGTACTGTTCTTCCTCCTGGTTCCCCTGTACAGGGGTGAGATCTAGCTCCTGTACTGTTCTTCCTCCTGGTTCCCTTGTACAGGGGTGAGGTCTAGCTCCTGTACTGTTCTTCATCCTGGTTCCCTTGTACATGAGAGAGGCCTAGCTCCTGTCCTGCAGCACTGCTCTTGGAGTTGCCCTCCATTGGTCCCTATCAACCCCTCCCTCCACAGGTCTCTTATCAGCCTCTCCCTCCACTGATCCCTATCAGCCCCTCCCTCCACTGGTCCCTATCAGCCTCTCCCTCCACTGATCCCTATCAGCCCCTCCCTCCACTGGTCCCTATCAGCCTCTCCCTCCACTGGTCCCTATCAGCCTCCCTACCATTATATTCATGTTGAAGCCGGAAGATTGATGTTGACTGTAGATCAGGTGTAGGAGTTGATGCAGGTCTGTTGTCAGACATGTGGCCACCCCACCACTGTGCAATCAGTGGGCTATTGTCGTTCTATAATCCGTGACACTGTCTGGTGTCCGGTTGCACATTCTCCCCAGCTGTTTGAAGCCGAAATCGCCGCCGAACTGATGTTGTTGCATCCCAGTTTGTGTTACGGTGACGTGCGCACGTGGCCGCTCGAAGTGAATGAATGAAATGCGACCACATGAATGAACCCACGTGCCGGCTGATTGGTTGGTCGTCATATCACAACTGACACGCGCGCTAACGTCATGTGTGTTGTTTTTGAGCCTCACTGCGAAAATAGAGATGGTCAGTGTGTGAAACCTCGGGGGCCGGTGCACAGCGGGTGGCGACAGGCTCTAATCCCGTCACGTGTTCCGTTCAGTGATGTCACAACGTCAATGGTCATGCGGTTGCCGTGGCGACGCCTGCGTCATCACGCTGCCGTGTCTTGTTGTCGGCGCGCGATGACGATCGCAGACGAAGTAACAAATAAGAAATGCGTGCCGCCGTGCGGGTAAAAATAGAACGCCCACGTCGCAAGGACTGTGACGCGGAATCAATAGATGAACGTAAAGACAGGCAGTGCGTAAATGTAGCTGATAAATACTACGCACATGCACTGCCTGACTTGCGCACACACGCATGTTGCGAAGTATATATACAAAACCATGGAGCAGCAGGCATTGTGTGTCCGTGTGCATGTGTGTGAGTGTCTGTGTCTCTCCTGGCATGTATTCAGCAGGCCTATCTGCCTCACTGGGGCTCTATTTGTGGCTGTCATTGTCATCATTTAGTCAATTATTGTTAGTGTCATTACAACTGATGTGATTAGTGTCTATTTGTGGCTGTCATTGTCGTAATGTAGTCAATTATTGTTAGTGTCATTACAACTTATGTGATTAGTGTCTTTTTGTGGCTGTCATTGTCATCATTTAGTCAAATATTGTTAGTGTCATTACAACTTATGTGATTAGTGTCAATTTAATTTGTCACCATCTTTAGTGTATTTTTGGTCAGTCTGTATCGGTAAATTGAGAGCAATATTGGTCAGTCCATCATAGTCAACAATCGTGGTAAGCAATCTTGGTTAGCCTTATGGGTCAGACATCTTGGTCAGCATTTTGTGTCAACCATCTTAGTTAGCCATCTCCGTCAGCTCTCTTGGTCATCCATATTCTTCAGCCATCTAAGTCAGCCATATTGGTCAATCATTTTGGTCAACCATATTGGTCAGCTATCTTGGTGAGCCTCGTTGTCAACCCTTTCTTTGTCCTTGGTCGTTATCATCACCAAAAGGTACTTTATGTTGTTCTACATAAACTTTTCTCAATGTCCAGCCTTCCACCCATAGAGCACTTATCGCCATTAATCACATTTCTATATAAAATCCCCCACTCTATGCGTGTGTGTGTGTTCGGTCGAATGTCGCCATGTTTTACCTCCCGTACGACACCTAGTGATCATCCCATGAACTCTGTTAATATATCGTTGACTACGACTTGAAGCGAGAACACCTGCACTCGACTGGCGCCATCTACACAACATGGATGTGTATTTCTATATTTCCCTTTTTTAGTTGCCACTGCTGAGATTTGATGTCAAATTCTTATAACCAACTATTTAGATGCATTCATTGCAATAGAAGTAAGGTCATTTTAGTTGATGTGTGAAAGAGTTTCGAGAAGAAGCTGCAAGGAGTTGATTAATGGGGGCTGGGAACGGGTAACAAAAGGAATGGAATCCCTCAGGGTGGAGGGTAGAAGGAGAAGAGCATCACAACTGAGATGGGAGGACTGTGGGAAGAGGGGTTTGGCTGGATTGTGCGGGAGTAAAGAGCACGGGTTGGGGGGGTGGGGGGGGTGGAAACGGGTGGTGGAGATGGCAGTGTGGGATCAACACGAGAGAGAGGCAAAGTTTAAGGACCAGTTTTTGGGCTAGCCACACCCTGGACTAAAGTAGGAGAACAACAGTTTATAAAATGTTGCTTGTCAAACATCTTGTAGTAAAATATTAACCACCAAGAACACTTGGTTTCATTGTAAAACTAAACTATATACTAGGCTAACTTTGCATATCTGACACTAACATATTATTTTCAAAATTGTTTTATAATTTCAGGTGACAAGTTCCGGATGGTGATCGCGACGAGTTTACGCGAAGACGGAATGGCGGACGATGGGGAATACGACCCGACCGATTCGACCCCGTCACGAGCGGACAGCTTCGAGTATGTCATGTACGGCAAGGTGTACCGAATCGAGGGAGACGAAAGCACTCCGGAACCTGGGTCTCGCCTGTAAGTGTTGCATGCAATTTTAGCCAATAGGATGCTTCCGCTTTAGTCAGTGCGGGATAGTCGGTGCCTGTAGTCTTAGTACATGTACTATTGTCGGTGTCTAGAAAACAGTCAGTCTGCTAGATGTTGTCATAATGCTTCTAAAAGTTGTAGCTTTTTGTTTTGTTTGAAAAGTTAGGGTTTTTACCTTTTGAATTTGAAGACAGTTGTAAGTGAAATTATGTTACCATTTTATAGTAATAGGATCACACAGGCATGTAAGTAAGTTTTTCCCTTTTTAATTTGTTACATAGGAAGAAATTGATACTCAAATTACATTTTTACTATTACTATTTTATGCTGAAGGGATTGCACAGTGTGTGTTATCTATTAGCACTTAATATGGCAGTGTTATTGAGGTGGATTTTCCCAGGTAATTAACATTTCTGAAACTGTAGAGTTATTATTTAAAAAAATTGTTTAAATACCTACTGGAATTTACATTGCTATGTTTGAAACAATGCTGAGTAATATATTATTAGCAGTAATAATAAATTAAAGTCACTGTTTGGATTAATTGGGATCTAAACATAGTTTTAAATATAATTTTTTTAAATAGTAGGTTGGTAGATTGATTCCTATCCTGTAATTTGATGCCCAAAGTGAAATGACAACACTGAAATTGTGTCTTTATTATTGCTATAAATTCAAAGTAGAAAGTGGAACATTTTACCCATGGTGCCAGTACAATTTGTTACGCAAATGATTAATATATGGAACATAACATTAAAAGGTTAAGACATTTTTTATGAACTCTTGAGTAATTTTTTTATAATGTTTTAAACCGATATCCTAGCTTTATCTACCTTAATATGAGCTGAGATCTCTGAACATTTTGATGTGTTCCATCTAGAGACATTGTTTGCATCACAACGGTTGCTTAGCAACACGGCATATAGCAACGAGAAGTTTTTGTAGTCCATCGGACAATGGCCTTTATCAAAGATACTCAAAGTTGGCACCGCACATTAGGTGCATGTGGTTTGATCATGCAGTGGTGCTTTGTGTGGGCACCGCCGGCACGGGATTGTGTGTGAGATTATCCGGCGCTAGACAGTCCTGCATGGACATGCCTCTCTCTCAGTGGACTTCTACTCTGATCTGGAGGGAGACTTACTCCAAGTTTTGACACGTTTTGGACCAGTCCATTTACCTGTGGGTGGTGCAGGTTGTGTTTAGTGCACACACCAAGATGTTTGGTTTTGTTTTAAAAGCAATTTGTTGGATCTACAACTAGTATGGGTGTATGACATGAGTTTTGGTTTGTTTAAATCAGTTTGTGAAGTTTTACTCAGGAAAGTTTGGTGTTTTCGTCGACGGTACTACCCCGAGTGGTGAAGTGGGATGGTTGCAGTTGAGGGCAAGCCTTGTCATGTTAATGAGTAGTGCTTGCATTGGCTGCCAGCCAGCCAGGTAGCTAGGTACTGAGAGCATTCACTCACACCACACTCTAGGTGGACACAGCCATAGTGACAGGGCAATACCACATGGGTGCAGGTTCAGCTGTCGACTTACCCACTCGCACCCACCCTGGTTAGTAACCTTGGTGTAGGGTGGTATTTGCACCCCCTTGGTACTCTCAGGTAGTTTTGGCTTGTTTGGTGGTTTTTTTCAGCAAGGTAGGGTTTTTAGTTATGGTGTGGCGTGGCGGATAGTTTGTTTCTGTGTTCTCAGAGTTGATTGGATCAAGGTTGGGGTGTTTTTGTGAAGATCTCGACACTGGTTTGTTTGTTAGCCTTTCTTTCTGTCTGTCTGTCTGTGTATGTCACATGTGACGTGGTCAAACAAATGTGTCCACCTGGTCAGTGTTGGTTTCCATGGTTACTGCCATCCACCATACCCATGATCCTTTGGTGTGTTCGTGACGCTTTTCGTCATTGTTTCCACGTGTTGTTGAGATCTGTAGAATCCCGGTTGTTCGACAACGATACTGCCACCGACACGACACCAGTTGACAAGTTGGAGCAAGTCGGCCACCCCACAATGGAAATTATTCTCTCAGCTGTGTGGACTCGCATACCGGTCACTGTTGAGTCTCATGGCTACTGCCTGGCCCTGTCCACACAGTTTCTGTGTAATTCTCTAGTTTCTTCCCATGCACTCTCCTGACCCTGTCAATGAGTGCCACTTATCAGGAGAGCTTAATCAACAAAGTTCGGTTTTATTTGACTTTATGATCACCGCTCGTGGATATGTCTAGTCTTGTTCGGCACTATCTCTAGTGGCTTTGGCTGTCCGCTTGTCGAGTTGCCACAGTAGTGGGTGGTTTGAATGGCGCGGAAGTTTACGCTGACAGCTCTAATTGGAGGGATCATTTTGTAATTCAGTTAAGCTTATTTTGCCTATAAGTTAAGACGTACAGGTGAAATATGGCAGGGTGTGTTTGGTGCGATTTAAAAATATTTCGGTTGTGGGAGGAAGGAGCCGTTTGGACAGAGACGAGGGACGCTGAACGATGTGCTTGTTTGAGAGAGAGATTACCGGTTGTTTCACAGTGTTGATAGATTTGTGAACACAGCTGGTGGTATCTCTTTCTTCGACAAGTCTCACAACCGAACAGCGCAGTGGAACCGATCAGCGAACTCAAAAATAATTAACCAATAAAACTGTTTCCACTCATCCCATTAGGATCATTCCTGATCCACTGGGATTATTTCTGACCAGCAGGATAATTTATGATCACTCGTATTGTTTCTGATCCACTGGGATCATTTTTTATCCACCAGGATCATTTCTGATGACTGGGATCATTCCTGTTGATCCAGGATCTTTTTTTATAACTGCAATACTTCCCGACTCATTTGGATCATTCCTGATCCACTGCAATCATTTGTGATTACCAGAAAAATTCATACCTGATAACTGGGGTTATTCTTAATCCACAGGAATCATTCCTTACTCACTAAGACAATTCATGACTGGGATCATTCCCAGTCCCAAGAAATATTAAATTAAAGACATCACCTTTCACATCAGTGATACTTTTCATCTACCTTTCATCCCACAGCAAGGCTGGTTATGCAGGGGCACAAATTCCAATCATCTTACAAATAGCAGAAAGATCCTATAAAAGAGAGGACTACGATTAGGAAAACTTTGTATTTTAAAACTGTACCTGCATGTGGCTTTATTATTACTCAGACACGCTGTCTGAGTCTGCTATTCCCTGTGGTGTTCGTATCAGTGATGCATTCTGCATGCGCTTTACTAACTGTAAATGCATTATCTGGTATGCAACACCAGAGGGAGCTGTCGCCTGTGGCAGCCATTGGCCAATCGGATGGTAGAGCTGGCTTCACTGCAGAATGTTAATGTGCATGCATTAATTCTGTGCAGTGTCTGCACACAGATTAGGATGATAGTAGGATTTGGGGCACATGGATGTGTGTCAGAAATGCAGCTTGCATCGTAGTTGAAAGTGTAAATGCATAATCTGGCACACATTCAAGGCTCAACTTTTGATCCGAAGAACTCCTCCAATCACAATGACACCTTCCTGTTTCTTCCACACAGCTACCAGCACATTTACGTACTCATTCAGATCAAAATAACACAAGTGTTTTGTATCCAACCTGATCAGAATAACGCAGGCATATTGTACATAGATTACTTTATGAAAAATCCTCCGTGTTTAGTAATTAATAAGTTAATATTACGGTAGAGTTAGCACTCAGTATATGGACTCGTAACATAACATTCACTGAAAAGGAACAACTTTGAAACCCCCTTTATGTGTTACTGCATTTCGCAAGGGTACAAGGGTGATCAGATATAAGGAATCATTTGACTTGCTCCTTATAACAAACGTCCTCAGTAATTAATCAATTACAATTAATATATAAACTGTTGATGCACATATTTGATGGCATCAGTGGTTTTATCATCACGTTGTAGGCGTGGTCTCCCTGTACGCGGACAAGTGAAAGTTATCTATGGTGTAGGAGGACACTATGATTGCAAGACTCTGTACCCAGGAGTGGGCGGGACTGAACCGTTTACTTTGGTCGACAAGTCCGCTGCAAGTCCGGACACAGACAGCTGTGGTCGTATCACGAACACACCTCTCTAAGACTGGCTGCACTCCTTATTACTTACTCCGGTCATTGCCCCTTCATGCACATCTCTGGCCATGTTTTTCTGTTTTACGCAGAGAAACATCCCTAGTGTGGTCTGGTTCACTGCTATTTCCACTGTTAACCCAATTTTGTTCATAGAAATCATACAATAATAGTTTGTATGTATTATACATGCAGAGAGACATCCCTAGTGTGGTCTGGTTCACTGCTATTTCCACTGTTAACCCAATTTTGTTCATAGAAATCATACAATAATAGTTTGTATGTATTATACATGCAGAGAGACATCCCTAGTGTAGTCTGGTTTACTGGTGTTTCTAGTGATATAATGTAATATTTATAATCTAGCCGACATGAATAACAATATAATTAAGAGGACCGTACTGATATGTTATTAATTAACAGATTTGACATTTTCACATCAAAATGCATTATTAATTGTAAAAACACTTTATTAGTTAATAATTGTTAATTGTAAAAACACTTAATAATTCAAAAATCTGTAGTAGTTAATAATTAGAAAACACCTTTATTAGTGAATACTTATACAAACTTGTTGATAATGGACTAATGCTATGGATGTGATTTTTGTGTAAGCAGTGTTTTTATGTTGCTAATAACTGCGTAGCAAGTCCGCATGTGATGTGCATGCATGCATGCCTGTGCACACGCATTCTTTGCCAGTGATTTAACAGCAGTTGCTCGTAGTTCGTGCCTTGGTAGTTAGGTGGCGTTGCATGTCTGTCGGTGCATAGTGGGTGCATGCGAGAGAGGTGTAGCCCTCCAATTGCGTGTTTCGCTGGCAGTGTGGTTAGCTGGTTGTGTGCTCGATCAAACTAACAACCACTAAACATTCTGCCTGGCAAATACACAATTAGTCAACCAATCAGCTGCCGGGTGAGTATCCACTGCGGGACTGCCCTCGCCTGTCTGTCAACGCAGCAAACTTGTGTTCACCCTGCTTCGTGCAATGTTGAGACGGGTCGTAAAGTTGTTGGGTGGCTTTCTTTTGGGTTATGTTTTATTTTGGTTATGCCTTCGCACTGACTGTGTTTGCGTTTATAGTACCAGGTAGTTGTAGGTGGTGTACTGGTCATAACTGTGGAGAAGTTTATTTTTAGTTTAGATCAGACCTGTAAAGTGAACAATATATTGACTGACAGCATAAGTATGGAATAGATTTAGGCCAAAGAAAAGATAGTAGAATTTTCAAAATGTGTTTGCGATATGTAGTGTTCAGTTAACAAGTCCTGTTCTGATATAAGATCTCTCAATACCAGTGATGTAAATTAAAACAACGGAAATTAGTCATTTGTAGAAACCAGTGTAATAATGCGTTTTATACTTATAGTGCTAATTCCCACTTAATGGATTGATGCGTTACACAAATAAACTTTTACAAATAACAAAAAAGCTAAATGTGATTATGTTGTAGAGTGCAAGGCAAGTACACAAATAAATATATATGTAAAAACTTAAAAGTTGGTAAAACTGCTAACGCTAAATATTTGATTAATGTTTCTCACGATAACGTTTGAATAAATACATATATATATATAAAATGACTAATAAAAAGATCAGTCTTTAAAGACTTTCTAAAACCTGTCAGTGTTCTGGAAAAATGGAATGGGTGTGCATACTGCAAATATTAAACAGTTTATTGGTTTAGAGGACAGAAATCAGAATTGGAGACTGAATTTATGTTTAGGTAAACAGATGTGGAATGGTTATGAAGATATCAATTTGTTTTCAAATCGATGGAAGATAATAGAACAAGAAAAGCACAAAGTAGAACACTAGAAAGAAGAAATATATATTTGTAAGGTTCATTGTCATATTAATAATAATAATAAGATAAATTCTATTGAGTCAAAATCCTTGGAAACCAAGCTCAGAGGTGCATCAAGACAAAAGGATTGGTCAATCTCAAAATCCATAAGCAGTATTCCAGTTGTCAACATATGGGTCAAGGCGCTAGGGAGCTACGGTGGATAAGAAAGGTTGAAAAGATGTTTTTAAATGACGATGGAATTTTGTAATATTTTTAACTGATCTAACACTAAGAGGGAGCATATTCCAAAGAGTTGGTGCAGCAACAGAAAAAGCCCTAGTTCCAATGTTAGTGTTGACTCTAGGAACAAAAAGTAGGTCAGAACTAGATGATCGAAGCTGGATGTTGGGGGTAGCATAAAAACATTCAGTGAACCTCCGGTCACATGAATTCACGGTTGATTTGTCTTGTTTCAGGGCTGCCTTTGTGTCTTTTGGGGGTCTACTGATGAGGCTTCAAGGGGATGCGAACAACTTGCACGGCTTCGAGGTTGACACCCATGTCTACCTGTTCGTCAAGAAACTTGCCTTCTAGGGAAGGGAAAGGTTTGGGAAGGGGGAGAGATGGGGGTGTCTGATATTTGTATGTCTTTGTGACAGTGCTGGGGAAGTAGGGTGAAAGGTTGTGGAGGAAGTCGTAGTGTGGAAGAGGATTGTAGGCAGATGTTGTTCAGTTAGTATCAGTTATTTGTAGGTTTAAAAAAGTCTACTGTTTGTATTTGTGTGTCAGTGCATAGTAAACATAACCAGGCGCTTTCATGTGTATGCATGAAGGGAGCTGACGAATTCTGCCTTGAAAGCTGGTTTATTCTATAGAAACGTGCTATGGTGCTGCCACCTAGTCGATTGATGTTTAGTCACCAGGTGGCAGCACCAAACTTTGTCCAAATGCTACAGAAAGTTTTTTCAGTTTTGTTGGCATTTGATATACACCAACAATACACGTTTATAGAATGTTTGTGCAGTTTCAGTACTATTTAGTTTGGTATTTCAATCACAACCTTTTGGATTTTGGTCATGACCACATCATATAAATTTCATACAGGTCGTGTTAGTAGTGTTTTGTACTTGCGTAGACAGTTGTCATTGAACGTATTATTATTGTAATTTAATTATCATGTATCTGACTGTAACTCGCTGCCAAGTTGAAGAAGTTGATGCTACATAGTAGGAGAAAAATGGGTAACATTTATGTGTACAGAGGATCAGGTATGGGGCCTAAATGATTCCCAGATTTAGTACACATGCGTAAAGTCTGTATTTTTCAATATATGTATACGTGCAGAAAATCTTGCAGATTGCATATGCATGTGACTGGATCAAAGTTTACTTCCATAGAGAAGGGTTGAAGCATGGATTCTTGTAAAACATGAGTTTTTTTTAAAAGAAATGTTAGCAACAAATATTATACACAAGTTTTAAATGATAGCTAGCGTATACGTTTTTAGTATTAATGCATTTAGGGGGAACAAAATTAATGTTTGGAAATTGAACACCTTGTCGTTCCTTAAAACAGAAGTTTTATATTTTTCTCAAAAATAGGGATATTCCAACTTCACCTTATTGGGTGAACTGAAATAAATTTTTGGGACACCGAGTTTGTATTGTCGCTGTTAATGCTGTAATAAAAAATTTGTTCTTATACCATTGTAGTTTGTTTCATAGATTGTTACATTAACTTAATTTTACCTACACAGTGACATGTCTTTGGGTGTAAATTCCTATAGTACCCCTACCCCCGATAGCAAGACAAGTCACAAACTCCAACTGTGGTTTATAAAGTCACAAACCTCCACTGTGGTTTACAAAGTCGCAAACCTCCATGGTGGTTTGCAAAGAAACAAAATTCCATGGTGATTTGCAAAGTTACAAATCACTATGGTGTTTTTACAAAGTCTCACACATTCACAAATCACTATGATGTTTTATAAAGTCTCAAACATTCACAAATCACTATGGTGTTTTACAAAGGCTCAAACATTCACAACAATGGTTTACCATATCATGGCGGTTTACAGTCACAAACACGATTGTCCACACAAACTACATTTTATTGCATTCTGGTTGAAACAATGTGTCATGATCAGTACATAATCATTGGAAGCAGACATTACACAATGCAGACAACACATTGTACGCCATTTCTAGCAGACATGGAATCTACTCTCGAATCAGCAGAAAGCTTGGGACAAAGTCTACAAAACTGCTACAGTGAAAGCAAACAGGAAATCGTCATCACACAAAACAGAAAAACACACAATTAAACATCTATCAGACAATGTGTTTTTGTGTATGGATATAATATATTATATATAAATATTACACAAGAATCATATTTATAAAACAGTTCTGATTGTCTAAGTTATAATATGAACGTTATTGTCATTAAGTCAAAATCTACATAGCATCATAAATAGTGGCGTCAGTGTTATGAATATGCAAACATGCGTTCCATGAGATTAATACAGACGACACACGTCAATCGTTAATATTTCGGCATATAAATGCATACACTGTATACATTTGTAATTGCTATACCAATCCCATGTCTAGTATAATAATATCATTGGAACAAAAGTTAAAAACTATCCCAGACAACGTATCAGCTGTGATCATATTTAATAAAAATTACAGTCTTGCATCAGTTTATCAATGGTTGCATGTATCAAAATTTTGTCACAAATATATGACGGTGGAATTAAAAATTGCATTTGTTGAAACATTTAACCTATGAGCCTGCTCTTTTCAATTAACAGGAATGTACGAATGCCCAAGTACGGTCTTTCTGATAAGACAGGTGTACTAAAAACATCTGTTCAAAGTATAATAAAATCACCGGAAAAGTTGCTATTGCAAAAAATCACGTCTACTGAAAACTAACACGCTATCTATCAGCATTCTATGCCGATAAAACAGCCAATTATCAACCAACCTTGAAAAATATAATTACCATTAATAAGAATAAAAATATATAAAAACAGCTTAAAATATACAACATAACAGCAAGTGAAATGTAAAGTGTGTCAAGATTCAGCGAAGCAATCTGATTAGCTGGCTGGCACATTTGTTTACACACAAAACATACTTCTTGCACGTGGCTTCTTTTCATAGCTAGATCAACGTTGTATGTACTCAATATCAACTATACTGACATGTAACACTATTACAATTAATTACTAAAATTACAACTACACCAATTACACTGACTAATATACGATCAATATCATTCTTTACAATACTTATCCAATCACGAATAATTGGGCATGCTATCAATGTAATAATGAGTGAAACATTCAGCAATCGTTTCACTTATCCTCCGACCAAATCTACAGCCTAAACATGGTTCCACAACGGGAAGTGAAGTCATTGTTTTTCTGAAGCACTCTTGTATGAATCCAGCGA